>JAWPHD010001315.1:0-334450 GCA_037043455.1 Cyrtodaria siliqua
CTTCACATTGTATAAGTCTGTGGAACATTTTTGTTATATTATTTTTGGAATCCTTGATATATTAAGATGTTATAGCCTGGAAACGACTGTTTGGATGGTCGGACGGACGGACAGACACTGAGAAATCCTAAAGGCCACTCTGGTTACATCGGTTGAGGACTTATAACCATCAGGAGAACGTGTCGACTTAAGTTCTAACACATTTTGAAGAATTTGTGTGTAAAAAGATCTGACTGGTTATTCAGTTTGACATGTTTTTTGACTGCTAGGAAAAAAAATTCTGCTTTAAGATATGATGATGAATAACACCAGTAAATGTCAAATGAAATCAATAACTTTTAATTCAAATTGACTTTATTCTTTCCGAAGCTTTTTCCTACCCTTTCCTTATACCACACACGCTAACACTATTTTTATTTAATATTATAATAATTTACTATATATTAATGTTGTATTTTCCAATTGATAACAGTTAATTATTCCATGACTTCTCATATAAACTAGTGTTTATGACTATTTATATGCAATTGAGACAAAGTAATATAAATCGTCGGCCTGAAATAACTAGTAAAGTTGCCTTAGACCTCATCAGACCTCATCAGTAAAAATGCAGGCATGTGTTCATAATGTATTATATCACATACTATAAAGACTACATTTAGGGTGTATCAAATAAGATGTAATGATGAATGAATTAAGAATAATCTGACAAAACATAATTATTGCAGTCTCGCTTTGATTGCAAGCCGTTTTTACTACCATTCATGCCCTCTAGTCCAGGGTTGAGTAGAATGCAATATTTTAAGAACTAACCCGACAAAATGTGCACTACAAAATTGTCTATCCATACTCCATCCAGGTCATACTATAATGTATTTATGCCGATTAGAAGTATAGATTTTTCGTGGGTTCTTAAATACTCGCGATTGAGTATGCGTAAAATGAATTATGGGTTGGTAACTCCCGTTTTGGGGTTTGGCCTGGCTGGTTAAAGCCGTTTGAATTCTCCAAATATGTAAATAATACAGAAATTTAAGTCATCCCGAAGATGGTATGCATATGACTGTGAACATGGAATTTTCAATGAAGTATTTTCACACCATTTCATGGCCAGCGGCGTATGGTCCCAGTTTCTAAAAAACGCTTTGCCCTAAACGAGAATACATTTGGCGAAATAAACAAAAGTAGTGGAACCACCTTTTCGAAATTTAAGTAAGAAAACAAATGTATTTGAGAATGTACCATATCTGTAAATATCGGGCTCTGCGACCTCCAAAGATCGTTATGAACAGTTTCAACACTCGTTCGATTTTGAGCTATCCTAATTCATGATTAAGGCTGGCAAAATCTCGTTAACATCCAAGCGAGGAATTCCATATCATGATAAAACACATGGTAAACGTGTGTCTAGACAAGGACATACCATGTAAATTGTATTATCTCTAAACGGTAAGGACTCACACCAGATTGTTTCATAGAACTACTGCAATATATATGCCTAAAGGCGTGGCTGCCGACCTTTTTTTTGCTTTATGTCACAATAGTATGGGTCCACTCTCATACTCTTTTTGATACCGAGTGTCGACCGGAATAATTCTTCCCCTACATCCAATCAATATTGATATAGTTTCATTATACAGGGATTGTATGTCACACTGTCTGTACCGTTTTATTGGGATGACAATAGATTAAGAGTGCCGTTTGATGAACCCTAGAAACTGGTTTAAACCCCAGCGGCATTTGTTGCCACTGACCGTTCCAAGTCGGTAGCCCTATTTACCAACCCTTGTATGTTGATCATATACCTTTTCTTTTATTTAATCATGTGATTGTTGATTGTTTCTATGCGAGGTTTTGGTTGACTATGTCCTTCAGTGCTATATTTCCTGTCCGACTTTAAATTTGATATAATCGTTTGTAAGTATACCAGCTAAATCCTATAATTTTAACCAGCCAGGCCAAACCCCAAACATGGGGCGTAGAATTAAGTGTTACCAACTCATAATTCATTTTACGCAATTTCAATCAGGGGTAGGCACATATGCATTAGTATATGACCCACAAACCTGGACAGAGATGAGATAATTGGTTTTGTAGTGTAATTTGTGCCGTTATTTGCTGGATTAGTTTCCTTTAAATACTATTTGTAGTCTCCATGTCCAATTGTTTTTCGCTTACTTGTGACAGTTTCGGTCTTTAGGAATGAGTGATTAGGCAGCACATACCAGTCTTAAACATAGACCAATGGTCGTTTACCGCCATCGACATCTACGGACCATTGGTTACCACTAGGAACCAATCCAGGAAACGCGTTGCCTAAGACCGAAACTGTTTCACGCAAGTGAAACAAAATCGAATATGTAGACTATAACAAACGTTCACGTACATATTCTTTTCTGATATATATATTTAAACGAAATACATACACATTTCATTGCTCATATGTGAGATACACTATGAACAATACAAAATGCTTACCCTATCATTCCAAACGTGGTGCATCTGTTGAAATTGTAAAAGAAAGATCGTAATATAATCAGATTTTACTCAGTGCTTACTTGTGTAACCTTAAGCAACGAAATAAGTCTTTTTCAATTAAACAGTTCCTAAAAAAAATCAGAATTATTTTCCTGTTAGTTTTACCGCTAGGAATGTGAGTTTTCAAAAGTTTGGTGAGTTCCCAAGCGTTAGACACTTTTAGAGTGAGACCGTAAGAGTTAAGACGCAGTTCTACCTAACTGGTAATGATATTCAAACTGTTTCTTGTTAACATATGGTAAGCCAATTAGTTTCACGAGAGTAATTGTATGATTTCATTAAAACAGTATAGTTAACTTTACGTCAATATCAATTTGTCTTCCTTTTCATTATACAACAGTAACTCAACCAACGAAAATTGAAGTGAATCATTACGTGATATATGGTCTGCGTCCACAGACTAGACAATCTAATTCATTATGCTTGGAGTGGTCTTCAGATGATATTTCTTTGCATCAGACGCTCCGCCAAAGAACGTTACTGTTACCGGCTCTTGTTTTTATATTAGTGATCGTATTTAGATTTTTAAGTGTTGTGAATCTAACATCAAATCAAGTGGGATCAAAACTATTTGAAAAAAAAGAGAGACATAGACGCCGCTATGTTGGCGGAGTCGGCGACATCAACCTTTTTAATTATAATTTTCTTTTTCTTTGGAGTAGAATGTTCAAAAGTTACATATAATCTTCTAGTCACAGTTTGTCTTATTCCAATAACGTCCAGTTTTCCAAATGGTCGGAGTCAATGTCAGTCAAATATATGTAAATGACCAGAAGAATATCAATACAATAAATATTTAAATATAATAATATATATTTGAGAAATATTTAGGAATGAAATATTGTTTACACCAAGGCTTAGTGTTTTCTAAAACGATTTGAACTCTACTCAAATTATATTAAATAGAATGGTCAGGCCTCCAAATGACCCTAGGTTGGGGTCAATGCCACTTAATACCTGTACCTTTTGTACCGAATGCGACAATGTTTTAGTAGTAATGCAACAACGTGGTCTTCGGTGTACAGTGATCGCAATTTCATTTATAATCTTATTTAAATAACTTCCAGCTATCGAACTGACACCGAGTCAGCTACAGTAACGGAATAAAGTGTTCCACATTTCAGATATAGGAATTTCATTACTTTATTTTTTATTTAGGCAGTCACTGATTAGCTGGGTAATTTGAAACTCCTGTGTTTAGATCCGACAAATAACAAATATTTCTCTAGTAAAACTCATTTATTAAAACATTTCACTGACAATCATGACAAAACATTGCAATGGCAATAACGACAATAGCAATGATGGATACAACCGAAAATACGATTTACACCATCATTCAAAGGAACATAATTAAAATGTATTCGATATCGTGAAGATTTTGTCTTCGCTTAAGAGCTATGCGCTTCTAAAGGTCACATGTTAGAATGTTGTCATATAACGTGCTGGTTGCCCTCTATCAATTCAAGAATAGGATCAACAAGGTTTTAAATCGAATGCTAAATCTTTCACACGCATTGCCAAGTGATCATATTTTAAAATAATTTTGCTATGTAGGCCTTTGGTTTGGGCTTTGACTTTGTTTGATGAACATGTCGCTTTAGGCGAGAAACCAAGTTGCGCGCAACTCTTGTTTTTTTTTATATTTTGAATATTAAACACATTTTAAATTATTTCATTGTTTTCCACCAAATTAAACATTGGCATACTAGTAACTCAGCACAACTTCGTGAACAGCGTATTTAACAGATGTACATTTAGGTTATTTAAACCTGTGTCGTCAGCAGAAGTGAATTATTTCATTGTTTTCCAGCAAATTTAACATTGGCATACCAGTTACTCAGCACAACTTCGTGAACAGCGTATTTAACAGATGTACATTTAGGTTATTTAAACCTGTGTCGTCAGCAGAAGTGAATTTACTTAGTATGTAAATTGATTTTTGCGATAATTATTATGAACTCATGTCACATAACAAATGTCATTTCAAAATGTACTGTAACAACCAAACAAACTACTGTATTGTCATACGTTTATATAGGAAATGTCCTTTACATTGTCACTCACGAATAAACTCTCCAAAACAATTTAGTATAATGACAGAGCGACGTCAGATAAACATTCACATGTCCACCGGGGTTACATTTTATGATAGAGAGTAATTAAAAAATGTAAGTTATCAGTTGGATATCTAGAATGCTTTTATATAAAGTGGAATTTATAACTACAGTGTACAAATGTTGCTTTTAGACACTAAAAGTATTTACGTTACTTCTGACTTGTGATCAGTTAAGCGCTGTTTCATTATGCGATTACAAGGTTTAACAACGATAACGTCAAAATGCGTTATAATCGTAACATCGCTACACCTTTTACAATGTTATTACTAGATTAATGGCTAACTGCAAGTAATGCATATTTATAATTAGATTTATTAATTTAAAAATAGTTGGCATATATTTTATTATGCGACGGCATCGCTGAGCAACAAGACATTTGTTCATGCTTGGTGGTGGACCCTATTACAGTTCGCCACTACGCTTCCCTCTTTAATTGTACGATGACAGGACAGGCTGTGGACCCTATGATGACACCTACCTAAAGCCCATTAGGACAGTGGGGTTTGATGTTTGTCCGCGGTCTTGTCTTGTCGTGCCCTCAATGGTTTATTCTCTTGTTGCTCTGGCTTCTGCCAAGTCATTGAGTACCTTCATTGTGACTTTCTGGGCTTTTTTTTTTGTATTTTATATATACACGAGCATCGAGGTGTTTTACTTATATTGCCTTTTAACGCTGCCTTGTTGGTAAGAGAATATTTCATGGCGGGGATTTCTTTATTTACACTGTCCCGTTTAATTGGGATGACAATAGGAAAAGTGTGAGGTTTGGTGACCCTAGAACCTTGTTTAAAAACCCAGTGGCCTTTTTGGCAACTGACCATTCCATGGCGGAAGCACTTTTGTCAACCCTGTTGTGTTTGTGATGTCGTTTGCATTTTTTATTACTTTTGCCTTCTCGTTTGTCTGTCTGCGTGTTTGTTTTTTGTGTTTTGTGGTTGACTGTCGTCATTGAATGCTACTTTCCCTGTCCGATTTTTATATATTTCTTTTTTTGGTTTAGATCATTACTATTAGCACGTCATGATATGAGATTATATTTTCCTCATGTCGATCTGCATAATTCTGCCGAGAAACGGGGTGGGGGGATGGGGGGGGGGTGGGGGGGGGTGGTTGTGGGGGCCTGAGATAAAACCTTATCTCGGCAGTTACGTTCCTATCCCGTCAGGTGCGCCTCTTTTGATAACGTCAGCACGTCTTTGATGGCGTCAGGGTATATTTTATGACCTCTGGGTATTTTGGAACGGAAAAAATGGGAAGAAAATGGAAAAAAAATTAAATTAAATGATTTTAAAACGATCAACATGATAAATAGTGCCTGATAGTATCCAGTTTATCAGGTTTGGCAGGAACAAAATGTAGCCCTCCCCACAGCCTAGGACTTCATTTTTTCTCAGCCTCACCTGATAAACTGGATGTGACCAGGGACTAACATGATATTCCCTATATCACATATCTCGTACGTAACTCATACGTCACATAACGTAACAAAACGTCAAATCGAGTGAAAATACAACTCAGAGATATTAATTTAAATCGTGTATGTGCGCCTTTTAAAGTTGTCATGCATACTCAAGTCACGCAATATTATTACGCAGAAGAACTCGTGCATATATCCCAATACAAATCTAGTACACGTAACCTATAACTATAATAACAGTGATTCATCAGTGATATAACAGTGGAGGAATAAGTGTACCAAAATATATCGATTAAAAAAAATGAGATATTGGCTCCTATAGAAACCACCGCGTCCAAACGCAATGGCATCGTAGGTTCGCATTGTAGTGCAAACAAGGAGCAATATTTAATTAATTATACAATGAAAAGACAAAATACATCAGAAAGGGTGGTAAAGACAGAATTACCGACTTGGAACGGTCAATATGCAATTAGACCTACAGGTTAGAAAACTACATGCAATCAAAAGGAATTTTCTAACTATAAAGTCGACATCCAGAGAAACTAACAATAGAAACATTAGGATGTTGTTGTAACGCTATATGAAATACAAAATAAGAAACATGTGAGGATGTATCCAGAATTGTACTGAACAACCACAGCAGTTGCAGACAAAGAGAAAATCTATTAAGTCGTATTCACTATTAAGCAATGCATTTCTCATCTAAATTGCAATAACCCAATACAAATTACAACGCATCTGTAACAATGCAACGCCATTGTCTCAGGGAATTTATAATACAACTATGTATGGGTTTCTTTTTGATGGGATGTAATTTTAATTACACTGTCTTGTCAATTTGAGCGATGAAGACAAGATAATAGCGAGGTTGTGCGCACTTAAATTCGTTTAAAGCTAACCGGTGTGACATATTGTCTACTGACCGTAACAAGTCGGTAACTCTATATTTACCACTCTTTGTGCTGTTCTACATCGACGTTGTACAGGCGTTCATGTTGAGCATGGAATTACATTCATACTGACGCAATGTCATCGTGTGTTCAACTCCGCCCCATTCCTCGATGATTGTACACAAGAGTGTGGATATATAATGAGTAGTTGCCACTCTCGTCACCGATTAGTCGACCCATTGTCGCCGCAGTAGCCTTACACGCAATAAGTAAATTATATGTGTAGTCTACATCATTGTTTTTTGGAATGTGTATGCAAGGTCTCACTCGGCCTTGCAATGAAATTAACACATTTATTTCTAATAAATTAGACTTGAGAAACAATAGCAAATAGCTTAACACGCATGCACACGTTTTTTACAGACGAAAACTAAGCTCATAACGGGAATATTATAGTTCAAATGAATATTTTAGTAACATTTTATACTAGTTTACACATTGAATTTCAAACTGAAATTACTGACATATCTTGAGTATTTGTCGATGCAAATATATCTTGGTCATTGTTTGTTTGTTATGGGGAAATATGTGAGGTTGTGCAATGCGGTTAAGCCAGTATATACAATCAAGTTTCTTCTCAAATCTGACCGAATCCCGTCACGTGAGATTTGTAGGCGGGCGCGTGGGAGGTGTCGACTAGTTTCAATTAACCGAGTTCTTCCATTTTATTGGACGGGGTCATCGGTTTTTTACCTGTCAGATGCGTCAGACATCCATTGATACAAGCAAAGTATTTTCATGCTCAATCGGGAACGGCTGTATAGACCTATTCATTGTACAGTTAAATTGCTTTGTGTGGTAGAGTTCGGATCTACTGTGCCATTGCGTTTGGGTGCTGTGATTTCTATAGGACAGTTTTCTCACTTTAGTCCTTATACTTCTCAGTCATGTGATTTTCAGTAACATAATTGCAGTGTTGATGCAATTACTGTCAAGTGTAAATCTTTGAGATTCGATTACGTCGAATCGAATTGATTGAACAAGTCGTATAAACATATATTGTCATGTTCCAAATCTCAGTTGATATGTGCTGGTACTCTATCATGTTTAGTTGTTGTTCGAGTAGAGGTAAATGTATGTATGTGCTACTATAAATACAATTATATGGACGTGATGAATATGAACATTGATGACATTACTGACATATTCTTGCCAACGTAGTCGAGTCTAATCTCTGTGGATTTATAGCAGCATACCACAGAAGCCAGATCTATGGGCGTATTCGTTATTCGCCGTGTATAAACACACTAGCATCTTTGGCTCTGCAGTGAATATAGTATGGGATTAAGTTATCAAAGCAATTGCTATACTTATTTCCAATTCCACAATGTAAAGCAGAATAACAAAAAAAATGAATGACCCTGTGTTAAACAGCTAGAAATGTAGTTTGCGCGAGATTTCTCTTTTAAACTACTGTTTATTTATATATTTCATATTAAAATACGGCGGTGTTTCTTTTTTTCAATTTAAACAATATACATAGGTGTGTTATTGTGTTGTTCCAAACAAGGCTCAAACATACTCTGATAGTAGCTCCTTAGAAATGTTAGTCTTATACCACATAAATAGAGCGGCTAATTGAAGATGGCTAGATGACGTATAGTGAAGATTAACAAATGATTGCTAGATGGCATTTGGCTTTCCAAACTACTTTAATCAAAACAGTGCTTATGCTAACGCTATATAAATTAGGCAATTATAAAAAGTATATCTTAATAATGTATCAACTAATTAGAAGGAAAATGGTTCTTCCTCAAAAATGAATATAGGAAGATACCAAATATTAGTTTACAATGGCTCTTCTCCACTGGTAACTGTTTGTCTAGAGCTTACTTGTTTGGCTGACTAGAGTTTACGACTACCTGAGGGCAGGTTATATTTAGTTAACTGCTTGAAAGTTGAACTGTTGGTGCCGAGCAATCATGTCAAAATGATACCCCTCAGCTCTCCATATTCTGATCATAATTTATACGATTGCTTAAACAAGAGTGTGATAGTGGACCTTTGGAAACGACGTTTATAGACATGCGTTTGGTCTGAAACTGATCACGCAAACAGTTTTTTTTTTATTGACTCAATAAATCCGAGTCTGCTGCTTTATTCTCTTAATTGTGTTTGTTGCTCCCAAAGGATCATCTTTATCAGTATTTATTAACAATCACACTAGCGTTCGCTTAGTGCAGTGTGGCGGCTATAAAAGGTCTCCCCGTGCTACGAATCAGTAGTGTTATTTTATATAGGTGGCTTTGAAGTAGAATACCGCTTAAGCCGGTGCTAGGGGTCGTGAGAGGTGTTGCTTTTTTATTACTTCTCATGAACAGGCTCAAAACAACCGAGTCTGCTGCTTTATTATCTTAATTGTGTTTTTTTTGCTCCCAAAGGGTCAGCTTTATCAGTATTTATTAATATAAAGTTGATTGACAATAGAGCTTCCGCCTTGGATCGGCCAGTGGCAAAATGTAAACCAGTTGCTAAGGTGAACCAAACGGTTGACCGACGACATATACCGCAAGAAGATCGTGCGGGTCGAAATATAATGTTTTCTTGTAGCACTGATACCATGCATATGAATATACAGACCTAGTTGCGTTCAAGTACCCCAAATAAATGCAGAACGAACGCAGAACGAACGAAAAACGAACTCAGAACGAACGAAGAAGAATATTGAATGAACGATGCGCGATCTACACACTGAATGAAAAATGAACGCTGAGTGCATTTTTATCAATGCAAAATGAACAATAAATTTACTTTTGTAAAATGCAAATCGTTTGCATTTCTTAAAACAAACGCAAATGCATCTCGCTTTTTCCGATAACGTCCATTGTTATCATTTTGAACGCGGTTGTGTCGATAATTATCATAATCCACTCGCTTTTAATTCTGAAGCAAAGACAGCGGGTCTCTTACCGTCTTTCTCTGCCAGTTTGCTGGAGAACTGCATACACTTTAAGAATTATATTTTAATACGTTTTCGTTCGTAAAGAGATCTAAAGCAACCCACCCGATTTACCTTCTATGTTCGGTGTAAACATTGGGTACTATTGGCAGATATAACATGTACTACACAGGGATTTTGTTTTCATTACTTTTATTAATTTGAAAACAAACAAAATATAATAATGCATTGCATAAATGTGAAACGAATTTAGCATGTCATAATTTGCAGAACTGAATACTTTATTTTTAACGACAACTCAACCGTATGAATTCAATGCAAATCCCATGGAACACGTTTTGATTATTGGAAACACTATTTTATTTACTTTGAGATTGTAAGATGATTTCATGTTGATTAAAATGACACATGCATATTGACGACATTTTACAACAAAAACAGACTTGAGACGCTAACATTGATTAATAACGCCTAAGGCGAAAATTCGTTCAAGAAATCACACATTTATGACTGGTATAGACAGTATACTGGTGAGAGGAATATTTGACAGAATTCAACAAAATCGGGACGTCCAGAAACGTCAAATCACTACCTGAGGAAGACAGATGATTACGAATTCAAGACATTAAAGACAGGTTGAATTTGTCATTGTATTCAGTATAAGATAATATAAAAAAGAAAAGAAAAATGAGAAAGGCTGCTTCCCTGTGGGTTTCATAATTGTTAAATCAAAAACAGGAAAACAAAACAATTCATGCTGCAAACGAGTTTCGGAAAGCCACCAGCCAAAATAACCAATTTCATTCTGCATCATGATAGCGTTCCCTGCCCATAAGGCTAGTGAAACGACATATATAATACTTGAACAATAAGACTCTTGAACATCCACCGTACTCGCCAGATTTGACTCAGACAGACTTCTTTCTTTTTCCAACTTTGAAGGAAAAACTCCGAAATACGACTCAACTGACATTATGCATGTAGAAATTCAGAACATTCGTAGGACCATTCACGCGGAAATGTATGCTCAATCGTTTTATTCATGGGTTCGCAGATGGAAGAAAGGTATATATAGAGAATACCATGTTAGTGCCTGATCACATCCAGTTTATCAGGTGAGGCTGAAATAAAATGGAGCCCGAGGCTTTGCTGAGGGATTCATTTTTTTCGTGCCGAACCTGGTAAACTGGATACAATCAGGCACTAACATGATATTCTATTTATCATGTTGATCGTTTAAAATCATTTAATTTACCTTTTTTCCATTTTCCCCCAATTTTTTCCGTTCAAAAATACCCAGACGTCATCAAATATACCCTGACGTCATCAAAAGAGATGTTGACGTCATCAAAAGAAGTGCACCTGACGGGATAGGAACGTAACTGCCGAGATAACGTTTTATCTCAGGCACCCTGTTTCTCGGCAGAATTATACAGATCGATATGATAAATAACACAGAAAACTATTTCGAGTAGGTATAAGAAACTATACAGATAATATGAATTGTAGGCACTGCCTAAGACCGAGCAGAGCTCTTAAAATTAATACTTACGTAATATATCGGATCGCATGTAATATTTAACTTGTAAACCAAATATTTTACTCTATATTTAATTCTATATTGTTGTGATAAAAGACTTACCTATCTTAAGTTTCTTGTCAGTGACAGCATATCAAATCCTGAAATACCTCTGATATGCAAGAAATGGTTAGCATACCAGGGGTCATCCGCCAAGTTGTCATTATTGTCTATATGTATAATAATGATAACTTGCGCATACATCGCGATGTCTACGCTACCCTTGTTGGATGGTCATTGGCTAAACGAAGTTTCTTTAAAATGGTCTGAGAAATAAAGTAACATGTTTTTTTACCAAAACTATTGAAAATGTAGATGAATTACATAAACCGTCATGTTAAAAAACACCGAAACATATGAGTAAATTAATTGACTATTCATAATTTCGATCATCAAAATCAGCTGACCAAGCAATGGCCTAGGCATTTGACACACCTCTAAATTGTGGTAGGTGGTAAACTCAAACTAGATCTTTACACGGACCTATTGTTATTAGGTCTGTGATCTTTATCATAGTTTGTTTGTTCGTATGGAGTTTAACGTCATTTTCAACACATGTAAGGTTATATACTAGTATGACGGTCGTTTTTTTTTGGGTTGGAGGCATCCACCCACTTTTTTCTGGGTAGAACCAGTACTGTACCCTCCCCACATCCGTAAGAATCGAAACATCTTCACTTACAAATCAAGCTCCCAGTGGAATTGGAACCCGCAGCGATGAGAGTTGGAGGTTTAGAATGCAACGTCGTTAACCATTCAACCACGGAGACGCTTCGTCTTTATCATAGATGTTCATCCAAGTGTATTGTAAAAGTTAGGGTATTTACAGTGTGATTGTTTTTAAAACCAAATTTTGAAGAAAAAAAAGAAAATTATCTTATTTTTACTCTTTCAACTCAAGAGGCACCTTTCCTGGGTTCATATTGTTTTCCAGAGAGAATAGTTTTGTATCAGACATATCTTTTTGGCAGCGACTACAAACAGTGTCATTGAACATTTTCAGTTCAGTTCTTCTTTCTAGATACATTTAGAAAAAATGTACGACATCTGTTCTATTTCAAAGGCAAGTATAGCATCCATAGCAAGGTTGAATTTTTCATCTTGAAGTTTCTGTAATGGTGCAGCTTCTGGTACGTCATTTATTGGATAAGTTTTGGTAATATACCTTTTTTCCCCGTTTATTTATCATTTCCCTTTTCTTTGATTCTGACTGTGTTTCGTTTTCAAGAGGTTTTTCATAATTGATTCCTAGTTTCCTACATAAAGATCGGATGTCATTGGTTATATTACAGTTGGAATTTGAGTCCTTATTTAGTTCAGTATATGATGTACTAATATAATTTTCTGAATTATGTTTGCTCTTGTTGCCATGCGTGTTTTCGGTGGGTGATATTCGCTTTTTACTTTTACTACTATCAGCGTCATTAGAACTTGAAACTGGTTATTGTTCAAAAGCAAGTCAATGGTTGTACATGACAATTCTCCTTCATTGGTTGAAAAGGAATACATGTGATATTGCTCTGCACCATTTTGATGCGAAAAACTCAGGTGTACATTGATGTTGTACATGTAGCCTAAAATGGTAGACACAGTTTCAGTCTCACAAGCTGTGGCCCACCCATGACCATTTATCATTTCCCTCTCGTATTAAAGATTGGTCATGTCAGGACTGTGGTAAATTTGGACTAACTCCTCCACGTCAACCCTGTTATCAGCAATATAAGAGCATATATTTCTCCTATATTGTCTTGTCGACATGCCGTAAAACACCATTCATTCATTCCTATATTGTCTGAACATATTTACTTTTCCAGTGATGCTTAGACATAGGCAATGAAAAAAGCAGTCACCATCACCAGGCACATTGTATTTGTTGAATGGAGCATTGTTAATATAAGTGGGACAAGCTTGAACGCTGAACTCAGTTGGAAGATTTGTCTCCTGTCAGTTCACTATTTTTAAACAGAAAAGGTTTTTTATGCGTAAAGGTCACTCGGACTTACCCTGCGATGTACTGAATTCAAGAGAGAGATCTTTCTATGCACTAAAAATATATTCTGAAGGTTTTGACAGCTGTCAGTTCTCTGTTCACCAACAAAACGACACATTGACGTTATACATTGACGTCACACATTGACATCACATCGTGATCCCGAAAAATGACGGGATTGGTCGAGTTTTCACGATTGTGTTTTTCTTCGTTGTAAACAGAGATATTATAAAATTATTGCCTTTTAGTGAGGTCGATATGTGTATTTATCGACCTGAGAAAAGTGATATCGACCGAGGCGATAGCCGACCTGAGAAAAGTGATATCGACTGAGACGATAGAAAATCTATAGCATATTAAAGAAGAGTTCACAGTCAATTTCATATTGATGTAAGTTGTTTAGCTAATTCTGTGTCATTTAGAATGCCTGGGTGTAATGACCATGGGGTTGTATGTTTGTCATATTATTACGCTAAATTTGGTGCAAACATGACGTTTTAAAACGTTCAATCTGGTAAATATTTGTTAACTGTGTTTTAAATTGCAGTTCAATGTTTAATGAGGAATGTAAGCCTAATATATGTTGTAGATTTTATTTATCTCTGTGCCACGAACAAAAATATTACAATTGGACCTGATGGCAAATTAATTGTGGTGTGAGACGTTAGGACATGTCACCAAGAACTTTTGACTTCAACTATTAAAAAGAGAGTGAAATTTAGAGAAACCGCTGTTGTACCAATATATATTATTTTAGTTTGTTATTGTAGTGATGTATATACTTATTATACTGTTGTCTGGCTTTCATATATGGCGTGAGTAAATACGTATACATATATACACAAGTTATTTGTTACCTTTTATTCATTTTTGCAAATTGATGTTTGGTTCTCGGCGTGCTTTTGGTTGTGGTTGGTCTTTGAATGTCACATTTCCTGCTCGACTTTTATCTCTATTTAATATACTGTACTTAATGTGATAGAAATGAAATACATGAAGTAGATACATTGAGCTAAAGAGGCTGTATGGAAATCCATGAAATCAGTAGTAAACATTCATAATCTAAGACTTTTAATCAGAAAATGTGTTTGATAATTCCTTTTGATTGGATGTAGTTTTGTTTACACTGTCTTGTCTATTCGGGCGCTGAAGACAGGATAATAACGAGGTTTGTGTACACATAAAATCGATTCAAGCTGACCTGTAGGCCTTATTGACTACTGACCGTACCAAGTCGGTAACCCTGTCTTCACCAGCCATTATGTTGTATTTTGTCTTTTTCATTGTATAATTAAATGTTGCTCCTTGTTTGGTACAGTGCGGACCTACGATACCATTACGTTTGGACGCTGTGGTTTCTATAGAACCCTATATCTCATTTTACTAAAAACTTTAGAATCCATACTTAAGTCGCACTCTTTTTGTAGCCATGCTTTTAATTGTAATTATATTAGCTCATAACGAGTTAGGATATGTTGTCGCAAAAAGTAGAGCACATGGTACATGTACACAGGTTGCACTTTAATTTTCCTAGACAACAAATGGCTTGCCGTTTTCGGAGCTGAACACTTAACACTCTTATTTACTTATTACTTGCGGCTTCTTTCAAGCTCGGTATATTTAGTATGATGTATTGCAATTAATATTTAAACGCATCTTATGAGGTATTTATTATTTCGATTCTAACACGACAATAACCACATTGTTTACGCTATTGTGGGGCCACTATCTAATGACATACAGTTGTCTCTCTTCTTTGTGTATATGAAAGACTGCGCCGGTCGTGTTAGAACAGAGCATATAACCTGGTGGGATATCTTTATTTACACTGTCCTGTTTTATTGGGATGAAAATGGGCTAAGAGTGAGGTATGGTGCACCCTAGAACCTGGTTTAATCTTGCAGCGGCTTTTTTGCCACTGACGGTTCCAAGGCGGTAGCCCTATTGTCAACACTTTTTTGTTTTTGATTTCATAGCTTGCCTTGTATTCATTATTGTTTGTTTCTGTGTGTATTTTTGGTTGACTGTGGTCCTTGAATACTACGTTTCCTGTTCAACTTATATCTGCTTAGACGTCCACCTAAAACAAAATTTATCTCGAAATTTATCTTGAAGTTGTATTAGTTAATCTGTGTTTGTACGTTAATGATTGTAAAATGCATCAAGCGTTAGAAATACCGCTTGTTAAATACATTTAAGTAATATTCACGTTACCTGTACGACGGTTATACAAACTGTAACAGTTAACATATTGATATTTGGCGCACATGCCGAAATGTTGGATGCAAGCTGTATTCATACTACTTCAGTAGTGACTCATTAACATTTATGAGTACCGTTTAAGGCATATGTGAACAGATTTAAATATGCCCATAACCCAATACCTCATTCTACAACCAAAATACAAATTCAAGTATTTCCCTAACAAGGATCACTGAGAAACGTAATACATGCAAAACGGACATCATTCACATTGTTTGAACAATGAATTATAATAAGAAAAAATAATGCCTAACTAAACGCTATCTATAAGGTTACATCTATTAATTTCATAAGGCATCCCATGAACAATATGCATGTTTTGTACGTTATTAGAAGATATCATGCGCGATAGTGAAGTTATGTAGTTTTGACAATATTGTGTGTGTTGTTGTAATGTTTGCTTAGCAACAAATGCATTTATAATGCATGCATTCACCAGTATTCTGCATATTATGGTATATATCTTTCGCGCTTCAGAGTAAGAAAATACAGAATTGTTGAAAATAATGCCTTCGCTGCAGTTGTAAATCGTTAACTTTGTTATCAAAAATGATTAATCCCAAGTACAATCTTCAATACACAATGGGTATTGTCCAAACGATGTCGTTAACATTGCGCATAGCTGTATGGTCTGATACGTTCTGCTTTGATTGATAAAGTTTCAGAAATTACAAACATAAAACGGTTTCCTAAATTACATAAAAATCCGTATAATGCCCGCTTTATTTCGAATTCTAGTGCATGCACCACCACAAACATCTCCAAACTTTTAACTTCTTGTCTTACTGTCGTTAAAGATCACGTTAAACAATATTGTGATAAAACTTATGAAAACTCTGGGATTAATTTGTTTTGGTCTATAAAACATTCAGGAGACGTTAATGATAACTTTGCAATAAACGTCAAGTTTCGTCTATAAGCACTTATGACTTCTCTACACTATATAAAACAAAGACAAGCTTATTTCTCTGATTCAAAAACATTCGCTAGTGAAAATGCTACATTTTTTACCTGTAATAATATTAAAGCGTTTTTCACTAACGGCAGTTTAGACAAATACACTATGTGGACTTGCCAAGAAGTTTGTGAAGCACTCATCTTCCTATTAGATAATATTTTCGTCAGGAATGGAACGACCGTTTATAGACAAATTGTTGGTATCCCTATGGGTACGAACTGTCACCACTTGTCTCAGATTTGTTTTTATATTGCTATGAAAGAGATTTCATGTTGAGTCTTTCACCAGATACCCAGGAAGATGTTCTTGAGGCCTTTACTGACACATCTCGGTATCTGGATGACATATTAAACATTGACAACCTTTTCTTTTCTACTATGGTTAATAATATATACCCTAAATAATTTCAACTTAACAAAGTTAATATTTCTGATACTAACGCTTCTTTTCTTGATTTATATCTCTCCATTGAAAATGGTGAAATAATTAGCAAAATATATAACAAGAGAGATGATTTTAATTTTGATATTGTTAATTATCCCCATTTAGATGGGGATGTTCCCCGAGCAACTTATTATGGGGTCTATATGTCTCAACTGTTGTTTTCTAGAGCTTGTACTCGAGGTGAGGACTTAAATATTCGTATTCTTTGTAAAACGCTATTCCATCAGGATTACCGTTACCATATTTTTTGTAAAACTTTGGCAAAATTGTATTATCATAATCCTGATCTTCTTTCCAAATATAAAAGTAATTTAAGAACTCTTCTGCGACAAGGACTATTACAATCTGACTTCTATGGTGACTTGATTTACAAACTTCGTAAGTTCCTTGGTCATGATCACTTTCATACTATCTTTGTTAAACTTGCTAAAAGGTTTATCTAAAGAGGTTATGACTTCAACATTTTGCAAAGCACTGCATGCTTGGTGGTCGACTCAGTTACAGTTCGCCACTATGCTTTCCTCTTTGATTGTGCGATGACCGGACAAGCTGTGGACCTTATGATGACGTCTTCCTAAAGCCCATAAGGACGGTGACGTTTGAAATTATTCTGCATTTTTGTCTTGTCGTGCCCTCAATGGTTTATTTTCTTGTTGCTATGGCTTCTGCCAAGTCAATGAGTACCTTCTTTGTGGCTTTCTAGGCTATTGATTTTTGTATTTTTATATACACGAGCGTCTTTGTGTTTTACTTATATTGCCTATTAATGCTGCGTTGTTGGTTAGAGAATAGTTCATGGCGTGAATAGCTCTTTATTTAAACTGTCCCGTTTTATTTGGTTGACAGAAGGGTAAGTGTGAGGTTTGGTGCACCCAAACCCTTGTTTAAGCCCCCTGCGGCCTTTGGTAGCGGGTTTGCGTGTAAGATGATGAACATTTGTGCGAAATATTATTGAAATCGGATGAGGCATTACCACAGATAGAGGTCCGGACGAACGGACGGAAGGACAGAGGACAACGGCATTATATATCCCTCCGCCTAATCGGCGGAGTATAACAAGTGAAGTTATGTAGAAATGTTTAAATTTTATAAGTGTTAAAGGGGAATACTTGTAAATGAAAATGTCAGCGAAAGTTCAATCTTGCATGACAGATATCGCCCATTGAATGTCTGAAAAAAAGGATTTCTGCAAAGACGTTTTCGGTGGCGATATAGATAAATCTAAAAATAAATCATTGAATTAGGATAAGTATAAAAAGAATTCTATGGTTTGTCAGCAACAACATCAATAATGGCGAACGCAATTCTTTAGCTCACGAGAAGAGTGTTGCAAAAGCTAAAATATCGCTATCTAGAATCATATAAAAAGTTTTTTATAAACTAATGAACATTAGTACTGATGTCGGAATCTCCTGAGAGTAAAACACCTAGTAAACTGCTTCGTCGGAGAAAACATACAGGTAGTACATGTGGAACAAAGGACACCCAGGTAAACAACCGATCCAAGATGGCGTCAAATAAAATTTCGAAGCTAACACTGATACTCATTATAAGTCTGGTAAAATGTACTCGGACATGGACGTCAGCTCAAAGATTGACTTGATCTTGTTAAAGGTAGCCAAGCTCGATGCTATGGAAACCCAGCAGAGCATTATACTGGCCCGCTTATATGGTATTGAGAGCTAAATTGCTACAAATAAAACTCGCATAAACGACGCCAGTAGTAAGATCAGTGACATAGAAATTAGTCAAAATGGTATATCCAAGCAATAAGACAATTCCAACAAACTCACCAAGGTAAACAAACATGAGCTGTCAAAGGTACAGGGTAAGGTAAAAGTACCAGTGATAATGCCAAACTCAAGTCTGACAATGAGATGTTACATGAAGATATCGTCGATTTAAAGTGTCGTTCCACGAGGGATAACCTTGTATTCATGGGAATTCCAGAATTCCACAGCCTGGACCCGGTTTCCATGGAAACCTCAACCACCAGCAATGGTTCTTATGTTCATGCCGTTGCGGCAGAGGATTGTGCTGACAAGGTGTTTCAGTTTTGTGAGAGTATTCTCAAAATTCAGGATCCTAGGTCCAAAATACACATTGACAGGGCCCATCGCATGGGTTATTCACAACAGGATAGGTGCAGGTCCATGGTCGTAAAGTTCAAGAACACAGACTCCAAGATGCATGTAAAAAACTCACTTAAAATTGTTAACCATATAAAATGTTTGACCAATTGGCACAAGAGGTCCAGGTTAAACGTAAATCACTGATACACGTCATGATTAAATCCAGAAAGGAGGGAAAGAGGGCGTACCTTGTCAGGGACAAGTTTTGTTAACAATAAACAATACAATCCCGGTACTCCATAGTAAGGAGGAGAAGAGTGTGAGCTGTCCTTACTAGCATAGAATTTTGAAGGACTCCGGAACTGTCTGAATGATAATGAATTTGTTAATGTTGTGTCCAATTTTGATATTGTGTCTTGTAGTGAAACGTGGCAGAGAAAGAATGACATATTTGAAGCGTGTGGGTATGAATGTATTGATATGTCTAGGAAATTAAATGTATCTTCTAAACGAAAATCTAATAGAGGTCATGGAGGTTTATGTCTTTTTAGTAAAGAAAGTATTAAACAGGGTTTCGATGTTTTAAAAAAGGATGATAATGGGTTCATATGGGTAAAATTTAATAAAACCATTTTTTTAATTTAGTAAACGATATATGTGCATGCTGTGTATACATACCACCAGCGGATTCGGTGTATTTCAAAATTCATGATATTACCTTTTATGAACAACGTGAACATAAAATTCGCAAATATTCTATCATGGGTAAGGTCACTTTTGTTGGTGATTTGAACGCTAGATGTGGTTTAAAGGGTGATTTTATAATTTCGAGTGATAATTTTGATAGATGTATTCCAACAATTGACAATAATATTAACACTGATGGTACATGACAGTTATTGTAAGAGATTTTCTGTTGATACCATATGCAATGCATCTGGTCTAAAACTTTTAGATATTTGTAAAAGTACAGATTTACGTATTGTGAATGGGCGTATTGGCGAGGACACGGGCATTTGCGATTTTAAATTTATATCAAACATTGGTAAAAGATTAATTTACTAAGTTTTACTGTAACAGGTCTTATTTCCTATTGTTAGTAATTGTTTTTTTCATGAGGTATTATGCTTTTTCCCCACATGTACCCATACAAATAAATTTGTCAATGCAATATGATAAAACTTTAACACGCAGTGAATACATAAAAATTGATAAGAAAAATATAAAAAGATCGGACAGGGAAAGTAGCATTCAAGGAGGACAGTCAACCACAAAACACAGAAACAAACACGCAAACAGACAAACAAGAAGGCAAAAACAATAATAAATGCAAACGACATCACAAACACAAAAGGGTTGACAATAGGGCTACCGCCTTGGAACGGTCAGTGACAACAAAGGCCACTGGGGGTTTAAACCGGTTCAAAGGTGCACCAAACCTCACACTTACCCTAATGTCATCCCATTAAAACAGGACAGTGTAAAAAAAGAAATCCCCGCCATGATCTAATCTCTAACCAACAAGGCAGCATCAATAGGCAATATAAGTAAAACACAAATATGCTCGTGTAAATATAATACAAAAAAACAATAGCCTAGAAAGCCACAATGAAGGTACTCAATGACTTGGCAGACGCCAGAGCAGTAAGAACATAAACCATTAAGGGCACGACAAGAAAGATCATAGACAAACATCAAACGCCACTGTCCCAAGGGCGTTAGGTAGGCGTCATCATAGGGTCCACAGTCTGTCCGGTCATCGTACAAATAAAGAGGAAAGCATAGTGGCGAACTGTAAAAGGGTCCACCACCAAGCATGCAGTACGTTGCAAAATGATAGGGTCATAAACTCTTTTGATACACTTTTTAACAAGTTTAACATAGATAGTATGAACGTGATCATGACCAAGAATCTTACGAAGTTTATAAATCACATCACCATAGAAGTCAGGTTGTGAAAGTCCTTGTCGCAGAAGAGTCCTTAAATTACTTTTATATTTGGGAAGAAGATCAGGGTTACGATAATAGAATTTTGCAAAGGTTTTACTAAGTTTATGGTAACGGTAACCCTGATTGAGTAACTTTTTAGTTATACAAAGATTACGAATATTAAAGTCCTCAACTCAAGTACAAGCTCTAGAAAAACGAATAAGTTGAGACACTTACACCCCATAAGAAGTTGCTTAAACACGAAAGGGATAGTAGTAAAGACGATTTAAACAAAGATAGATTATCTGATGAATGCAAATCATTGACCAGCATTGTAGATAATATTATCGATAAAAATATGGACATCAGTACAGGTATAAATACTTTTGCGAAGTCACTGTATAATTTCGCGTTTAGTGTGTACGGCGTAACTAAACATATACGACAGGAAAACAATGGCCCGAATCGTAAATAAGCAAGCCCGTGGTTGACGGATGAGTACGAGACAGCACGCAGAAAACTTCATTCTGCTAATCGAGAGAGATGGAGAACAAATGACAATTATGTATTGGGTATTTCGAAACGTAGACATTATTTCAAAGCTAAACGTCGGGCAAAGACTATCTATAATGTAAAACAGAGAACACTGTAACGTGACATTGCTAGAAAACACCTACGTTTTGGGATTGTATACGTAAGTTAAAGAATACAAATAAAAACAACAGTAATACTATTTCTGGTGAGGATTTCTACGAGCATTTTGCAGAGCTGTTAGCAGCTGATAATATTTTCAATGACACTGATGTTGAGAAATATTTAAATAATGATGGCAACTATTCCACGATTATTGAATAACTGTGACTTTAGTGTGATTGAAATTAAAAACGCAATCGGTAATCTAAAAGGGAGGAAACGTGCCGGTGAAGATTTATTGATACCAGAAATAATCATTGAATCATATTCTATTATTTCTCCTATGATATGTAAATTGTTCAACTTTATGTATGCAAATAGTTGTTACCCAGAAAATTGGATAAAGGGCATATAAGTACCTAAGAACGGGGATAACAATGATGTAAACAATTATCGGGGTATAATGTTAACAAGTATATTTTCAAAAAAATTCTCGCATTTGCTGGATAACCGGTTAAGAAAGTGGACTGATGAAAACAATATGTTAACATAATTTCAATTTGGTTTTATGAAACATAAAAGTACTACCGACTGCATTTTTATATTGCATTGTATCGTTAATAACATTATTAAAAATGAAAAAAGGTAAAGTTCATTGTGCATTTGTTGATTTCAAGAAGGCATTC
Organism: Cyrtodaria siliqua; assembly: GCA_037043455.1. Classification (NCBI taxonomy): domain Eukaryota; kingdom Metazoa; phylum Mollusca; class Bivalvia; order Adapedonta; family Hiatellidae; genus Cyrtodaria; species Cyrtodaria siliqua. The sequence goes on from JAWPHD010001315.1 coordinate 22,481, forward strand.
GACCTTTTATATCGGAATGCTATTCACAAAAAATGGGCGTTTCCTCAAAATGTGGTAAATGTGTTAAATGTTAGAATCTATGTATAGCTCTGTAAAAGCATATATGGGTGTAACGCAATGCGATGTTTTAACTCGCCTGCTCTGTATTATGTTCATCAATGACATGACAGCCTCCACTGTACTGAATGTTTTTTAATGGCTCATCAACATAGTATAGGTCATTTTGAGTCGCCCCTGAAAAAGTGGAAGGTTTCAAAGGAATCCGGAAACCGTGCTCTACTCTTATTATCGAATAGATTCCTATGGTTCTTTGACGTGCTCGGAGGATAGACCGATACACGGGACATGTATTCAGATTGAGAAACACAGAATCTCATTGTCTAGATTTAGATGCTCCGCTCATAAGCTATCTATTGAAGAGGGGCGTTTCAGGCGATTAGAACGAGAGCAGCGTACATGTATTTTTGTAATATAAAATCCATTGAAAACGAGTCACCGTCTTATTTGTATGCCCCTATCGGGAAATAAGAAAATACTGTTTAACGAGATATTATTGCAGCTGGCATAATATAAACAAGATGAAGTCATTTGTTAACATCACAACCGACTAGCGCGTTGAAAAAACTAGAAATGTACATATATTTATCAAATGACAAACGTGATAAAAAAGTACTTGTTTTACCTTTAACTTGAAAAATGTAAACTTACTATGTATGTCATGCTGTACCCATTTTTCTTCAAAGAGTTAAATTAAAACAATTCCTTTTCAAATTATTATAAGTGTGTAGTCCTGTTTCCGCAGAAACTATTATAATAATTCAGATGCTTTGTTTTTTCTGTTGATGCACAACATTTATTTAGCTTAGCCTTAACTATAAGCCATGTGCACTGACCGGTCAAATATAAACTTTCTGTTTCCATCTGTGACTGAACAATTTGTAAGCATACCTCGTAGGATATGTGAAGGACAATTATCTCGTGGTATATATGCATGAAAATCACGTGCATTTTTGATTTCTTCAGTTTATCTTTGCATTCAAGAAAGAAACCTGTGATCAGTTAGTACACACAGTGCGTCACTTTAAATATTACTGTATTGATAATCGGCCTTTTTTCTACTTACCGTTCCAAGAAAGATAACAATTTCGGACAGGGAAAGCAGCATGCAAGGACGACAGTCAACCACAAAACACAAAAACAAACACGCAAACAGACAAACGAGAAGGCAAAAGTAATACAAAATGCAAACGACATCACAAACACAAAAGGGTTGACAATAGGGCTACCGCCTTGGAACGGTCAGTGGCAACAAAGGCCACTGGGGGTTTAAACCGGTTCAAAGGTGCACCAAACCTCACACTTACCCTAATGTCATCCCATTAAAACAGGACAGTGTAAATAAAAAAATCGCCGCCATGATCTAATCTCTAACCAACAAGGCAGCATCAATAGGCAATATAAGTAAAACACAAATATGCTCGTGTAAATATAATGCAAAAAAACAATAGCCTAGAAAGCCACAATGAAGGTACTCAATGACTTGGCAGAAACCAGAGCAAAAAGAGAATAAACCATTAAGGGCACGACAAGAAAGATCACAGACAAACATCAAACACCACCTTTATGGCGGTTGCCCTATTGTCAACCCATTTGTGTTTGTGATGTCTTTATGGCCTTTTATTCATCTTTAAAGTTGTTCTTTATTTCTGTGCGTGCTTGTGGTTGATTGTTGTCTTTGAATGTTACTCTTTCTGTTCGATTGTTATATCTATATTGTATTTATCGTGTTCGACCGTTTCCAAAGGTATACTCTCATATGCTTTTGTAAAATCAACTGTATATTACAAATGCACGTTCGGCGATTTCCACCTTTCTCATTCATACTATTCTTACATATCACAGTAACGTTGTCTGTGCAGTGGGGCGGCGGTAAAACGTCTCCCCGTGCTTGTAATCAGATCTAGTATTAATTCCGATATTAGTAGATCGCTGAGCCCGATGTCGATTGTACATTCTCAAATAATTTTGTTTTCATACAGTAATTTCGAATAGGTGTATCCACTACTTTAGTCTTTAAAACCTTTCTAGGATATGTTTATTTTTGTATTTATATACAGACGAGCAACTTTGTATTTTTCTGATATTGATGCTACGTTGTTGGTCAGAGAATAGTTCATGGCGGGGATTTCTTTATTTACACTGTCCCGTTTTATTGGGATGATAGTAGGGTAAATTTGAGGTTTGGTGTACCCTAAAACCTGGTTTAAACTCCAGCGGCCTATTTTGCCAATGGCCGTTCCAAGGCCGTTCCAAGGCGGTAACCCTATTGTCAACCTGTTTGTCTTTGTGATGTCTTATTTGGCCTTTCATTCATCTTTAAAAGTATTCTTTGTTTGTATTCCTTGAATGGTACTTTTCTCGTTCGATTTTTATATCTCTATTTAAAGGTTCTGAGTAATGTTTAATCGTCCTTAGGATAGGTTGTCTGCTTTTTAGTTTAGTATTTTGACTGTTATTTGTGATTTCCAGGTTTCATAACCTCTGCTCCTCTCTACATTTGCTGTTGTTTATTTCACACATTGTTTTCACGTTTAGGACATTTTATATATTGAGTTCTGCTCAACGCGAGGCTAGAGTGCGCGAACGGTGATTAACCATTTCTCAATCAAATCGAGACTGCGATATGTTTTGTATTTATCGTGTTCGTTGATTTCCAGATTTCTCATTCCATACTCGTTTTACATTCCAGTTAATCAATAAATACTTAAAAGTGGATCCCTTGGAAGCAACACACACGAACAAGAGATCAAATAGCCGACTCGGTTTTGTTGAGTCTGTTCGTGAAAGGTAAGGTAGCGTGCAACACCTCTCACGCCTCCTAGCACCAAGATTGGGCTGGATGATTCCAAAGGACCAGTAATTAATTACTCTACTAGTTCTTGCAACTTTTTGCGGCCTCCAAATAGCATTAAACAAGCGCTAGTGTAAATGGCAATAAAGAGCGAAAGGAGGGTCCCTTGGAAGCAGCACGAACAGGAGAAAAGATTCGGTTTTATTGATTCTGTTCAGGACAGGTAATGTAAAGTACAATACCTCTCATGCCTCCTATCACCGGCTTACTCGATATTCTAATTTAAATCCACAAAGACTGTGCTTGATGAACCCAAAGGATCAGTAAGTAATAACACTACTGATTTTTAGTCGTAGCGACATTTTACGGCCGCCACACAGCGCTAAAAAAGGGAATGCGTTTTATTCTATTAGTTATACAACCGGTGCAATTCAATTAATTATATCGTCTGAATATTTTATTTATTCGTCCAATTATGGAATCCCATACAGGATAAATCATTTTATTATTTTAATTTCAAAATATGTCGTTGCAGGCAGCGGAGGTCTCGAATGCACGTCACTTGATTACAGACACTGTATGCGATAAAGTATGCATCGATTTATCAAAGCTACGTCTGAAATTAAGTCTCAGTGTCCTTTAATTAAGGTTAATATTTACGGAGGACATGCATATATACAGTTTCGATCCGTCACTGCCTTGAAGTTTCACAAAATATGTGCGTATTACAAAAATAGACATTCAGGATTGCATGCCTGAGGTCAGTTCTCTATAATGTGTTTAATGCAGTCGTGGTGAAGGATGCTTTAAATACTCTCATTACTTCAAGAAACGTTGCATTTCCATTACATTATATAAAGAACAATAGTATGCCATAACCTGTAGCAGACTGTGTGGGCGATTTACTGTTTAGAGAATGCTTGAATTGCATTGAATTTCGAAGATCTCATTGTTCCTTTAGTATCGCGTGTCTAGATAAAACGTATAACAATGAATGTGAATTTAAAGGATAATTATATTATGGTAAACATTTAAAGAGACAACAAAATCGGTTTGGAACCAAACAAATCTTTACTAGTATTATTTAGTATCGTCTCAAGGACTGGTATGCATTAGTAGCATTCCACTTAAGGACCTTTCCCAATGCTAAAGTATCATCGAAAAAAACATGGAAAACTTGCTGCTAAAATGATTTATGACCGGTTAGCTTAGGTATGTGAATTGAGGCCTGAGTAAAGTTTTTTTAAGTACTACTCTGAACTTTATTTTATGAACAAATTAGCAATTTATTGTGATAAATACAAAAATGTATTTATAATAAATGGAATTCACTAGAACTAAAATATAACCAAAACACAACTAATATGAAACTGCTTTTATGTTGGCTTCATACAAAAGTTGTATTAGAAGGGTCTCATTATGTGATCTAAAATTAAATACTATTATTTTGACATGCAACTGCATGCCTAAAAGTGATTTACAATTACAACAAGGAAGGGTGTAATATAGGGGAAGGCCAATTTAAGATGTATTCAATATTTTTTTATTGAAGTGAATTGTCATTTACAAATACGACCCACTTGCTTTGTTACTTGATGCTGTTTTTTGTTTTGTGTGGTCTCTAGAAGTTATAAAGTGATGCGTACTTTGAAACGCGTTATCATTTGAAACCAATTTTACCGCTGTTTGCACGCCAAATACATAAACAACAGTATTATTGTTGTGAAATTGTAAAGCAAGTGATTTCATACTAGGACAGCTACAATTTTTAGTTCAATGTTTCTCTCTCTCTCTGTCTCTCTGTCTCTAAATATATATAAGATGGTCAAAAAGGTTACTAAGTGATAGATTAATTTGTTAAAATATAATTTTGAAAATTATCATTTAAAGTGCTTTAACAAATAAAAAAATCTCTTAGCTAGCGTGAATACTAGCAAAACTAGATTCGCCAGCGCTTTCGGCTTTACGTCTTCTTCAGGAGTACAAAGACATATAACATTTACAAGAAAATCATGTAAAAACAAGTATAAAAGTCGAACAGGAAATGCAGCTTCACAGAACTCAGTAAACCCAAAAACACGCATAAAAACAATCATCAATGGCAATGTTAATAAGGAATAAAGGCATATAACGTCACAAACACAAAAAGGGTTGACAATAGGGCTACCGCCTTGGAACGGTTAGTGGCCAAAATGGCCGCTGGGAGGTTTACACCAGGTTCTAGGGTGCATCAATCCTCACACGTACTCTACTGCCATGCCATTAAAACGGGACAGTTTAAATAAAGAAATCCCCACCATGAACTATTCTCTAACGAACAAGGCAACAGTAATAGGCACTATAAGTAAAACACATAAGTTGCTCGTTAAGACAAATAACTCTATTTCATATATATATGCACCAAAAAAGGTTCTTAAATATGTTGTTTAACCTTAACAATACACTTAAACCTATGGTAGAATGACGAAGAAAAAATGAAAACTCCAATTTGAAATTATATAAACCTTTACAGTCAAAAGGATAGCGGATTAATATCAATGTGCTACTTTTAATGCTAGCTATAAATAGTTCAGAATTATCATGTGTCCCTTTTAACCATTAACCAGATAAGCACGGCTATACTAGCCTTTGCGTCCATTGTAAACCCAGATCAGCCCCTCTCACCGGCTGATCTGGGTTTACAATAGACGACTGCTGATCAATCATGTTCACCCCTTTGTCACGTAAATGGAATGGTCTTAATTCAAGGAATGAACAGTCCATTATATATGTGTAGCGGGTTAAGGTTTAATCATGTTAAAACAAGTTCATCAACACCGGTGGACATCTAAATATGCATCTTCAATGATATAAAAACGTATGGTAATTCTATATCTGTACGTATGAGTGGCTGGTTAGATGTTCTCGATAAGCAGGTTAGTTGCTATAATTTACAATTGGACGTTGTTGTTTTATATACTTAAACGAACTTCTAACGCCACGTAGTATACCATTTCGAATTGAATTCGATTTACATAAACACAGGTTATTTTACTGAAAAAACAATTGCACGTGCACCAAGCTTAAATATAGCTCATTCAGAAATAAATCAAACACATCGTTGCTCAGTTAACTTAGACTAAGGTGTAAATGTACCCATATGAAATGTCATTATAAAAAACTAAAAAACTAAAAAACTAAATAATAAAAGTATATTTAAAAAATACTATTGTGGCGTTAGGAGTTGTGTACAGTGTATAAATCATTAAGATAATTCCATGTGAAATAAGCATTTTTATAATATCAGTTTTCGAGTTTATGCGATTTAAACTGCTTCTCGGGGTTGGTAGACCTGAGAGTACAGAATAAATTGCATATACGAGAAATATAATAGAAATATACCATACAAGAGTTATGACCGCCATAGCTACACATTTATCATACTAGTCAAGATTCCTACGTACCCACCTAAGAATATGTCAATAATATTCTCATTGTTCTGTGTATTTCACGCTTGACACGACTGAACTGCAAATAACGAGTATAGATCTATTTTTTTGTGCATGAACACATTTTAAAGCTTTCAAGCCGATTCATTTTCTTAGAAATACATGTTATTGTAAATTGATTTGACATGCTAACAATAAAACTTAATTTATTATCCCATCTTATTTTTTTAATTTTGAATATTACATCCGCGATATCTTTTCCTTATCTGAACCAACAATGATAGGCCGTCACAGATGTGTCATAGTTATTGCTATCGTATGATTTTAAATGTTTGTCAGCATTTTTATCTCACTCTATTAGCATAGTTATGAATGGAATCTTCCACTAAGGGGGGTTAATGTTTTAAACGATTCATTAAATACAATTTATCTCGTGTTACTGAGAATATTTTTTTTATTAATTACCATATAGTTAGATTTCTGCAACGTGGGTTGTAGCGTCTAAGCGTTTAAGATATTACAAAATCATTAGATTCGAAATGTTATCAGCTTTTTGCTAATGGTCTTTAGCCAGAATGTACATAAAGGACCTTATTTGAGTGTCTGTTTAATATTGAATTTATTGAATGAGTTGGATAAAATTATATTATGCGAGTCTGTGCCGAGAATCATATCAATGTTTTCAAACGAGCTTAGTACACTTAATATTAAATAAGCATGAATATGATATTCTATTTACTCCAAAGCAGGTACATGTTTTCTTGCAACTGCCTTGTTGCTTTCTATATATAACATTATCACATGATGACGATGCCGGCGTATGTTTATATGATTACGTCGTATGTTGACTCGGTCTTCTCCGTACGTCACCGAACAACGGAACAACCTCGTCGATATTTGTAGTCCGGTATTTTAAACGGTTACGGAAATCGACGAAACAATTCAGATGCACACCGAGTTGAACAGACAGGACCGAAATATGAATAAGGCCTTTATTTCATATGTTATCAATATCATAGCTTAATTAAACCCCCACTCCGCACGGAGGTGTACAGTACTGGTTCTACCCAGGAAAAGTGGGTGGTCTGCCTCCACCACAAAAAAATCGACCGTCATATATAACCTTACATGTGTTGAAAATGACGTAAAACACCATACACTCCGCAAGTTATGTGGAAAATGAAGACTATTACATACGTGGTCATTAATAATTTGAATAATATGTTAGTAATAGTAAGTAATATTTTATTAAAGTGTCACATAACAAATACAGTTACATTTACAAATATTATATAATATTATAAATACAAACATTGTCATTTGATAGCCTGCCATCATAGGCATATGAGACACTGTAAAACACAATAGTACGTATTAAAACATACAGTAGGGAAGCAGCTGAATCATTTCACGTGCCTGAGCCGCATAACTCAAACATAAATAATTGGGGTTGGAGGCAACGTAGTTCCCATTTTGCAAGCACGTGCAGATGCGCGGATTTTATTGTTCTCTTTTAAAAAACACTAGTTTAAAGCTTATACTAGATGGCAAAGAAAACAAATCATATCAGAAGTCAGTTATTATGTCGGAGATTCATCAAACAATCGTGTTGACAGGTTTTATTGAGATATCATAGTCGGAAATCGCGGTACAAATGCGAAGATCGAAAAAAAATAGTTTTTGTTTCCTTTGAAATTGTCAATGTTTCAAAACGGGTACAACAATTGTATATTCTTAAATATTGTTGAAATTGCCAGGAGTCAAAGATCATTACCTGTTCTACATTTTTTGAAAAATTCTTATTTTTTCGTGAATATACATTTTGCGTGCCCGTTTTGAAATTTGGTACCTGCATTTCACTCTTTCAGAGGCTATTCAAAATGGCGGCGACACAGTAAAACACCCGGCCTAGGGCCTGTCAGTCGCACGCCATAAACCTCCACTTCTCCCTTACCAGCTTCACACTGTCACTAAAACTAAATTGTGAATCGAACTGAACTGCTGTAAGTCCAAACGATGTGCTAAAAATAGCTCACACACGGTGTGCAAGTATTCAAAGGTCAAATTATGCAGATGCAGGCATACTGAGTACACACATAGACATATGTACAGGCGTTAGACATTTATCGAAAGTGATCGTATATAATTCCAAGTTTTACTTGATTGACTTGAGTGAGTAATTTACAATAGATGTCGGAGAATTAATATTGAAAGTGAAACACACCAAGCAAATGAAATGGGTCATGGCATGGATTGTCTGAGATTGTCTGTAGCCTGTGTAGGGATTTGTGTAAGTAAATACACTTTTAATTACTGTAGTGTAGGACAAGTGTTTAACATTGAAACATGAATGATTGATGAAAATGTAAGCCTTGAAAATACTGCATGTTCATGAATGCCACCTTACATTTTGGACAGTATCCAGAAAGCACCACATTCAATTCCAGTTGTGTTTTAAGAAAACTAATAAGAAAACTATTATGGAAAGCTGGCATTGATAACATTAAGAAAGTTGAACATAGTTATTAATATTAAAATACGCACCAGGATACATTTAAAGGGACAAACGGCATTTTGCTTGTGTTTGTTTTAAGTCGCGGCATTCTGTTTGCATTACACTTGAATGGTGCAAACAAATTGCTTTACATATTCCTAACTGTTGATTATATTGCATCAATACATGTATTTAAACCTATGGCAATACTGAAAACTCAAATTGTACTACGTTTTATTTCAATATCTGGCTTTAAATACAAAACCCTATGGGTTTTTGAAAAACTGAAGATTTTGCAGCGCGTGCGCTTATAGCCTTGAATGCACACTAAAACAATTGCATTTATCAGTTAACCCTAACATCAAAATGGATGAGGCCACCACTACGCGCTTCGTGGAAATAACCACTTTCTTTGCGTGCGCAGCCGAGCGTAAATAGTCCCACCTACTTGAAAAATGAAGTATATTCGAAATTAAACGCTATATTGTTTCAAAGGAAATATAGATATAAAACTCGAACTGGAAAAGCAGCCTTCAAGAACGACACAAACACACAGAAACAGAAACAAAGAACAAATTAAAAGATGAATAAAAGGCCAAATAAGACATCACATACACAAAAGGGTTGACAATAGGCCTACCGCCTTGGAACGGTCAGTGGCAAAAAAAGGCCGCTGGGGGATTAAACCAGATTCTAGGGTGCACCAAACCTCACACTTACCCTACCGTCAACCCAACACAACTGGACAGTGTAAATAAAGAAATCCCCGCCATGAACTATTCTCTAACCAACAAGGCAGCATATATAGGCAATATAAGTAAAACACAAAGATGCTCGTGTATATATAAATACAAAAAAAAACAATAGCCACAACGAAGGTACTGAATGACTTGGCAGAAGCCACATCAACAAGAGAATAAACCATTGAGGGCACGCCAAGATAAGAAAGCAGACACACATCAAACGTCATCGTCCTTTTGGGCTTTAGGTAGACGTCATCATAGAGTCATCAGCCTCTCTGGTCATCGCACAATCAAAGAAGAAATCATAGTGGCGAACTGTATATGGGTCCACCACCAATCCTGCAGTGCGTTGCAAAATGATAGGTTCATAGCCTCATTTGATAAACATTTTAACAAGTTTAACCAAGATAGTATGAAAGTGATCATGACTCAAGATCTTACAAAGTTTGTAAATCACGACACCATAGAAAAGAGTATGATAATGGACCTTTGGAAACGGCCGAACACGACACATACAAAATATTGCAGTCTCGGTGTGACTGAGACTGTTCATGAAAGGTAGTGAAATATGCTAGTTACCGCTCACGCCCTATAGCCCCGGGTTGAGCAGAACTCAATATTCATGAAATCAATAGTAGATAAGTGTAACCATCCCGAAGATGGCATGCATATAACGGTGGACATAGAGATTTTCCTCTCCCATGTCCAGCGGCGTATGGTCCCAGTTTCTAACAAAATACTATGCCCAAAGAGCGAAATAAACAAAATGGAATTTAGTTGGGAGCAGCGGTTATGAAGCCTGCATATCACAAGTAACAGCCAAAGACTAAATTAAAAAGCAGACAACATAACCTATGAGTGGTTAAACAATACCCAGAGCCTTTTATCGGCCGGAGTATTGGAACCACCGAATCGAAAATTAAGTAAGAATACAAAAGCAATTGAAAATGTACCACCGATAACTAAATATAAGTATCAGGCTCAGCGATCTCCAAAGATCGAATAATTAAACAGTCCTGATTGCAAGCGCGGGGAGACGTTTTACTGCCGCCACACTGCAAAAGCAACGCCACTTTGCTATATAAAAGAGTGTGATAATGGACCTTTGGAAACGGCCGAACACGACATTTACAAAATATTGCAGTCTCTGTTTGATTGAGACTGTTCATGAACGGTAGTGAAATATGCTAGCTGCCGCTCAGGTTGTGATAGTCCTTGTCGCAGAAGAGTTCTTAAATTACTTTAATATTTGAATTTTTCTATAATCTATCCCGGAAGTTAAATAATCTCTTTGTTATTGGTATCTGTCAAGGTAGATATACAAGTCGAAGAGAAAGGTCCAAAGTCAACGTAAAACAAGCATAGAAACAAACAACAATTACAAAGATGAATAAAATACATGGTATATGACATTACAAGCATAAAATAATTCACAATTGGGCTACCGCCTTAGAACAGTCAATGGCAAACAATTTTGCTTGGGGTTTAAACCATGTTCTAGGGTGCACCAAACCTCTTATCCTTTTGTCATTCCAATAAACGATACGTTGTAAATAAGGAAATCCATACCATAGCTGTATACTCTAACAAACTAAGTAGCATTAATGGGCAATATATTAAATAAAACACAAAGATGAGTATGTATATATGAATAAAATAAACAAAAGCCTAGAAAGCCACTAAGCAAGCAACAGGAGAATAAACCATTAAGAGCACAACAATTAAAGAGTGTAGATAAACATCCAACATTACCTTCCTCTCAGGAATTATATAGACGTCATGATAGGATACATACTTTGTCAGGTCATCGTAAATAAAGGGGAATGTATAGTGGCTAACTGTAAATGGGTCAACCAGTAAACTTACAGTGCGTTGCGTAGATAAGGTCATTAACTCCTGTTAAGGTAATTAACTCCTGTTCACAAATTTATTAAAGAGTGTATGAAAGTGTTATCGAAGTATCTTACGAAATTTGTAAACTACTTCACCATAGAGGTCAGGTTGTTACATTTTACTTTTTAAAAGCTTATCTTGGTTACGATAATAACATTCTGTAAAGGTTTTTCGAAATTTATTGAAACGGTAGACCTGAAGGAGTAGCTTTTTTGCAGAAGTCTCAACTCAACTAGAAACTCTAGAAAAACGAATAAATTGAGAAACATAATATCCCATAATATGTGTTCTGGGAACACCCCCTTCTCAATAGAGTTAATTAACGATATTTACTTTAAAATCACCTCTATATAGTGACATACATGTTGATTAAAATCTCGAAGACTTTGTATATTACGCGACAAGGCTTCTCTTATTAAAGGGACACTGTAAGAAAGTATATAATAGTTGAGCATATTAAAGTTCCCCGGCCATGTTTTGTTTCATGAACATGTTTATGTTTATTTTGCCATATCTGCGAAAAGCGAAGATTTTATTGGATGACGTAGAAAACTTTGAACAGGTTAATTAATCCACATGAACATGTATTTATCAATTATATGGCAATAGTTGTGCAGCTATACAGTTCAGATTTACCTCATTTCCCCGTGCTTAGTAGCGGTTTTACATATATATTTCTCTCCGGGACTATCAAGAAATGTTCATATGATGTTTAAGAGTTATATTTGTTAATTGATAATACTACAAAAAGGGTGGCAACTCATCTTTAGCAAATAGCTGTTCGAGTTTTATTCAGTAAAACGTGCATACATGGAAACATGAGCATAGACCCACAAAAGTATGAAATCATAACATTTTTAATTATAAAAAATAAATATTTATTGGACCGTTTTCTTATTTGCACTTGTGTTTCTCACGATATCCATTAGCGCGTTAGGTTTTCACTACAGAATGCGTCACCTAACTGTTCCGTATAGCTCAGTCCATCTTACCCGCAAGTATACTTTTAGTTTGAGCTTCGAGTCCAATCCCACGAATGGTACTTTTTTTGTACCGCTATTGAATGCCGTCGAAACATTTTTCTGTTTAATAAATATTCAATAATGGTAGTTGTGTAATGCTTTTCAACGTAATTATTTCTGTTTTATAAGCTAAACGTTATGTATAATGCAACGTTAAGTGACTTGATACTTTGGCACTGATTTATATTAAAGAAACATATTTTGCACTGCTGTACCCTTGGCTAGAAATGTCGGATAATTAATGGTGTCTATGAATGCCGGAAAATATCGAGTGATTTTCAAATAAAAAGGTGATATTATACACTAATACTCGCAAAAAGTCTGCTTTATCTCCCTTAAAGTTGGAAATTAATGGCTTAAGATTACTAGCTTGTTAAATAGTTGACACAACAAGTGTTATGTCTATTTGTTCCGGTAACTGAATCCGCATTCACAGACGTTTATTGGTGGTAGATTCTCGTTGTTTAGTTTGCTAATTAGTTTTTTTTTCATTGTTTTAATGCATTGTTATTAAGTCCCATAGTATTAGTTGAATGTTTAAACAATTTAGCCAAATCTTCAGAATTCCATACTGAATTCTTACTGCCCCATTTATTATACAAAGTAATGCTGTTCCGATTAATTGATTTAATCGATCATCGATCATTTAGATTACAATTTTTCACGATCAACTTTACTCGGTTGTTGAAAAATGTTGGCATAACTTAATTAATTATATTGTACTAAAATATTACAGTTTTGCAACAAGTACCAGCAATCTCTAGTGGGTATCGCAAGTTATACTTAAATAAATGCTGGGCAGTTTCATTCACCTGCTTTATATTACTAGAACATACTCGAAATGACTTGTGTTTCTTTTCTTTATTATAGTCTGAAGACAGATTGCACTTGTGTCATATTTAGCAGCCATGTTTAGTCCATTAATGATCGATCATCGGTCAGCTAATTATTCTGATGATCGATCATGGATTTTCAGCCGATTCCCAACACTAATACAAATTACAAAGACATTTAAATAATCAGTTTGCTTACAGTTGTAATGATACGTTGTCGGCTAAAACATTCGTAAACATAAGCATTCTCTTAAACCAGACCCATAGGTGCTAATTATACAGTCTCAGCAGAAATGAAAACAGAGAATTAATTTTAAGAAGGATTCCTATTTTGACAATCCTTGCATTTGAAAAATAATAACGTGATATATCATGGTCAAGCATCAAAACATGATGGAAAATGCGTGCATTTTGTTTTGGTTTGATCAATGATCAATAATCCGTTAAAGCATGCACATGTTCCCCCTGGAAACATGGGGCAGTTTTTGTTTACATATCCTTCTCCGTCTCATACTGAATATATTGATACAACTTCATTTTGTTCAATAAGCCCAGTTGGTTTTTATCACCATTCTTTCCATGTCTATACTGAAACAACATCATATTCGAAACATTATAAACATCAAATTGCATCCATCTAGTGTTTGGTTTTCTTCTGTCCATGCTAAGACATACCGGATTTCGTTGAAATACTAGTTTAAAATGTAAAGTTATCATAATAAATTATTTTTCTTATCTTGCATATGACTTAATTGTCGCCAGGGTCAATCAAAGGCGGCTAGCAACGTTGGCTTGTCTTCAGCGTCAACGTTGGTTCAACACCGGTGTGGAACAATGTCATTGTGACAAGTTTACCCATTTTTTCTTTAATAGGATATATTATACCTCATTTGTATATTCCACTCTTTGTTTAATGTGACGTCATCCGATCCATAAAGTTGCATATTGACCGGGCGCCCGGTCCGATAGCTATATTAACGGACGTGTGAAAAAGACGACGTCAAAATAAATCATAACCGCGAACCTCCATGGACCTATGACGAGGCACAATAAAAGTTCTTCTTCTTCTTAACATATTGATTTAATTTGTTGGTAAAATTCGGTATAATATAACAAATAATGTATGGTGCTTCAGTTATGGACTGGGCAGTCAGACCTAGAACATTATATGGACCTCAGCTTCGCTTCGGTCCATATAACATTCTAGGTCTGACTGCCCAGTCCATAAACATGCATATGGACCTCTGCACCATACATTATCTGTTAAATACAGTAATCTGTATTACTACTCGTTTAATTCAGTATTGTTTTGCCTTTAACCTGTTTGCATGTCATTAACTCATGTAAAAGGGAGGACAATTTAAGAGTTCAAATTTTCTTTGTTATTGTAGCATGCGTTTAAATTGCGTTAAGCTCATCAACATACTGCAATATTTAAAAATAAAAAATACGATATCCCTGTGCCCTTTTACGTTTGAATAATATGACCAGTGCTTGATTCATAATGTTGATATATAATATCGTGGTATAGATTTATATAAGGTTGTTTAGTGTATCTTTTATCTAGTATCTCACAAGGATGTAAATATTGACGATTAATAAATAAAAACTGAAAAGCGCTTCCATGAAATCAAACACAATCAACTGACAAATATAGCAGACTCTGTGGAGTCTACGAGAGCTAACATAAGGTGTAACACCTTTCCACAACTAGTACCTATCTAAGCGGTTATCTGCTTTAAAGCCACAGCTATAGGGCTTGGTTATCCCAAAGTATTAGTAAGAAATACCACTACTTGTATGCAGTCGCCTTATAAACAGTATTAAATTAACGTCTAACGAAAAGGAATCAGTTAGTTTTTATATTACGGAACTAATATGACTTTGTGGATATTAAAAGCAAAATAAAAAAAATAAAAAATAGAGCTTGAGTGAAATCAGTTTTTAATTCGGTTTCCTGCAGTCCATTTGGTTACATGAGGTGTAATTTGATGCAATATAACAAACTCATATGAAATGCTTTACTTGTTAACATGAAAATGCCGAAGTAGTCACCAGGGTCAACCAATCATGTTTGCTCCCAGATTATCAACACTGGCCATCTACCGATACAACTTAATTTTGCCCTGTTGACCCATTGTTGGCTTACAGTGACACACGGCATTCGTTAAGCGCATACATTACAATTACCACTTGATAATTTCTATGCAGTATTGTTTTGATCTTAAAATGCTTGCAGTAAATTAAATAAAATGTAATCATAGTTGGGAGCTTTCATGTTTTATATTTTATTTTACCCTATGTAAAAATAAATTATAAAAATAACTATTTAAAAATAATAATCATTAATTTAATGATACGCAATATGTAAATTATGAAGAAAATCTGAAGGGGACTATGCTAGCACAAAAATAAATAATATTACTGTGTGTACTTGTGTGTAATGGACTGCCAGATTCAATAAAGACGTTTAACCCTTTTACTGTTCTCTATTATGCTTTCCTCTTTGATTTTTGCGATTGAAAGATTCTGGACTACATGGTGACGTATTACCTAAATGTTCAAGGGACAGTGGCGTTTGATGTTTGTCCTAAATATTGTCTTGTGGTACCATTAATGGTGCGGTCGCTTATTGCTCTGGCTTCTGCCAAGTCAATGAGTACTGTATTGCGTATTTCTAAGCTTTTGACTTTTTAAAGTATAATTATATACATGATCTTCTATTCTATGTGTTATATTTATATTGGCTATTAATGCTTGTCTTGTATGTTAGAGAATATAACGTGCTTTCGGTAGACAGTGTTCTGTGAAAACTACCATTCTTGCTCCAACTTTATACCAATGTTTGTAATGACATGTTAGATAATAATAATTAATAAATGTTAATATCACCATTCTGTCTATGTCACTATTAAAAATAACTACTAAAATATACTACCAATAATCAAATCGTTTTCCTACTGTCCGCATGGTTTTGCAATCAATATTTTAGCATGGCGACTAATTGCTTTCTTTAGCCTAATGGATAATATCATACAGATGCGGTTTCCATTAAATCAGCTACAAGACTATTGGGGAAACGACATAGTACTCCCTGACAAACATTGGTCCGACGATGAATGAAAGCCGGTCTTAAATTTGGACGAACGCCACGAAAGCAAATCACCAGGACGCCAGACATATTCCCTTGTAATAATTCCGGTAATTCTATATTTTCTCTCTTGTTTGTGTTTGTTGCTTACAAGGGATCTCCTTTTTCAGTAGGTATGCATACATTTAAATCCCCAGCGGTCTTTTTTTGCCACTGACCGTTCCAAGGAGGTAGCCCTATTGTCAACTATTTTGTGTTTGTGATGTCTGATTTGGCCTTTTATTCATCTTTAAATGTGTTCTTTTTTACTGTGTGTGTTTGTGGTTCACTGTCGTCCATGAATGCTGCTTTTCCTGTTCGATTTTCATATCTATATTTATTTAATTAAAATGTGCCAATCTATTTCTGCTAGAGCATACTAAGCATATTTCCGAACTTACCACCGAAATCCATCATCAATCTCTTAGAATCATAATGCGTTGCTCCGTCTAAGACCTCAAACATATAGACGTGTTGTCTCCAAAAGAACATAATGTTGCCAATCATGTACGTTGACATACGTATTACATAAAACATTACGCATTACTGCAAACGTTTGTATGACGTTTTATTGTTGCATGTTGATAAACGTGGTCCAGTAATTTAGAGCGATATGTTTTATTCTAAATAGTGTATGTTTTCATTGTATCGAAAGTGATATCGATTGCTTGAGGCCGAATTATAACGTTTTTTTCATTTATGAGACCCGATCTAATCAAGTACGTATGAAAGTCAAACAGGAAATGTAGCATTATTACCCATAAAGGCAAGTTTGCATATGTGATTGGCTCTGTCTGCCAGAAACGTATAATCGGGTCAATTAGTTAGGATCACGTACATAACAGTGTAGTTATTTCCAAAGGACAAACTATAGCAATGTTCAGTCGTTACACCTGGTATAAGTATAGCCTTCAGAAATATATTTATCGTTTCTAAAGAAATATAGGCTGCATTCAATCTACCAGAGCAAAGCAATCGAGTAATATTATATATTCCTACTACCATTAATAGCCGTTCATAGGAAATTATCAGTAATGCACCGGTCTCGTGTTTTCAAACACGATACTCTAGTAAAGGTTGTTTTCTTTGCATTACACATAACACGCTAGAACGTGAGATAATTGTGTTTGCTATCCTAGTCCAGGAGTGTATATAGACATGCATTTATCGTATCCTCAATGGTTTGTTCTCTCCCTGCTCAGCCAAGTCATCCAGCACTTGTTTTGTGACTTATATCCTTTTGTGTTTTATTGTATTCATATCTACATGATCATCTATGAGTTATACTTACATTGCCTATTAATGACCTCATTTTTGAGAAAGTAGCCTGGCGGGGATTTCTTTATTTACACTGTCCCGTTTTTTTGTTGTTGTTTTTGTGGGGTGGTGACAAAAGGGTACGAGTGCATTTTGATTTAAACCCCAAGCGGTATTTTTGAAACTGGCTATTCCAAGGCGGTAGCCCTATTGTCAACCCGTTTGTGTTAGTGATGTCAAATGCGTCAGATGCGTTGCTTCTTATTTAACATTGCAAATGTTTGTTTTTTAATGCATCCTTTTTTGGTTGATCGTGTTCTGTGAAAGTAACATTTCCTGCTTGATTTTTATGCCTCCTTGGATCCTATAAAAAGAATAGAAATTTCCGGTTGTGTTGAGTAGGCGAAGCTATAGACAGTGATTATTTATTTCTCCTAAATGACGATATTGTCATAATTCATAAAATCGCAATTATATGTCTTGAAAGTGTACAAAACGGAGACTATATTGACATTCCCGTGAAACAGTTATTAACAGGCATTTATTCAGCTAATAATTCACTTAAAATTCGAATGCGTAATGTCGGCTAAATACGATGACATTTTAGAAAGTGCATTTCACGTGCATGAAAACAAGTACATTACACGTGCATGAAAACCAGTACATTACACGTGCATGAACACATGTACAATACATTGCAACAACTACACATGTGTTCATTATACATGGGTAAACAATTCAAATTCTGGTGAATTAATTAATTTACCATTATGTCAGTTGGTAAAACTGACATAATGGTAAATTAATTAATTAGCCCACGCTGTTCAGAAATGCACAAACAAACATTCTGAAAGTTCACATTTCATGATAAAACATACATTTTTCTTAATGGAGTACTAGCTGGGCAATCCCAAACATTCCAATCTGACATTTGTGTTAGGGAACTTTAAAATCTATATTTACTAGCATAGTGATGTGGATTCAGAAAATCTCTAGAGGTGATACAGGGTTTTGTTCATTGTAGGAAAATGAAGGTACTAGGTATATAATTATTGATAGGTATATAATAACATTACGTAAGCAAAAGCAATTTTTTTCAAATAGAGAGTATACAGAGCTGATAAACAAGTTGGACAGAAACTAAAACAGGTTGACAAAAAAAGACGTTATTGTGCAAACAACACGTTGGCATGCACAACAAATCAACTGTTGTTCATGGTTTTAATTCGGATTTTCTACTTGTCATATTGCGATGGAGACAATACATAGCAGACATGCTTTAATGTCTTAATTGTATAAAACTAAAGCGGATTATAATATAATAAATTAATAATAAGAATAAATACAGATATAAAAATCGAACAGGAAAAGTAGCATTCAAGGACGACAGTCAACCACAAACACACACTGAAACAAAGAACAAATTTAATGATGAATAAAAGGCCAAAAAAGACATCACAAACACAAAAGGGTTGACAAAGGTAATACCGCCTTGGAACGGTCAGTGGCAAAAATGGCCGCTGGGGTTTAAACCAGGTTCTAGGGTGCACCAAACCTCACACCATACTGGCAACCCAATACAACGGGACAGTGTAAATAAATAAATCCCCGCCATGAACTATTCTCTAACCAAATGGGCAGCATTAATAAGCAATATAAGTAAAACACAAAGATTTCCCTGTATATATAAATACAAAACAAACAATAGCCTTGAGAGCCACAATGAACCTCAAACTCTGTCAATGACTTGGCAGAAACCATAGCAATAAGAGAATACACTATTGAGGGCACGACAAGACAAGACTGCTGACAATCATCAAACGTCACCGTCTTTTTGGGCTCTAGGTAGACGTCATCATAGGGTCCACAGCCTGTCCGGTCATCGCACAATTAAATAGGAAAGCATATTGACGAACTGTAATTGGGTCCATTACCAAGCATGCAGTGCGTTGCAAAGTGATAGGATCATAACCTCTTTTGGTAAAACTTTTAACAAGTTTAACAAAGATAGTCTGGAAGTGATCATGACCAAGGATCTTACGAAGTTTGTAAATCACAACACCATATAAGTCAGGTTGTGATAATCCTTACCGCATAATAGTTCTGATATTACTTTTATATTTGGAAAGAAGATCAGGGTTATGATAATACAATTTTGCAAATAAAACTTTTAAGAAGTTTATGGTAACGGTAACCCTGTTGGAGTTGCTTTATAGTTACACAAAGATTACGAGTATTAAAGTCCTCAACCCGTGTACAAACTCTAGACAAACGAATAAGTTGAGACACATAGAGCCCATAAGAAGTTGCTCGGGGAACATCCCCATCTAAATGGGGATAATTAACAATATCAAAGTTAAAGTCATCTCTCTTGTCATATATTTTGCTAATTATTTTCACCATTTTCAATGGAGAGATGTAAATCGTGAAAAGAAGCGTTAGTATCAGACATATTAGCTTCGTCTAGTTGAAGTTCTTTAGGGTATATGTATATATTATTAACCATAGTAGAAAAGAAAGGGTTGTCAATATTTAATATGTCCTCCAGATATCGAGAGCTGTCATTACAGGTTTCAATAACATCTGCCTGTGTACCTGGTTAAAGACTCAACATGAAATCTCTTTCATAGCAATACAGAAACACATATGCGACAAGGGGTGCACGGTTCATACCCATAGGAATACCAATAATTTGTCTATAAACGGTCGTTCCATACCTGACGAATATATTATCTGAAAGGAAAATGACTGCGTCACAAACGTCTTGGCAACTCCACATAATGTAATTGTTTAAACTGACGGTAATAATAAACGCTTTAATATTATTACAGGCTTAGTATTTATCCTAGCGAATATTTTTTTAATAATAGCAATAAGCTTGTGTTTGAGGTGATGTGGTAAGGTTGTATAAAGTGTAGAGAAGTCATAAGTGCTAATAGATGAAACTTGACGTTTATTGCAAATTTTATCAAGAACGTCTCCTGAATTTTTAATCGACCAAAACAAATTAATCCCAGAGTTTTCATAAGTTTTATCACAATCTTGTTTAACGTGATCTTTAACGGCAGTATAAGACAAGACGTTAACAGTTTGGAGATGTTTGTAGTGGTGCAGGCACTAGAATTCGAAATAAAAAGGGACTTATTCGTATTTTATTCGCAAAACATATTTCAAAATGTAAGGAAATACAATAGGTGTAAACTTCTACGGAAATGTAGCTTTCAAGGAATAAAGTCGGCTAAAACATGCGTTAAAATAAATAAAAATTGCAATATTAATACAACGCAATATATATGACATCACAAATATGAACGGGTTGACAAAAGGGCTACCGCCTTGAACAGGTCAGCTTAAAAATTCCACTGGGAGTCCAAACTAATTATTTTAACTGACGTTAATGAAAAACCCTTTAATATTATTACAGGCCAAAAAATGTAGTATTTATCCTAGCGAATGTTTTTTTAATAAGAGTTTTAAGCTTGTCTTTGAGGTGATGTGGTAAGGTTGTATAAAGTGTAGATAAGTCAAAAGTGCTAATATATGAAACTTGACGTTTATTGCAAATTTTATCAAGAACGTCTCCTGAATTTTTAATAGACCAAAACAAATTAATCCCAGAGTTTTCATAAGTTTTATCACAATCTTGTTTAACGTGATCTTTAACGGCAGTATAAGACAAGACGTTAACAGTTTGGAGATGTTTGTAGTGGTGCAGGCACTAGAATTCGAAATAAAAAGGGACTTATTCGTATTTTATTCGCAAAACATATTTCAAAATGTAAGGAAATACAATAGGTGTAAACTTCTACGGAAATGTAGCTTTCAAGGAATAAAGTCGGCTAAAACATGCGTTAAAATAAATAAAAATTGCAATATTAATACAACGCAATATATATGACATCACAAATATGAACGGGTTGACAAAAGGGCTACCGCCTTGAACAGGTCAGCTTAAAAATTCCACTGGGAGTCCAAACTAATTATTTTAACTGACGTTAATGAAAAACGCTTTAATATTATTACAGGCCAAAAAATGTAGTATTTATCCTAGCGAATGTTTCTTTAATAAGACTTTTAAGCTTGTCTTTGAGGTGATGTGGTAAGGTTGTATAAAGTGTAGAGAAGTCAAAAGTGCTAATATATGAAACTTGACGTTTATTGCAAATTTTATCAAGAACGTCTCCTGAATTTTTAATAGACCAAAACAAATTAATCCCAGAGTTTTCATAAGTTTTATCACAATCTTGTTTAACGTGATATTTAACGGCAGTATAAGACAAGACGTTAACAGTTTGGAAAAGTTTGTGTCGGTGCAGGCCTTAGAATTCGAAATAAAAAGGGACTTATTCGCATTTTATGTAATTTAGGAATCCAGTTCATACTTGGCAGTTTGTTCTTCTTTTCGTCTACCCCAGCCTTGACATACATTCGCAAAACATATTTCAAAATGTAAAGAAATACAATAGGTGTTAACTTCTAAGGAAATGTAGCTTTCAAGGAATAAAGTCGGCCAAAAGATGCGTTAAAATAAACAAAACTTGCAATATTATTACTACTCAATATATATGACATCACAAATATGAACGGGTTGACAAAAGGGCTACCGCCTTAGATAGGTCAGCTTAAAAATTCCACTGGGAGTCCATACTGTGTTCTGGAGCGCACCACACCTTACTCTTACCCTGTTGTCATCAATATAAAACGATACAATGTAAATAAAGAAATCCCTGACAGTCTATATTCTCTTACAAACAATGCAACATTAAAAGGCAATGTAAGTATCGTACATTACCATTTATACTTATTCAACATATGTGGGGATATATATATACATGTATCTGTTGTTGCTTTTTTTTTGTGGAAGCAGAACACCTCTTTTTTGGATAGAACCAGTAATATATACCTCCTGTCATCTGTTATTCCACAAACTTTATAATCCAATAAAATTCTGAAAACATCATTTTAATCCAATAAAGAATTGGGCATGGTCTGAAAGATTAAAAGAAACATATTTATATTTTCGTATTAGCCCTTATTTTGAGCCACTCCAATGAATTGTCCAGTTAATGTCGCCATCGATCCACCTCTGTCAACAGTCAGACATGCATGTTGATATGATATTGTGCTGAACTGGTGATCCTGGGAATTTCGAAATTAGTGAGTCCAAATAACCTTATTCCCTCAAGTTACAAATGTTACTAGACATATCTTTCTTGAAGTTGATGCTAGTACTGTCCGTATGAGGTATTGCTGATTCATGATTCATAAATAAAAATAAAATAATATTGTACACCGTCGCATTATTCTATTCTTGTTCGTTTAAGTATTTCTGATTCGGTTGATATTGTTTTAAACATTTATTATATATGTGACTAGACACTTGTTTCAATAAAATCCTCCCATATGTTGTGACTTCAGTAACATTTTACAGCTAACTCCCAGCGTCTCAGGACATCAAGGACTCTGGAAATAAAAATGATACAGATTTTGTTTAACCATATATATACATATTTGTGTTTCAACTTAAATAGGTAACAAGTTGGTGTGTTGAAATAGATGAATAAAAAATGACTATAGAACTTGTTTTATAAGAATATAAATTGAACAGAACATGGTGGGAACATTGACCAGAAAACAACTATCTATAAAAAGAGTATGATAATGGACCTTTGGAAACGGCCCATGACCTTCTAATTTTACTTTTAAATTAATGTTTAAACATGATCACTGGTGGTTTCAAATGCGGGACCAAAATACGGTTATCGCCGGTCACTTTTCTTACCAGTTGTTCATGTTAAAAGAACCCTGTTGAGTTTATTTTTTTGTTATTCATTTTTGTTTACAAAAAATTGGGTTGGAGGGTCTAAGAACCGAAAAAAACAAACAAATAAACTCTGGCTCAACAACACATTATATGTCATTTAGAGCCGCCCTTGAGAGAGGAGAAGGGCACATAGGAAAATTAAACAAGATCTGTCAGAGGACAGCGTAGCTCGACTATTTCGATTTTTTTTACAGAACAAGACATAATACACCCGGCATACCATCAAAAAAAGAAAAGTGAAAACAAAAGAGGCGAGCTGGATGTGTCAAGAAGGAAAACATTGAAATGCTCATTAAATCAAGGACCACATTTTTCCTGTGATGGCATGGTAATTTCATAATAACCCTTACAAATGATACATAATGGAAATTTTATCAGTTGAAAATGTGAAGAAAATATGTTAAAAGTATATGTAAATGCATTTGATCTTTGACCCCTTTGTGACCTTGACCTTTCATCCAATGATGTTGATAGATACGATCATAGTCCCATTATAATAGTGTATGTAATTCTGATGATGATTGGATAAAGAGTGTTGAAGTTATTTACATGTTAACACATAAATGCAATATGTGACCATGAACTTTGACCTATAGACCCCATAAGATCAAGCCCAGGAAATGTATATATAGTTATAGGGTAGGGATCTTAACGTTTTTTAATCTTTCCAAATTATGACCCAGAGGCTATGTCCCCAGGGTTGAGGAAGGAGATTGGGGTCTATGCTGGTTGAGTGGTTGTATCCGTAAGTTCATGCCCAGTAACTGTATATTGGATATAGGGTGGGATCTCAATGGTTTCATAATTATGACCGAAGTGCTATGTCACCAGGGGTGGGGAAGGATCCCGAGGTCTATGCTGATTGGGTAGTTATATCCATCTGTTCATGCCCAGTAAGTGTATGTATGGTTATAGGGTGGGGATCTCAACGTTTAACAAGTTATGACCCAGGGGCTATGTCACCAGGGGTGGGCAAGGAGTCCGGGGTCTATGCTGGTTGGATGGTTGTATCCGTCTGTTCAAGCCCAATAAGTGTATATATGGTTATAGGGTGGGATCTCAATGGTTTCTAAGTTATGACCGAGGGGCCATTTCCCAGGGGTGGGGGAGGAGACCGGGATCTATGCTTGTTGGGTGGTTATATCTGTCTGTTCGTGTCCAGTAAGTGTATATAGGGTTATAAGGTGGGGATCTCAATGGTTTCCCAAGTCATGACCGATGGGCTAGGTCCCAAGGGGTGGGGAAGCAACCCGGTGTCTATGCTGGTTGGATGGTTGTATCTGTCTGTTCATGTCCAGTAAGTATATATGTGGTATACACTAGGGTGGGGATCTTAACGGTTACTAAGCCATCTGAATACAGGGTCACCATTGAGCAACCTTGGTAGGGGACTACTAAACGATGATATATACAAAATATCTAAGCTGCAGACCTTTTTGCTTTGGAGAAGAAGATTTTGAAGTGATTTTCCTATATACTTCTATGTAAAAATGATATTTTTTACCAATTCAGGTCAAAGTGAATGAAAGAGTTATGGGGATTGGTGGATAAGGAACAGAATTTGATGTGAAACATTAGTATAAAGTTTTAATGCAATAGCTTCATTAGTATTAAAGTTCTAAATATATTCCACAAAAACTTTAAGGTTAAGCTGGGGACGCCGACGCCAACGCCAACACCGACGCCTACGCCGTGGTGAGTAGGATAGCTCTCACTATTCTTCGAATATTTGAGCTAAGATGTATACATATTTTGTTTATTGTAACCAGATTTCGTTTCAACTTAAATAGTTAACAAGTTGTAGAATTGAAATATGTAGATGAATAGTGATTATAGAATTTATCCATGTACGATGAATTAAAAAAATAATGTTTTCGGCTAATCAACACATTACCGGTATACCTTATTTAGAGCTGCTAGTCTCATTTATATGACGTCTTTTTTGTGCTTTTTTTACATACGGACGTTTATAGATGCACCCTATCTTTATTCAGGACGCCTATTAAGAGCGATAAAGACGACATGATACTCAGGAATGAGTGAGTTCTCTTTAGTATTAACGGTATAGACATTTTCAAATAAGTTGTTGACATATATTGTATAGAGATGTGCTACATAGTAATAATGCGAGACAATTTTCTTGACATATGACGTAACATCTGAGTAGTTCATTATACATGCATTTTATTGCTGGTCCATCATTTCAGATACGTTTAAACTCTACAGTAATATTTCATGTATATCCGGTAAAGATCGACCAACATTAGCAGCAAAGTTATTTTATCAGAACCGAGGCTATGCCGAGGTTTGGATTAACACAGTTGTACTGATCCATATTTTCATTTATAAACCAGATATCCATCATGATTGAGTCTTTGTCTAGCATTTGTTTATGACGTACCCGACCTGATATAACTTTGAAACTGAAGAAGATACAAATATCGAACAGGAAAAGTAGCAGTCAACCACAGACAGAAACAAAGAACAATTTTAAAGATGAATAAAAGATAATACATCATAAAAACAAAAGGGTTTATCAATTAGGGCTACCGTCTTGGAACGGTCAGTGGACACAAATCCTGAATAAAAGCTATTAAAAACAACAACTCAAAACAGTAGTGGATCTTATAAACGCTATCGACAAGTCGTTTTAGTTTTAGCTTACCATACTAACACTTAAAACCATTCATGGTCATAATACTTATTAGCCCGAAAAATAATATTCACTGAGGCCAGACTTAAAAATAAATGTTTTGCTTTTCCCGACCGACCCAAAAAAATGAGCCCGACCCAAATATGTTTTTCCCATTTTTTAGAACTGTTTTTAAATTGCCAATCGCATCGAGATGCCGCTAATAACAATTATAATAACACAAATATATTCGCCGATTATTTAGCACTTTTTCAAATCGTGTTCAATTGGGCGCTTGAAGGTCTATAATTACAGTCACTTTATGACCAGACTGTGATCGCTATCTCTACTAGGGTAACATGTTGTATGTGGATGCAAGGAACGACAACTCTGGGTAGAAAGTGATGTTATCATCGGAAAATCTGTCCACACATTTTGTTGAAGCGGATTTTAAAGAAAATATTCTCTGGTCGGATTGTTATAATAAAAATAGTTTTTAAATTAAATTTAACTAGTCTGTCAAACAGACAGTACCGGCACAAAAATGCCAAACTTGGAACACGTTCCTCAGTGAAGTTTCCAATGATTAATTTGGCCCCTGTTGTCAGGACAGTTTACACATTTTTTTAAATCAAAATTAACGTGAAACATTACAATTTCATAGTTTCTGGAAGGTGAATATCTATTACATTTTAAGGACGAAAGCTTTTTCTTATCTACATTAAACACGTTGAATGCTTTTTCCCCAAAACCGAAAGTCACCCGTGTTCAGTGATTGTCACACAATGTTTAGTTTTTATTGTTTTAAAAAGGAACCATGTATTGAAAACAAAAACAGTGCAAAAAGAGTTTATACCTACTAAAAATAGCTTTCCCACAAAGTCATTCAGTTATTTGTTAATAAAGTTATCAAATTTGAGATACTTTACATGTACATTGAGCTATACTAAAAGGAAAAATAAACGCAACTCTGTAATCTCCGCTATTCATCGTACATATAATATGAAACTCAGGGTCTCTTCTGGCTTATTTTTTTTCTTTGCGCCTCCACTTGAGACAAATGAGATAAGTTGGTGCCAAATTAGGAAAATTGGAGCCAAATAGCTCCAGTGGCAATACACATCTATAAACTATATATGCATTCATATACTAAATAGAAAATATCTATGTATAATACAATTATATATTAATAATAATTATGTGAAATAATTCTGAAAATAATGCAGTTGGACCAGATTCAAAATTCCTATCTATGTGATCTGACATCATTGTTTAGAGGGATAATGAAAGTTCTTTTATAATTATTTGAACTATATTTAGAAGCATATCATAGATCAGTGAATGTTAACAAGCACAGGTTAGATGTAATTATTATCCAATCAAAGCCAATAGATTACTAGTAATGCATATTAATGACTTCCTGCCCTGAAGCCAACCAATTGTCACACTAATATCAATGGTGGGTATAGACAAGACTTAGTGTTAATTGGTTTATTGTTCATTTTGTTATTTGCATCTTTTGTGGTAATAAAAGGATGCATGTTATTGAAAGGCCCCTTGTTTATTTGTTGGTGTTTGGTGACTTAAATATAAATATATACATATACATATAGATCTATATATTTCTTGCTCAAGTCATAGAGTTATATAGGAAAATAACATCTTTAACACATATTTTTTCTGAAACTAAAAGATATAGAGGTCTAATATTTTCCATGTAACATAGCTTATGTTCCTCTACAAAGCCTGTTTGAATGGTGACCACGTCTTTAATTTGCCCTGCCCTGGGGTCACAGTTTTACATAGGCTTATAAGGGAACAAATTGAAAAATCTTCTCTTAACTGACATTTTGTGTCTGACCCACTTGAACTGTTACTTCTGCAAGCCTTGGGTTTACAATGAACACGGTTATCAGGTGTCTGGGCAAATTAGGATCTTAATTTTAAAACGTTGTATTGATTTTCATTTATAAATATCTGACAGTTCAATTGATTTTATTAAAACAATGCATTTCTTTTGTTAAATCTTGTGTTTTTTTTTAATTATTTTGTGCCTACCTACTGACCCAAAATGTGAAATTAGGGTTGGAAAAGGGCAAACATAAATATGTTTAAGGGTGGCATGAGCACGGCGTTCACAATTTACGATTGTATACGGTATATCATAATCCACCACCCTAACGAATTTGCACTAAAATGCATTGTATCGTTGTTGATGTGAACATCTGACCTGAGACATAATTATAAACTGAATAGTTTTTCTTGGAATGACAAGGTATGTTATAGTAGTTAATGTTTAACAACACTATTCGTTTGACATGGGTAATCCTTGATGCTTGATAAATGTGCATTAAAACAAAGAAATAATATAAATATATATATTACAAAATATTACAAAATGGCAAACAAAAATGCACCACATACACAACACGTTCCGAATTATTATATTATTTTTATATTATTTTCATAGGATATACTTATTATAACAACACAATGTGTCAAAAGCTGTGTGTTATAAATCATAAAACAATATTGTATTGGACAAATGAACGTTAATCAGGCAATAAGTAATAGCATATAAGTTGCATGTAACTTTACCTTCAGTGAACAATTTAATTTCTTAAGCGCATATGTTGGTCATTTGGGAAAGCAGAAGTTATTACCCTTGTTTAGCATACCATTTGTCAACGGCACCTGGAGATTCCACTGCAGGTAGCCACTATCATATCATCGAGAATTACTCTATTCAATTAGCGATAAGTGGGGTCCCTACAATGCGCCTACTATTCTAAATCATAATAAACATTAAATCAATTAGATACATAAAGCTCACAATAAACCTATTGTGATTGTGGATAAACAAAGAAATATGACACAGAAATGTATAGAATTTATACAAATTAGATGACCACTGTAAGAAATAATAACCTGTAAATCATCACCAATTGTTAGACAACAATTGTTCGACAACGGCAAGGAAATATACAAAATACCCTATAAGAATACCGTCGGATTAATACTTATTATGATCATTATGTTTGATGATATACATTTGTTAATATCAAGCAGTTTACAATTAATATATACGATATTATATATACTAAAAAAGAGTATAATAATGGACCTTTGGAAACGACCGAGCACGACACATACGAAATATTGCAGTCTCGGTTTGATTGAGACTGTTCATGAGCGGTAGTGAAATATGCTAGCTACCGCTAACGCCCTCTAGCCCCGGGTTGAGCAGAACTGAATATTCATAAAATCAATAATACACAATTTTAACCATCCCGAAGATGGCATGCATACGGCGGTGGACATGGAGTTAATTGCTTCCCCATGTCGTACGGCGTATGGTCCCAGTATCTAATAAAATTAAATAACCCGAAGAGCGAAATAAACATAATGGAATTTAGTTGGGAGCAGCGGTTATGAAGCCTGCGTATCACAAGTAACAGCCAAAAGACTAAATTAAAAAGGAGACAACATATCCTATAAGTGGTCAAATAAGCTTGTTTAACCGCTTAAATAACCATGATAACATACATTATATTTGTATTGCCTATTAGTGCGGCCTTGTTTGTTAGAGAATATAGCATGGCGGGGATATGCTTAGTTACACTATCGCGTTTAACTGGGATGAAAATGGGGTAAGACTGAGGTTCGATGCACCCTTGAACCTGGTTTAAACACCTAGGGGCATTTTGCCATTGTCCGTTTCATGGCGGTAGCACTTATGTCAACACATTATGTTCATGACACCATATCATGCCTTTTATCCATCTTTATAAATCGGTTTTGTTTCTGCGCGTGTTTTTGGTTGGTTCAGGTCCTTGAATGCTATATTTTATCTTTGACTTTTGTATCTTCTTTTACGTTCAGTTACTGTAGAAAAAGAATATGAATACAACAAGCAACATCACCGGCAAGCAACAAGAACAGGGGAGCTAGGAGGCCAGACCTACATGTATGGTAACAAAACAAGTTTCATTAATATTCAGAAATCGCAAATTCAGACGTTTGAGACTAATATTACAACTTATGGAAGCAACACGTTATAACTCGGTGTTATTATTAGAAAATGAACTTTTTATAAACAAAAAACAATAATTATATGAATAATAAAACTGAAGAAATCCATTTATCAATTTGAAATATATATCATTGGCAAACACTTCTGGTTTGTGGAGCGATGTGGTCTAGTGGTGGAGCGTTGGACCCATGATAGAAAAGTTGTGGGTTCGATCCCCGCTATGACCTTATGTATTATGTTCCTGAGTAAGACACTTTATCTCTTCATTTGCTTAATACTGGTGGTACACAGGAAGACATCGAGATTGATTAAAATATGTTCAGAGAGCTTTCGTTACAAACGTTATACTAAAATAAATAAGTTTAAACTAAACACTTCTGGATGAGCGATATCAATACTCAATATAATCTATAATTTGATAATTGGGTGATCGGGGATTAACAGAAAATGTGTAAAGCCCCTCGTACTATAATGTAAATGGCACTAACTCTAACGAAAACACATCTAAAAAGTCGAAAACAATGCTTACATAGTTCATTACATTGCCTTAGAGTATATACAAGTAATTGAAGGCAATTGCAAATATTCCTTTTTTTTTCTTTGCTGCTGTTTATTCTATAGTTACTGTAGGCACAGCTTCAATTACAAACAATTCTTTAGACATTTTATATTATAAAATATATGTGCTGATACAACGCACATACGCATTTAATGTGTTTGTGACAGAAAACGAAATTATCCTATTGCAGTTTTTTTATATTTAATAATGCATTACCAAACGAAAACAAAATTAATGCGTAATGGTATGCGCTGTCTGAGCTTGATAGATGCACATGACACGCTATGTTTGTATTAATAAATACTGACAATGGCAAATAGCAAATGGATCATATGCACTTCAAAACGTGATGTCATTATGTGTGCATAGCGGGAAAGTAGTATGCCTCATGCAAATATCATCAACTATTTCAAAATAATATTTCAAATTTCTTAATATAACGTGTTTATAATACCCTTTTTTAACACAGCATACATATAATACATGGTTATTAATGAGGCATAATACTTCTATTTTTAGATGTACTTCAGAGAAAAAACTTATACCCGTGTCTATAATCTGAGAGTTAGTACAATATAATTATAGCATGAACAGTTTTAAACAGTTTATGTTAATCCCGGTACATCAAGTTATCAAATTACAAATATACAATGGACATGTTTGGCATTGAGATACCGTTCAGTTCTTACCAATAACCAGTAGTAAATATGTTGTCAGTTAACTCATATATGTTCTGTATCTGTAACTGAATAGTACAAGTTTCCGTCACAAATGAAAATTACGCCGTGAGTTGGTGAATAAAAAGGAAGATATATAGAAGCAAACCAAATATATAAAACATAAAGGATAGGAAAGGCAGAAGGAAGACATTTCTTAGTCGCTAATTGTGTGATATGCATTCATTTTCAGTCATGTCTGGTTACCGTAGCGTCCCTTGGAAATTCCCTAAACCAGCATGACACCGAGACTCACTTGCAACATAACAAATAATCAGCTGTGACTGGGATTTGGAACTTTGAGTTCAATAAGACTATCCCAATGACAAACAGTTCTTAAGAAAAAATTAAATTTAAGATAGTCGCTGGACGAAAATAATTGTCTAAATTTCAGAATTATTTTACTAGGTGCGCGACGATGCAAGTTTTAGGAACGCGGATGCTGTTGAATGATCTTAAAAAGCATGCTGATTTGATTATTTAATTCGAGGTGCTCCAGCATTGTTGTGACACTGCTCGTGTTTCTATAGCGGTTGTTGCCGCCCGACGCTGGACCATCTCTTGCTTCTTGATGTGCTCTTGGATGTGAGGGTTCCAAATGATAGAACAGTATTCTAGGGTGGGTCTTACTAGGGAGAAGTATACCATTAGGAACTTCTAACGTCCCGCAGTAAACAATTTCAAATTTCACTCGATGTACGTAAACATAGATTATTTTAGAACAGGCCAAATTCTCTAGCGAAACATTTTTAATTGAGAAAACTTCGTTGTCTTTGATAAAAATAAGTATAAACGTCGAACAGGAAATGAAGCTTTCAAAGAACACAGTAATCCCCAAAACACGCAAAAAGGCATACATGTATAATAAAGAATAAAAGTATATGACATCACAAACACAAAAAGGATTGACAATAGGGTTACCGCCTTGGAACGTACATTGGCAAAAAATGCCTCTGGTTGTTTAAACCAGGTTCTAGGGTGCACCAAACCTCACATTTACCCTACTGTCATACCAGAAAAACTGTAAGGTTGTTTATAGCGGAGTAAAGTCATAAGTACTTATAAATGAAACTTGACATGATTAGGATGTTTTATTTCCATACATATCACTATCTTATGATACCAAACAACTCATATTGTAACAAGAGAACAGGGATATTTGAACATGTTGGCACCCGCAATTTGAGAGTTTCCCACGTTGAATTACAATAATCAACATTAGTGCATGTAATTGTCGTTAGAGAACAATATTTGTGATGAGCAGTAGCGCTCTGGATAAGTTTTTGGGGCTGAAGTGTCGAGTGTCGTCATAAGACATCTGTTGCGCATTTCAAAGAATTTGGTACCCCAACGCTTACCTCCCCACCCCTTTAAGCCCATTCCATCTCTCATTGGCAATGGGAAAAAACGGGATATGCAGCTAATTCATGGACATTTGGTCCAGAGTCCAAAGCGCCTCAGGCCCGGATCCTGACCCGTCCTGACCCGTCCCACATGTCGTGAACATTTCCCATTATCTGACATGTATCAGGAAATTATTTGAATTATTTGAATTGTATATTTTCAATATATCGATTAACACGCCCAAGATACTGCTCTTCCTGATCATAGAACCCTCCCTTTTGGAACATCGTTCGGTATTGGGCCCCGATCCTCTCGATTTCGGGGCTGGCCGCCTTAAACACATGACGGGCGTCGTGGGGTATAT
This sequence comes from Cyrtodaria siliqua, assembly GCA_037043455.1. Lineage (NCBI taxonomy): Eukaryota > Metazoa > Mollusca > Bivalvia > Adapedonta > Hiatellidae > Cyrtodaria > Cyrtodaria siliqua. Next base: position 55,604 of record JAWPHD010001315.1, read on the forward strand.
GCACTGTTGCAGCCATAAAGGGAACAACTGCACTAAGTTAACAAACTGCACTAAGGGTAATACTTTTTGAACTAACACTTAACACGTAAGGTAACAAACAAATCTACACTGAATGTAACTACTGCTACACTAAATATAGCATTATGTTTGACCTGCACTAAAGGTAACCTTAATGTCATGAAACATTCTTGGTGTAATTCCTTTTTTTGTGAAATTCGAATTGCTTAATTCAGCATGGTATTTACTTAAGCGGAATGCTTTCTCGTTTGTTGTACAATTATAATAAATATACAATTTTCTTTTAATATTCAGCAGAGATAGCTCGGACAAGTTCAAATAACCTGCCAAATCTGAGTAGAAACAGCAGAGTGTTGGCCCTTGATTGAATGCTAAGTGCTTTGTTTTACTTAATAACACTGTATGCAATTTTTTTAAAAATCTTTATCGAACCTTGTTTTTAATGTTAATATCGATAAATCTAAGACAAGTTTGACACCCTAGAACCGGTTTAAACTCCTAGTGGCCTACTTTGCCATTGACCTTCCAAGACGGTAGCCCTATTGTCAACACTTTTGTGTTTGTGATATCGTTTGCATTTGTTATTACGTTTGCCTTCTTTTTTGTCTGTTTGTGTGTTTGTTTCTGTGTTTTGTGGTTGAATGTTACTTTCCCTGTCCGATCTTGTTATATTTCTATGGAAAATTACTAGCCATGTCCGACTGGAATCAGTAGTTATGGCCTTAACAAAGCTTGTATAACACACTTCTATTTTCATCCGATTGTGACCAAACTTTTCAAATGTAAACATCAGTAAGAGCTCGGATAAGAGCACATACTAATGTTCACTGCATGATTAAAGATCTGATCTTAACAAAACATTTATTCCAATAAAATATAGGAAATTTCCGCCTAATTTATGAGAAGACTTTTATGTTTTTATCAATGAGATACAAAACAATAAACAATATTATGGACAGCATGCATCCTTAAAAATGAATAGAGCGATGACTCTCTTGTGCCTCTTGTTTTTATAAACAATGTATATACAGATTCACAGACTGTATCTATTATTCAAATAAATAATAAACAAGCTTAAAAAGTAAAGGAAACTTTATTGGATCTCTGTCTTTCAACTGTGTCTCGTTTAAAATGAGTCATTTCAATATTTTCATAAGTCTGACGTACATTCTGTAAACGACTTGCGATGATTTCTTACTTCGTAAACGTTTGTATTTACATATACAACCTTGTACTAGTATATGTTTATGAATACAGTAAAACAAAAATTGCCTTGGAATCTGATTGGGTTATATCACGGAACTTAGTCCGTTGTCAGGTAACGTTTTGAACATGGACGTGAAATTTGCAGTAGCAGTATCTTACTGCTACTGCTAACTACTGCAAGCAATAGCAGCAGTAGCCAATGCCATCAGTAGCAGTAACTACTACCAGCAGTAGCAGCAGTAGCTTCTGCCAACAGTAGCACTATCTCAATAGGTATACTCATCGCAAGTATGTTGTTTCTACTTTCCCACCATTATGATTTAACAGACAACACCTTTCGCAATCATCATATGTTTGCTATTCTACTGCTCGCTACTGCCAGCAGTAAAAGCAGTAGACCACCATCTCAGTAGGTATACTCATCGCAGTATGTTTTCTTTGAGCAAGTACGTTGTTTCTACTTTCTCACCATCATGATTTAACATACAACACCTTTCGCAACCATCATATGATTGCTACTGCTACTGCTACTGCTAACTACTGCCAGCAGTAGCATCAGTAGCAGTAGATACTGCCAGCAGTAGCAGCAGTAGAGATTAATCTCAATAGGTATACTCATCGCAAGTATTTTTTCTTTGCACAAGTATGTTGTTTCTGCTTTCCCACCATCATGATTAACAGACAACCCCTTTCGCAACCATCCTATGTTTATACAACTGCTTCGCCAAATAATATCATGGTTTATATGTTTTGTTCTCTACCGTTATTCCTTTAACTTGTTAGCAGCAATGGCAATAGCTACTACTATTATTAGCAGCAGTAGCAGTAGAGCTCTACTGCTAGCAGTAGCAGCAGTAGCAGCAGTAACAGTATCTCATTGTAGCAGTTTGTTTCTCTTTTTAAACTTCGTGTTTTATACACAACCTTCAGCAGTAGTAGCAGTAACAGCAGTAGCAGTTGCTAACCAAGGCACAAACGTCCAGAAAGTGTTAACGCGCTAGGTGCACGTAAGGCGAAGATATAGCAGTAGCGGTAGCAGCAGTAGCAGTATTACTTAAAGCAGTATTAACTGCTAGCAGCAGTAGAGCTGTAGCAACAGTAGCAACAGTATCGTCACATTCTATAGTTTGTTGCTACTTTTCCTTTTAACCATCACGTTTCATAGACAACCCCTTTTGCTACCATCATATGTTTACACTGCTTCGCCAAATAATATCATGGTTTATATATTTTGTTCTCTACCGTTACTGCTGTGATATTGCATCTACTGCTAGTAGTTGAAGTAACAGTAGCAGCAGTAGCAGTATCTACTGCTAGCTGTAGCAGTATTAACTGCTCATAGTAGCATCAGTAGGGCAGTATCAGCGGTAGCAGCAGTAGAATCACCATCTCAATAGGTATTCTCATCTCGGAATTATGTTTTTTTTCTGCGCAAGTATGTTCTTTCTACGTTCCCCTTTAACCATCATGTTTTATAACACAACCGCTTCCCCAATATCAAGCATATATATTTTTTCCTACCGTTAATGCTGTGACATTTTAGCTACTCTAGCAGTAGGAGCAGTAGCAGTGGCTACTACTAGTTGTAGCAGCAGTAGCAGTATCTACTTCTAGCAGTAGATGCAGTAGAGCAGTAGCAGCACTATCATCACCAATTATTGTTGTTTCTACGTTCTGTCCCTTTGTAAGCATCTTGTTTTATAAACAACCTCTTTCGCACTTCGTTCTCTACCGTAACTGTTGAAACTTTTAGGTATTTTTGTCGGATAACGAGTGTCGCCGGCTCATAGATCAATATCATAGATATGCGGTCTCACCGGATTTTGAAAGCCTGATGGCCAACCTACTAATATCTTTATATCGCAGTTTTTGTTCTACTTCTGTAGTACTGACGTGTGTACTCGAGTACACTTGAACATACGTTTTTTGTCGGATTACGGGTATTGGCGGCGGAAAGATCAGCCTCATAAAAACGTGGTCTCGCTGACTTTTTTAAAGCATGATGGCCGGGCTACCACCCTGTTTGAAATTCTTTATCGACGTTTTAGTTATACTGCTGTATTATTGAAGTTTGGACTGAAATAGATTCGAAATGGCGTTTTTTGTCGGTTTTCGAGGGTTGCCGGCGGGCAGATCAACCTCACAGACATGCGGTCTCATCGCTTTTTAAAGCCTGTTAAAGGGCTACTAATATCACCCCAATTGAGAGCGTTTATCTCAATGTTTGCTCTACTGCTGGATGATTGAAGTTCCGAAGTAGTAATAAAGGCGTCTTATCTTCGGATAACGAGTGTCGCCGACTGGAATATCAACCTCATAAACGGTCTCACTGGATTGTCAAAGCCTGACGACCATCCTACTAATATCATCCCACTTGAGATTGTTTATCGCAGTTATTGTTCTTTAACTGTAGTACTGAAGATGTACATGTGTTTTTTTATGATGGTGGGAGGAGTACAGTACTGGTTCTACCCAGGAATAAATTAATGGTCTTGAATAGTTGTATAGCGGAACAGTTATCGAGTGGACAAGGCTGTGTCTACAGACAGGCAGAAAAGACATACAGACGGATGGACAGGCGGACGGACGGACGGACAGAGACAGACAGACAGACAGACATATTCAAGTATACACACATACACTTTGTTTTGCAGGGGTTATACACAATTTAATTAATCTTGTGCATATCTGTCAGCTAACATACTACTTCGAATTGAAGCAATAATTTGAATTTATATTCTTCTGTGATGGAGAAACTGGAAAACTTGGAAAAGGATGAAAGAATTATCAAAATCGTATGATAAAAAACAAAGAAAATATGACATCATTACCATATATGGACTATTCATAATAATGTTACTTTATCGATTTATAATTGAAAAAAACACAAAAAAACAGCAAACGAATGAAAATTACGTATCATTAAGTGTAATTATTCATTCTATGACCAATAAACGATTATGCATTAATATTTTATAGACCGATGACGCCATATTCCTCAGAATGTCGGCTCCAATATCCATTTTAGAACAATCTTCTTTGTTTATCATCCGATTTTGAAAATTCTTTCATGTTTTCCAAGTTTGTCAAAACTCCCAATAATTAAGATTATTTGCCTGTATGCCTGCATTCCCTTTAAGGATTCATGTCAATATGACCTTGACCTTTGAGCTTGTAACAAAACACCGATATGGGTTGATGTTTAACCAGGAGTATTATTTGTATAATATTTCTAGATTAAAGGGCAAATAGTTCATGAATGACAGCCGGAAAATAAGTGTTCATGATCAGGTCATAGTGAACTTGACATTTGACCTACTAGTAAATAAATTAATGTAAGTGACGTTTTTCGTGACTGGGTACAACAACCTCATTTGCACGTGAAGCAAGTCGTTATTACATGTGTATCTTTTTTTGGGCATAATTTATGTGACTTTCAATTATATTTTACATTTTTCAACTTTTTCTTTTTTTACAATTGTCACACAATGTTTGTTTTTTTACATAGTTAACCAACCGTGTTACATTTACGGCAGGTTATTTGTTTACGTGACTTCTTTATTTTATATTTGTATCAATTTTTGCATATGTGACACTTCTTACGTTTGATGTTCCTACACAATCTCTACTTCCTAAATATGGGACACACGCGTAATTTTCCTGAATAAGTTGTCGAATAATGCAACCTTTCGGTTACAAATCCTACTCGTTCTAATCTTCTGAAGTAGCAAGCCAGGAGAATGAAATATAGCTCTTATAGTTTTATGTTATGTATCTGTACCACAAAAAGGCCTATGGATCTGCATGTAGAAAGCTTAAACACGAAACAGGTATGTGAAAACTGTCATCAATGTAAGACAATGTTACTTTTAATGTGAAACTTACACATATGTAAAAAAACAACACACTTACATGTGACATGACGGTGGTAAAGTAGAAACAACATACTTGCGGAAGTATACCTATTGAGATGGTGCTCTACTGTTGATAGCAGTAGCAGTAGACAACCCATATGGTGGTTGCGAATGGTGTTGTCTGTTAAGCATGAGGATGCGAAGGTAGAAACAACATACTTGAGCAAAGAAAACATACCTACGATGAGTATACCTACTGTGATGGTGCTCTACTGCTTCTACTACTAGTAGCTAATGCTGCCGGCAGTAACTACTGTTTCTACTACTGGCAATAGTACCAGTAGCAATAGCTGGCAGTAACTACTGCTACTGCTGCTACTTCTGGCAATAACTACTGCTACTGCTGGCAGTAACTATTGCTACTGCTGCTACTGCTGGCAGTAGCTAGCAGTGGCAGTAGCAAACATATGATGGTTGTGACGACAGGGGTTGTCTGTTAAACATGATGCTTGGGAAAGTTGAAACAACTACGTGCGCAAAGGAATATACTTGCGATGAGTATACCTATTGAGATTGTGCTCGACTGCCACTACTGCTGCTACTGCTGCTATTGCTGCTACTCTGGCAGTAACTACTGCTACTGCCTACTTCACGTTTATGTTTTGAACACGACATCGCGAACACATCCGTCATTTTATTTTATCTTTCAGAGTATCGCGTGGATAAAGAGAATCAGATTCAGAGTATCCTAAAGAAAAGAAAATCTTATGAAAACCAAATCAGGAAATTTTACATTTGGTCATGGAACTTTAAAACAACGGTAATTAAAAGTCAGTGAAAGGTCAAGAGATATATTAAGCAAAACGCTGAAAAACAAGTGTTAGGTTATTTTTCTCTCGTCTAATTGTGATGTGTGTTATGCATTATGTTTTAATTATGTGTACACATTTTGCTCAGGGAAACATAGGTGCATTTCTTTTTAAATCTTTATTTCCTCTCCTTTTGTGTAAACATTATTTTGTGTAAACATTGATTTTCACAATCCAGGATTGTTTTATTATTATTATTATTTTATGGAAATAATAAGTACGTTTGTTTAAAAGATGATCAATGTATATGAGAGCAAGTCCTGACAATTATTTGTTCAATGCCATTTCTTAGCATTAAAACTCAACTAAATATCGCTGAAGCGCTATTTAAACGCTGTTAAATTGTAAAGGGACTGAATGCGATTTGAAAATTAATTATGGGTGTCTAAATTATTTTAAGAAAATTATGTATTTTACTGTAATGAAATTGAAACCTTCTAATTTCTGACATGAACACTTCGAAGACTATTTATATATGTTATTTTTAAGTTAGCTCGATTTGTCAATTGAGAAAGTGTCGATTCTTACGGATGACGCGATGTATACAGTACTTGTTCTACCCAGGAAAATGGGGATCGTCTACCTCTACCACAACAAATCGACCTATATGGCCTACTACATGTACTATGTACTGAAAATGACGTAAAACCCTATTAAAATCAAATCGAATTGAAATTGATGTAATGACATGTTGCTTGCGATACCATTCATTTTGTCGCTTAAGTTAATGCTACGCTTTGCCGGTAACAATACAATACTAGTATAGGTATTTTTTTAAAAAAAGAAGAAAAGAATGGCCATGTTTATATACAGCGACTTATAACTTTGTCAATTTGTACATGATTAACATTATCCTTACATTTTGAGAAAGTAGTTATCGTCGGCTAAATACATGTATAAAGTTATTAAAGATCAAAGCTGTATTGAATAATTTCGAGAGGCGGCCAGATGTTTTAAGCGATGAAAAAAAGGCAAATTTGCGATTCTGATGGGTGTATGGGATTAAATCGCTTATTCGGCATCCAATATCTTTATTGTTTTGGAAAGTACATATTCCAATGATTTATAGATTTACCATATGGTAAATACTCAAATATTAGTACTTAGTTATTCGTGGGGTGGGGGTGGGTCGGGGGGCCAGGTAGTGTTATTTCAACCATAAATATAGCAGGGGCCAACAAGTAAACCAGTCCCTACTGTGAAGATTTATTTTACTAAAGACCTTTACTAGACATGTTAGACGCTAATTCTGGCTTCTATGGGAGGTAATTAGGTTTCGAATTTTAATGAAAAGAGTGAAAATTCAGAATTCGCGTTGGTCAGCCCACGGCTCCTCAGCTCGGAAAAAAACAGATGCGATTGTAGATTTTTGAACATACTTATACTCGTAGCTTTTTACATCTTTTTTTCTTAGCTTTTATTCTATTATATATATAATTATTTTTTATTTATTTATAATAAAACAAATAAGAAAGAAAACAGACTGAGCAAGTTACTAGACACGGGTATGAAGTGTCAAACACTTTTATTTAGTTAGTTGTTAGTTAGTTATTCTCTTTTCCCCCTATGAATCAAGGCCATAACGTCATTCAAGTAAACCACAAGTAAACCACAATGCTAAAAGTAGCATCACAGTTGTATCTACATCACGCGGCTTTGAAGTGGAAAAACGCGTAATTGTGGTGTACATCTATTGACATAAGCGATCAAAATGGCTGCGTCCTGTGTGAGTGCGTTCTTTCTGCTGTTTTTCGTGTGTTTCTTTAGCGTTAACTTTATATCTGGCCACGTTAATCGTCCGCTGTCGGACGTTGCATACACTACTAGCGTATCGTTGCTAAGTTGGTACTTGTTTCGATATATGTAAGCATATAAACTATTGTGACTTGAAAGTCTGAAACTTCTGTTTTCTAGAACGTTCAAGTGTAGTTAAAATAACAAGGAGAAACTCCGGTGTTTCGTTAGGGCCATCGTACCATCATGGATCGACGACTACAAGTCGATGCGCGATGGTACAATGGTACGATGGTGATGATACGATGGTCCATCGAGTTATTGCCATCGTACCATCGCCATTGTACCATCGTGTATCGACTTGTAAACCGATTGTACGATGAAACGACGGCACGATGGCGAAGGTACGATGGCCCATGACGTTTACATGTCGATGCGCGATGGTGCGATATTAAACAAGGCAATGCGTTATCGTACTTTTAAAAAACAATTTAGTCCACGTTATAAACACAAGATAAAGCTAAACATGCATTGATCACATCCGGTTAGACCAGACATGAACTGATTAACAGTAACTGTTCAGAAAATGCATGTCACATTCAAATTAATTATACACTCAGTTAAAACAGTATTATTTATATAAAACATAATTTCTAGATTGTAAAATATTGTAAAACACATACTCTTTCCTGATTGAAAAATAAAAACGTCATCTTGTCTAAATCACTAAAACTATAAAAAAAAAAAAAAAAAAAAAAAAAAGAGACTGTGAGAGCTTTTTTAAATAATGTATCTCGTATCTCTGTGTTCACATGTTAGTATCAATTAAGAACTCGAGTAAAACATCTCCATATGTGTTTGTTTTAAAGTCAACAATATCTCTACCACACACATTGTCTATACCCACAATAAAATAGTCATTCTGTCCACATCTGGCATTAAAATCACCACATGTGAAAAAGGGAAAGCAGCATTCAAGGACGACAGTCAACCACAAAACTATGGAAAAACTGGATCCATGAATGTCATACAATCCCTGTGGGATGATTAATAACAATATTGATTGGATGTACGGGGAGATATAAAAGGTTGTCAAAAACGTTATGCACATATACATAGCGGGGCGAGTTCTCGGGAGGAATATAGCAAACACACGGTAAAAGTACATACTTATGATGTTTGTGCCTTAACTTTAACCAGAGTATAACTTCAGTCGAACTGTCTAAAATGTGTGTATTAAAGGAAGATGCTAATTCATTTTTGACAAAGAAACCGACACCTCCCGTTCCATTTCTAGCACGTATATGTAATTCTTTATCATTGTTACCATACCACTGATAACCCTCAATTACAATGTTTTGGGTTGTTTTCAAATGCGTCTCTGCTATACCTATAATGTCAAGATTCAAACTATTAATGCATGATGAACGTAAATTACAGTTGTCACTATCAGTATTTGAGCTTCAACCCCGAACGTTCCAAAACCCGGCGGTTAACTAGCGGCGTCCTCTGGGACCGCCCCGAGATCCTCCCCCGGGTCCACCACATTGGCAGGGTCCGCTACGTCCGCCATTTGTATGATCAGTACGATGCTATGAAATAGGAACAAACTCAAGTTGGACTTATCCATCCTTTAGTGGGGATATTTATGTTTTCATTGTTTAATAAACATTAGCAAACAAATGAATGTGTGCGATGTTGTTGTCTGTGGGAATTAATATGTGCACTAGTCCCTATGAGAATGTACATGAAACTATTTTAGAGCTGTATATTTAGAGACTTACTTTAGAGTCGTTTAAATGGTCAGTTCTGCTTATGTTAAGTCACATTTTAAAACTAGTACTAGGGGCTCCAGGTTTACTTGTGTTGAACTTGTGATGTTGGCGGGAAAAACAGATTTTCTCAAACAGTAATAAAGGGTCGAGGGACAATAGGTGGACTTGTGTTTGAACTAAGGATTATAGAGATCGTTTGCATTTTTTAAATAGTTCAATGGACAATAAAATGTTGCTTTTTTATGAGCTGCATATCGTGAAAGCTTGACAAAATGATTGTTACAAAGGTATGTTGCTTCTTCAAAATACTGTGTAAAGTATGTACCAGAAAGTGGGTCAAATGATCGATGTAACTAATCGTCAGTCTGAGTAGTTTAAAACTCTATCGTACAAATCAATTGACCTCGAAGCTAGATCGCGAAGGAACATTTTTATTTTTTGGGGGTTTCCCGAAAGCGCAGGTGAACATTGTTTTTAATTGTTACGAGATCTTCTCAGAGATAGGTTCGATCTGCACTTGATATGTTTTGTTATGGTTCATAGGCTTGGTGCACGTATAATAGGTCATCATTCCCCCAGAAGGCCGATTATTGCAATTTTTTGGAAATTTCAAGACGCTAATAACATAAACCGAAATGCTGCCAGATTAAAGAATACACCATTTTCTATATATTTTGAGATGCCAAAAGAAATCCAAGAAGTACGTAAACGTTTGTGGTCTAGATGTAAGGAGCTAAGGAGCTAGATGTAAGATCTCAAAATACAGGGTCGAAAGTGGAGATTGTGTATCCTGCAAAGTTGATAATGAATTGCAAAATGGTTCAGGATGCATAGGCAGAATGGAATAAATACTTAATAATTTGTTAGCATCCTTTGGGTTTTATGAAGTCTGGGTTAACCAAAGTGTTGATGAACCTAAATTATTCTTATTTTTTGCGAAACAGAGAATTCATGACAATTTTTTACAAGAATGGCCTAGTAGCCTTGAAATTCTAGTCGTAAACTATTTAATAGAAATATCTATCAATTTAGGTTTCTGTCAATTTAGAAAACATATTTTTAAGTATTTAAATGTTCTTGCACAGTTCTGAGTATCATCTCATAGATTAATGCTGGGAGATGGTCAAGACCAACTAATACTCCTTTCCTCGAAAGAAAGTGTAATATATGCTATATCATTTCATTCATTCTAGAATACAGTTTATATATGGAACTTAGGTCGTTATATATTCATCCTTATTACTGGAAAATACCAAAATGTTTAAACTTGCTGAACAGTTAAAAATTCAAAAACATGTCAGTTTTACATATTGGGTATATTCATCTACAAGGCATTTAGATTAAGAAATTAAATAATATGTTTTGATAATTAGCATGGTTATTTATATATGTAGATATGCTTTAATATATATGTTTTTTGTAAGTACTGTATTAGTATATTTGTGTATGAGTATACATGTATGTGACTATGTATTTAAGGGTTTAAGTGTGTGTATAATTATGCGGAAACGTTTATATATAACATGTAATACTTTTGAGGCAAACTATTAAGTAGATGTTTAATAAAAGTCGGAAGATAATTTTACTATATAGTGAACACCTTCTCCACGATAGAAGTTCATATTATTATTTATTGAGATGATGTATACCAGGCTATTGTTATGCGCATTTCAGTTTTGTATTACTGCTTATTTGTGTCTTAAAATATCACTGTCTGTCATTATTATATTATCATATTTGTACCTCACGGGCAGATGCCTATTTGATTTGAAATAAACTATTTTATACTTCACACAAACCCTAGTTCCAATAAGTTTAATCTTATTGTTCATGATCGGTGTTTCCATTGCTGTTTTGCGACGAAAAAGCATTTGCATGTCGAAACTTATTCTAGGTTGTTTGTGTTCTATTGTATAGGTTTATATTACATTTAAAATAGGTGTTCGGCATATGTAAACCTTACACAATGTTGTCTAAAATGTCTTTCAATTGATTAAAAAGAATGACATGTTCTAAGCTAAAACTATCATAAATGATAAATAAGCCATCTTCATTCCGTGCTGACAAAAGGCGCCTTCGTTTCTATTTGTTCACAATTATTTATTTTTAAATGGCGCTTTGTGTCCGCACGACGCTTTTTGTCCGTATACATTGATGCCTTTTATTCCCAAGCGTTCTGTCTTCACAAATTAACGTCTTTCGTCCGCAAACGCGGATATAACGTGTCCGTTTGTCGGGGGGAAAATGCGTCTTGCGGACAAAATTCGGCATTTTAGAACAAGAGCACCGCCTAAAAGGGCAATATACGCCCGTTTGCTGAAGTTTTCATATTTAAAGCATTTCCTAGGTGTCTGGTTAATATGACCTTGACATTTGAATGTTTAACAAAAACAAACTTATAGGGGATGTTGTTTAACCAGGAGAACTTATTGTGTAACGTTTCAAGATTTTAGGTCAAATAATTTGTGAATAACAGCCGAAAAAAAAATCATGATCAGGTCACAGTGTCCTTGACATTTGACCTTCTAAGCATCAAATCAATAGGGGTTCTTTTATTAACATGGGTACTATTTCTGAAAGTTTAAAAATTGTAGGTCTAATGTATTACAAGTAACAGCTAGGAAAAAATATTTTGGTATTTGTTGATTATCAGGTCAAGTGACCTTGACCTTGACTACAGAACCCAAACACAATGAGATTCCCTAATCAATACAGGCAATATACTTATGAAGTTTAATAATTGCGGGTGATATATATATATTTCTAGTTTGTCATTTGAAATGTGTATGTCCATGCCAGACCGTTGGGACCTTAATATTTGACCTTATAATCCCAAAAGAAATATGGTTCCTCCTCTCACGCAGGGGGCCAGATACCTACACAGTTCGATGATTGTAGATATCATACTCCTGTACTTATCACTTGGAATATATACCTGTACCTTGACCTTTGACTAAGTGACCCCAAAATCAACAGGATTCCTTCCATGACCAAAGGCAATATACCTATGAAGTTTCATGAGTGTGAATATTTTGTTTTATAAGTTATTTAGTAGAGTGTGTATTTCCATATAAAGTCATGGTGACCTTTACCTTTGGCCTGCTTACCCCAAAGGTAATAAGGTTCTTTTCCTCACCAAATGCAGTGCAGCTATGAAGTTCATGAGTGTGGGTGTTATGGTTTCGAAGTTACCGCACTGAATGCCTTTTTGCAAATAACTGAACCAAAATCGATCAGGTTTCTCCTCGCACCAAGGACAATGTTTTTATGAAGTCTCAAGAGTATGAATGTTGTCTGAATGAATATTGCCAGATAAGGTCATGGTGACCTTCACCTTTGGCCTACTGACCACACAGATAATAAGCTTCTTTCTCTCACCAATGTTATGGTTTCGCAGTTATCTTGCAGATGGCTTATTTCCATATAAGGCCATGACAACCTTGACTTTTAACCAACTGACCCAAAACTAATAGGATTTCTCCTCTCCCCAAAGGCAATGTACCTGACGTTTCATGAGTGTGGGAGTTACATTTGCGTAGTTATTGTGCAGAATGCATATTTCTATATGCGGTCACTGTGACCGTGACATTGACCTACTGGCCCCACAAACAATAGGGTATCTTCTCTCAACTAGGGCCTGAATGAATATTGCCAGATTATTCTTTACGGGTGAAGGTGTTACGGTTTTGAAGTTATCATGCGGAAAGCACGTTTCCATATAATGTGTGACCTTGACCTTTGATCTTCTGACCCCAATAGGGTTTCCGATTTTAACAAGGGCGATGAACCTATGAAGTTTCAAGAGTGTAAGTGTTACGGTTTTTAAGTTATCATGCATGATTGTCAAAATGTGTGTATTTTGACTTTGCATGCACCAGATCACCTCCATTTCTTATACGATCTACATAACTTGCACAAATGGGAGACATCGAGGAGGTATTGTTTAAGTCTTGGAACAATCCAGATGCGGATTGAACTAGTTATTGCCCTTAGATTTGCATATTTTGATTTTTTATGCATCTTGTCATATCTATGTCTGATCCGATCGTGACCAAACGTCCTATGCTGCATGATATGATGAAATATTGATTAAGTTTTTAGTACCAGCCAGATGAAGCTAATAACAAAACACTTATTGAATTATCACATTCATAATATATCCGACTTTGACAAAACTTTTCGATTCAGTGGTTCCACTACTCCGGCCGATTAAAGGCTCTGGGTATTGTTTAACCATTTATAGGATATGTTGTCTGAAATTTAATTTAGTCTTTTGACTGTTACTTGTGATATGCCCCGAAGAGCGAAATAAACATAATGGAATTTAGTTGGGAGCAGTGGATATGCAGGCTTCATAACCACTGCTCCCAACTAAATTCCATTATGTTTATTTCGCTCTTCGGGGCATTTAAATTTATTAGATACTGGGACCATACGCCGAAAGATATTCCCTGTCCACCGCCATATGCTTGCCAATTCGGGATGGTTAAAATTTGTACTATTGATTTTATTAATATTGAGTTCTGCTCAACCCGGGGCTAGAGGGCGTGAGCGGTAGCTAGCATATTTCACTACCGCTCATGAACAGTTTCAATCAAACCGAGACTGCAATATTTCGTACGTGTCGTTTTCGGCCGTTTCCAAAGGTCCATTATCATACTCTTTTTTATAGCACAGTGGCGTTGCTTGTGCAGTGTGGCGGCAGTAAAACGTCTCCCCGCACTTGCAATCAGTACTGGTATTCATTCGATCTTTGGAGATCGCTGACCCCAATACTTATATTTAATTATCGGTGGTACTTTTTCATTTCTTTTTGTTTTCTTACTTAATTTTCGATTTAGTGGTTCCACTACTCTGGCAGATTAAAGGCTCTGGGTATTTGTTAACCACTTGAAGGATATGTTGTCTGCTTTTTAATTTAGTCTTTTGACTGTTACTTGTGATATGCAGGTTTCATAACCGCTGCTCCCAAATAAATTCCATTATGTTTATTTCGCTCTTCGGGGCATTTAATTTTATTATATACTGGGACCATACGTCGTACGACATGGGGAAGAAAGATACTACATGTCCACCGCCATATGCATGCCATCTTCGGGATGGTTAACATTTTGTACTATTGATTTTATTAATATTGAGTTCTGCTCAACAAGGGGCTAGAGGGCGTGAGCGGTAGCTAGCATATTTCACTACCGCTCATGAACATTCTCAATCAAACCGAGACTGCAATATTTCGTATGTGTCATTTTCGGCCGTTTCCAAAGGTCAATTATCATACCCTCTTTTACATAGACGTTAGATATTGATGAGGTTTTAATTAAGTTCAAATCTAACGATTCATTAAGAAACTAGGTCACTGTTACTAAAATAGCAAACACTTTAAAAAGTTTCTCAAGAAACGTTAATGGGATCTTGATTAAACTTTATTAGAAACATCCTGGCGTAATTAAATAGCAGGTAAAACGATACATGTCCTCCTGAGGTTCTTGTTTTTATCTCCGAATTATTTATTCTCCGATATTCGGGTATGCGGTTTTCCTGAATAATCTTGTTTAACTCGATCATAGTCAGTTATATACGGATATTTTTCCAGGTCGCAAGAAGTTCCCTGTACACGACTGTCTCCTGTATTACGGAGAAAAGTCAATCATAAAAAATAGCGACGTCAATAAATTGATAAACAACGCATTGAAAGAACCCAAGGGCGCTGGTAAACGTAAGCTGAAGTACTATTTGCGCGAAAATTACATCGGTATTAGCGAAGATCGAATCCAGCGTACGCTCGATCACTCGGAAATCTATCAGAAACTTCGTAGGAACTTCGTAGGAAGTTCTCTAATAAGCCAGTCTATAAACCAATAACACCCCGTGGCAACAATGTGCGACATCAAATAGATTTGGTGGATATGCACCTCGGAGAAATCGACAGTCAGGAAAATAGATATCGCTACATATTATCAATTATAGATTTTAGTCGATTTGTATAGGCGCGCCCGCTGAAGTCCAAACAGAGCCGCGAGAGTGCGGATCAACCTCGATCAGTCTATTTTAGGAGCGGCCCGCCTCGTATCATACAACATGACAAATGAAAGGAGTTCGGAAGTGAAACGACTTATGAGATGTTGTCCGAATATAAGCGATAGTGGTTTGCTTGGATCGTGCTTGTGCCAGTCAGTTTTGGACCTGGCTGCTACCGAATCAGATCAGTGTTCTGAAAGTGCGGTTTCATGTTAGAGTTACTGACAATGTCATGCGATTATTAATATGTTTCTAGAGTGGTGCCTTGAAAAGGACTTTCCTATGGTTTGTACAGGTTGTTGGCTGATTTCAATCTTTTTGTATCAGTATTATGCATTTTACAGTTTTGAAACAGAATGTCCTTTGCTTTCTGAATACTAGTACTATGTTCTATGTCTAAAACTAATGTTTTATATCAGATTTCTAGTTATACCTACCAAAGCTTGGAAGAAATCCTTGTAATTACAGCTCTGTAAAATTGTCTTGCGAATACGTTATTGACTGATTGGCTTTTTCATGTCTACTTACGTATTATTCCCGCTAACCGGAAGAGTTTCCTTTGTTTAGTACAAACCCAGTTGCGTTCAAGTACCCCAAATAAATGCTGAACGAACGGCAAATGAACGCAGAATAAAGGCAGAACGAACGCAGAATGAACGTTAAACGATCTATATTTTAAAAGTGCATTTCGTTCGTTGCATTCGTTTCGTTCGTTTTCAGCGTTCAGCATTTTAAAAAACGAACGATGAAAACGAATTTTTTTACAACGCTAAACGCTGAAAACGAACGTAACAAACGAAACGAAACGAACGAAACGAACGCAAATGCATTTCGCTATTTCAGATAAATTTCAATATTATCCTTTTGGGTACATAAATGAAGTCTCGATTTAAACGAAGTGCGTTTTGCAGTATTTTAATATAAAGAAATACACTGTGTAAATGGTGTTTTTGAAACACGATTACACACTTTCAGTTTTACTGATTTAAAATAGGAAATGTATTTATTGTGTAGCACAAACTTTATATTATTTCATTACAAAACGGAAGTAATGTTGGTAAAATAAGACGGCATATTTTTGTATAGTGTCAAGTATGTTAAATGTTTGATGAAAATAACATAAGCCCGGAAGAAAAAGAATAATCATCAATGTGCACCACCAAATAAAGTCAACCAAAGGACACATTCTTCAATATGATCACAAACATTAGTCGCCGACTCGTGGTTAGAACCGCATGACTGGATATCATGCGTAGTTTAATCGTCAGAAATGTTGCGATTAATAAACGTTGAACGAACGAACGCAAATACATTTTCTCCAATTGTGTAAACGCAGACATTATGTTGCGTTCGTTCCGTGCATTTAAATGAACGCATAGTTTCATTTATAAACGGTGAATGCATTCAAAAAGGCAAATGATTTTTAAAAAATGCATTCATAAAAATGAAATGCAAACGGAATGCAAACGGAGCGCAAACGGAACGCAAACGAGACGCAAACGGAACGCAAACGGAATGCATGTTTGGGGTACTTGAACGTAACTTGGTCTGTAAGTACTTAGTTCCATGAGTGTTGTATTGTTTTCATATCAGATATACCTTAACACCTAACTGAAGCTTGGAAGAAAAACCTTGCTCTGTGGATAATTCCGTTGTGGCATTACAACGGTTTACTGGTTTAAACTCCAGCGGCTTTTTTTGTCACTAACCGTTCCAATGCGGTAGCCCTACTGTCAACCCTTTTGTGTTTGTGATGTCTTATTTTCCCCTTTTATTCATCTTTAAATGTGTTTTTTCTCTGTGTGTTTGTTGTTGACTGCCGTTTTTGAATGCTTTTTTCCTGTTGGATTTTTATATCTGTATTTACTATGCCCTGTAAGTAAGTAGTTCTGTGATTGTCCTATTCTTATGCCACCACATCATATATATATATTTGGGCCACTATTTTACGTGCTAGTCTATCTATTTATCATTCCATCAGTCAACTAGTAACGCTTTTCTTGTGATCGCCATTCCTCTTTTCGATTCGAAACGTTGAATGTGTCGTTGACTACGTCTGAAGATGTGCATGTGGTTCGGTATTTTCGTCGGCGCTTGCTTCATTTCATAAACATATTGTCAATGCATGTTAATAGCAAACAATATTGGCGGTATTCGATTTGGCACAAAGCACCAATAGATCAGATTAAGTTACCGCCAAATATAAATGTTTCAAAGTATTTATCTTGTAAGCACACCTCCTCCTTACGTTTTATGGAATCAAACCCGCATGCCCTGTCTCGCGACACATATTCCATGCATCGCACACCCTCTGCCTCAACACAGCCACCCAAACCACTCCATACACCCCTAACCTGACCCTAACCCACAAACATATTCCCGACTCACCCCGGATCCTCACTCCGTACCACACCTGTCTACCCACCAACCCACACCCACCTACCTCCAACTACCAAATTTACCCACCCTGATCCCTAACCTATCTCCTCACTCACCCAATCCGACCTAGCCAGTACATCCATCCCCGACTTCCATCTCACCTATCCTTAACCACAACACCCCGTACCCGAACTCCATCTACAACCATCACACCATACCTATCTGAAGAACCCAGTCCCACATCCCTACCACTCACCCAAAGGACTAAAAAGAGATGGAATTTCAAAATAGTGCCTAGGCGAGCTCATGCGTATTCCTTCCCATTGACCCTCTGGAATATTACTGATGTTTGTTCGTATAATATCTTTCATTTACATAGCGTATATAGCTGTGGCATGTTTTCCAAAAAAAATCTAGTTAATATCAGATTTACATCTAACTGAAATAAAATAAAATACCGAACGGTTCACTGTTGTTATGTTTTGTCTTCAGTAAACCTAGAACATTTGGCTTGTTTTGTCTTCTGTAAACCTAAAAAATGTGGCTAAACATATTTTGTGTTTTCTCGATGATTGTGCGCAACCACTTAACTGGGCATGATTGTACGGGTCGAAATGTCCAAAGGGATTGACGTCTGTGAGCTAATAATAACTAGAAAAATGTTCCATGGAACACTTGTGTCGCCTGCCTTGTGGTTATTTCACCAATTACAATCTAACTATAAAGTTTGAAGACACGGGGTGAAATACTTCATGAATCATGGAGCAGTTTTTTAAAGTGATAACGTCTATGCCGCATACATCTGCATTGGGTAATTGATAAGAAAGAACTGAATAGTTTTAAGACCGTACGCCAATATTTTGCCAAGTTATGAGCTAGTTTAGGTTGCAGGTTAAAGTTTTATGAAAAGGGGGCATAACTCATATTTGTGTTTTACTTATATCGCCTATTGATGATGCCTTGTTGGCTAAAGATTAGATCATGGAGGGGATTTCTTTATTTACACTGTCCTGTTTTAATGGGATGGCAGTAGGGTCAGTGTGAGGTTTTGTGCACCCTAGTACCGGTTTAAACCCCTAGTTGCCTACTTTGTCACTGATCGTTCCAAGGCGGTATCCCTATTGTCAACCCTTTTGTGTTTGTGATGTCATTTGCTTTTATTGTTACTTTTGCCTTCTTGTTTGTCTGTTTGCATGTTTGTTTCTGTGTTTTGTGGTTGACTGTCCTCCTTGAATGCTACTTTCTCTGTCCGATCTTTTTATATTTTTATTTCTATCAACATGAAAGTCAGATGTATTGGTCCTGGGTAACAATATTGGATGTGGTAGTTTCATGAACATAAATCAAATACTTCTTATGTTATGGCCAGTTATGAGCTTGGTTAGTTGCAGATAAACGTTTCATAACAGGGGACATAACTCTGTCCAAATTAATATCTAGTGTAACAGCAGTCCTGATGTGAAGATGAAGATTTGTGTGAAGTTTCATGAACCTATTTCAAATACCTTTCAAGTTATAGCCAAGGTTGGATTGCAGGTTTAAGCGTGACGGACGACGGACGGACGACGACGGACGATGGACAAAGTGATCGCTAAGATATCTGCCATGCTACGCAGGCGACACAATAACCATGATACTCAAAAAACTTTCATTTTCATTTTGACTAACTCAGATCTGGCGTCGGTTACAATTCTCCGAACCTCAATGTATATCGAACAGATAATACGTTTATTGCAGTAAATTCTTTCTCTAAAATACTAAAATCACAAAATCCTCAACGAACTACTCAAAGAAAACGTGCTGAATTATCTCCCTCTCTAAATGTTATTGTTTGCATTCAATCGTCATCGCCTTTGATTCTGTCGTCACTTGAGGGCTGGAGGAATATGCTTTTCAGGCGTGAACATTAATAATTATGCACCTATTGCAATTTTGTCGATTTTCCTATAGGGATATTTTATGGTAATTTGTCCTAAACCTTTAGCAAAAACCTTTCTGAAAAGAGAGTCGATGTGAAAAGGAAATTAGTATTTTATTGACTTTGTGAGTTGTCTGCGTGCTGAATGTGCAAAGGCAAATCATAATTGTGGTTCTCAAAGTGCACTGGAGCTGTTCAGGATAATATATATTGTAGATTGTGACGTAGGGTCCAGTTTTGCAGTAGGATCCAAGGTTCATGTTTTTCAACCCTTTCTCCGAATGTAGCAACTGCAACATTTGCAAAATATTAATTTCCAGTCAAGATGATTTAATAGCTACAATACCAAACTCCTTGCTGTTATATTATCAGCTGTTTGTTATTACTAGTTCAAGATCTGCAGGGACATTATTACATTATGATCCGAAAAGAGTCACTTGATCGGTCAAACAAAATATTATTACATTATCAGACAGTGTTACAGTATGGGCTGGAAAAAAGATTTTATATTATCGTTGTTGGTTTTTTTACAATATCGGTCAGGACTTTATTACATTATCGGTGAATTTTATTACAGTATCGGTCGTTGTTACATTATCAGTAGTTTTTTTATTACAATAATGGTTCCTGTTACATTATAGGTATTGTATTACATTATCGGTCGTAACAAGCCGGCTTTATTTTTTAATTCTCGTGCATACACTATATACAATGATGTATGTATACTTACTGCTGTTGTCGAACAATAATTGTCTTACAATGGTTAATACTTACATGTCATTCACTCCTTAGTGAGTTCATCTAGCTGGTATGAATTCTGTGAATTTTATTTTTCTATTTCGTTGATTATCTCAGAATCGCAGAAGGTCTGTTGTGAGTTTTAATGGTTGTGTAGTTGATTTAACGTTTGTTTTGCTTTGAAATAGTTGGGGCACTGTAGGGAATCCACTTATCGATGATTGAATCGTGCTATTCTCGATAATGTGATAGTGCTTTCCTGCGGTCGGCTCGACAGGTTCCGTGACAAATCAAGAACGTATGCTATGTTGAACAGAAGTAATTTTCATAAACGGGCGACTCATGCGCTTAAGAAATTAAATAATATACAACTTTGTGTATGCGTGACCACAGACGAACAAAGCGTGACCACGCATACATTCTTCAACGATAAATGCAACACCCTGTACTAACAACTAATTTTCTTTAAATAACATTGTTATTTTACACCATAATCCATGCACCATAAGCATATGATAACTTACACTTGTGTACATGTAGTGGCATTTAGTTTGGCTACATATATTATGTATTATAAATTACAATTTCTGTTGAGGCCCGGGAAGACAACCGATTGCCTGAGTCATTACTGGCAAGCCAGCGACCTATGTTTAATAACGCCACATCCCGATACTTACTGGACTACCGTGGACTGCCATTGGAACCACCTGTATTTCCCCTTTTCCCCACAGGCATGGTTGAACTTTCAGTGCGGGATGAACTGCCACATGAACATCTACCATAGATGTTCACCTTCACACAAAAACTCCCTACATATCTGATCCTACTCGGAAGAGATGGGGTAACATGACCAATGATTCCCTCCACAATTTTCACAGACATGGTTAATCTTGCAATGCGGGACAAATGAGCATTCCCATCCATTGTTAAAGAATTTGCACTAAGCTGAATTTGCTTAAATATTCTAAACACATGCACAATTTAGAACTAAACGAACATCATCAATGAGTATCGAAACAGAAGTATAGAGAGGAGTGAAATAGGGAGACAGCTTAAGCGCACTACTCTTTATTATTTACATAATGATATTACTGATAATTTTGATTCCAGACTCACTGATCCTATACAGTTAAACGAGATAAATGTCAACTGATATCTTTACGCAGATGATCTACTCTTACTTTCCGAATCCCCAAATGGTCTCCAACACAGTATATAGACGCATTGTCTGAAAATTAACATGATAATGATCTTTAATAAAAGAACGCTTAAAAAAAAATACTGAAAGCACTTTGGCTATAGAAACAATTTAATAGAAATAGTTGACTCATTCCAATATCTTGCCATCACATTACACTACACAGGATATTTCAGACAAACTTACAGAACAATTACAGTTGAAAGCAAGCAAAGCTTCATTCGCGTTAAGAAGCAAACTTAAAGGACTAACAGATTTAAGGGTCAACATGCAGCTCAAACTTTTTGACTGCATGATTGTACCAATACTTACTTATGGCAGTGAGAGCTGGATATACGATTACAAACCAGATTTTTTGAATGATAACTTGGTTTTCGATAAATTACATGTTAAGTATTCTAAATACATTCTTGTTGTACATAACAAAAATACAAATATTGCTTGTAGGGCAGAGCTTGTCGGTTACCCCATGCTCATAGGCTTAAAACACATGTTTAACTACATTAGACTTCAAACAGAATTTTTTTACTAGAAAATGCTTTTATAGCAGACCAAAGTAATTATACTACATCCTGTACATCTCGGTGCGGTACTCTCCTGAAGTTACAACCAGATATAAAATATACATTAGACTCCAATAGTACTTTCAGTGAATGAATGGAAAAACTTAAGCATGTTACGAATACGAAATTAACACTATCCTGTATTCTATACAGTCACACATTCCAATCGAGCACGATATTTTAATAATTCTCTCTAAAATAAAACAAAAAATACCGTCCTCCTTACCTAAATATCGATGCGGGCAGATATAAAATCACAAAAGAATCCAAGAGATAATACGTACTGCCCTTTCTGAGTAGAGTAGAAAATGAACAACACATTTATTTTAGAATGTTCACTATATAACAATGTTAGAAACACTAGGATAACTAGTGCGTTTACTCGTTCACAGAGGGAGAGTGCCACACAAGATCAGTCTAAGCTTGTATTAACTGTGTTAAATCGCTTAACTTTTTTTGAAGGTTTAGCAACAAATAACTTTATACTTAAGTCACTTTCACTACGAAATGAAATGGTCTTCGACGATTAATATGAATATGCCAAGTATGTAACTTTAATTACATTTTACTTTGTAACTTTACTCTTATGTGTCAAAACATTGTATGAAATACGCTATGATATTATTACACCCAACTCCCTTCATTTTTATTTCCCCGGAATCCTTGTGTGTACTAGACTCTTCAAATTCCCGTGCCGAGTTTAGTAGCATCGGGAAATTAACAAACCCTCCTTCCCAGATCTTTCCTTTAATAGGCTGGTTCGACTATTTTTTATTATAATTTTTTATATTGCTACGTTTGAAGGCAATTTTAAGACAAAAACAAAGCAGTTTATTTCAACCTTCTATCTGATACCAAACAAAAGTCATTGACATTTGAAAAACAACTTGTCTATATATTGGGAGGCCAAAAATAATCATTTCCGTATTTCGACAGCCATGAAACAGGAAGTCATTGTATATCGATGTTTTTTCATTGCAACATGTTGTGTGTGTTTTTGTTGTTTTACGTGTATTACTCTTTCTTTTTTAGTGACAGATCAATATTTCTCAATAAAAAGTATGTGATATGTAATATAATATATACAAAGCCTGCACGAGATGGTAGTTGGTTTTCGTTGTTTATTTTTGTGTATTTTTTGTTTTCAAGAACAAGTCGCGACTAAGTTAATACTGACTGGCAAGACTGATTAATTTTCCCTTTTTTATCCAGTAATGATTTACAGGTTTCCGTTCTTCAAATCATCCAGTAATTTGTATGTATACCTGCAGGATCTCTTTCATGAAAGAGATTGTACCAGGAATGATAACCCGGGACCTCATATACTGTCTGTTTTCATGTTCCAAAACTTTTTGTTTTAAGATGTAGTCCTTGAGCTGGCTATAGACACCACCCACCCCCGACTCCCAGGGTGAATTTTTAGGTTATGATTTTCTGAAAGTTCATACAAAAAGCTTAAAAATGAGACATGTGTGCCATCTGAGCGTTGGGGCGTTTGTGTGTAACGCACGTTACAATTACGTTACCATAACAATTCCAGAACACCTTCAGTACATTTTAATATGAGTAAAACATGTGCATATGAGCAATAAATACTACCTATATCTATGTTATTTAAGAATTGTTTAATTTAAACAGCCTTTTCAACATAATGATAATATGAAAATATACTGTAGTTTACATTACACCTGTTCGTTACCAAAAAATCATAAATACAGTTAATAATAACTAGATCGTAAGTTACCAAAAGAAGCTATCCCCATTCTGGGGGGATTTTGATGGATATATTTTCCTGAAAGGGTATGCTTTTGCTACAAATGAATTATGATTGCCAAATGAGAGTGGTGATACAAGCGCGTGACATCCATTTGAATTACATTACCATTATCATGTCTTGAACATGTAATACTCAAAACTTGCGTTTTCATTTAAAGTTATTTGTAGTACATATTGAATGTTTGCAGAAATAAATGCTCTAGTTCTTTACTGAAACAGTGACTAATTTAATAATAAAATGTTATTCATTAAATGAATATATAAAAGAATTAATAAATAAATAAAATGTGTGGGTATATTAGATGATACGATATGTACAATAAACACGAAAATTAAGTTACCATTTGAATACCATAAATAAATATAATATCCAAAAATAAAATAAATATATAATAAATAAAAAATTTAAAATGGCTCATAAATCAGTAAAATAGTAATTGCACAGTAAACTACTGGGAGCTTATCCGTTTTTACTAGTTATGGCATCTTCCCATACACTGTATCCTGCTTTTGAGACAAACTCCAAAGAATAATCATATTTTGTCCCTATCCAATGTAAGTTAGTCTTGCCTTATTCTGATTACTAGTATTTGGACAACACAATAATATTAATACTGACTCTTATCAAAGACAGACACAAACGAAAATTACCTTGACATAAATTGTTCTTCACTCTAACGCCTATGTCCAATGTTCTTTGAGTATGACAACTGGAACCACGACAGACACATTCCAGTATATTAAATGACACCCTGAGTCTTGACACAACCCATCCCCGGGTCAATTGAACTTCTCCAAAACAGGAGAGTCAGTGTCCCTCTTTGCAAAGTCACATAACTATCAATCAACATGCAAATCTTCAGGGTAACATGATTGGATTCAGTAGAAAGTATGCAGCATACCAGTAATACCACTGGTGCATTACACGTCAATGTAGAGCAAAGCTGCTAGGGGCCACTCTTCAAATGACAAATATGGCATCAGAAGTTATTTCTTTGCGCAAAGAACTGTATCCATCCCACACAAAGAACAATGAGAAAGACTTGAGAAGAGCCACAGAATCTACCATTGGTTTCACATACATATTCCGAGTTGATATCAATAACTATGAGCTATACTTCCGGTCGTCCGTATTTCAGCATAGAGAGATGTAGATGATGATCTATTACAACATCAGGTTGAGAAGACATATTTGTCAATGACTTGTTAATTGACACGCCAACCCGATCTATAACACAGTATATTTGGTTAATTGGTTCCCTTATTAATCTGGTATAAGACATATCTTAAGTTGAAGCTATCATATTCTCTAGGATCAGTCCCATGGTCCTTTGCAACAGCTGATGGCAACTCAGTTAGAACTGACAAAGCCAAATTGCTCCACTGCTTAGAAGTATCAGTTGAGCCAGCTACACAGTGACCTACTGAATATGTATATGTGTGTGACGGTAACGCAACAACTCACAATCAGTCCTCAGTTCCTGGTATACGTTTGACGATTTGGCAGAGATTGTGTTTGAAATACTTAGCAAAGCTCCTTGAGTCGACTTTGTGACGGACACTTGCGTCCCTAGATATATCTAGTATTTGTGTGCAAGAGGCAAAGTGAAATTCCAACGTTCCTGTTGTCAGGACCGAAACCGAAGATTTATTATGATTGATGAGTTACTTGAGTAATCGCGACAATACGACACAGTTCATTAATCGCATTTTCGGTCGGCGGATAACGGACATATATTCATGAAACCTTCAAGGTCATGAAACCTACTCTGTCTGAGAAAAGCTGTTCCCGGCTTACCATTGCAGATGATATATGTGTCTTTGATGATTGTCAGGAAGATCTGTTTCATCATAGGAGGAAGCAGACATTAGAATGAATCAATCCTCACCAACATCAGAAACAATTGGTGTTTATTCTCATGACACAGACATACTGATCCTGCTTTCAAAATTGTTCAGAAATATAATTAAAAATGATGTTGAATGTGAAACAAATTGTAGAGGTTAAGGTGTCTGGTATTTGTTGTTCTTTACTACCCACAAGTAATTGTTTAAAGTCTCCTTTCAGAAATCATTTACTCCATTCAAGACGCATGGTGTTTCCCTCTATTAATAAGTGCAATGTTAAGAGGTGCAATTGTTGCAATTATCTGTCTTGCAAGTCCACCATAAAATCAGCTGGTAATGGTAAATTGTTCAATGTATGTCTAGCTTCAAATGTTGATTAACGTACATCTCACGTCATTTATGTTCTGACATGAAATGCACCACATTGCGGTATACAATATGTTGGACAAACAGGTCGATCTTTAAAAGTTTGATTTCGTGAACGCAAACATAATGCAAGTAATCCTAAAAACTTAAAAAAATACTTGTACCAACACTTTCGTCAGTCAGGTCATAATTTTAATAACGTAAATGTTCAGCCGGTTGAATATATATTTTTTAAACAATGATGCTACTAAAACCTTTAAAAAAAAGCTAGAGGTATTGCAGAACCTAAGTGAATGAAAAACGTACAGACACCTTATCCACTCGGCCTTAATGACAATATTTATCAAGAAGGAAATATTTCTAAAGATCCTAATATTGACATGTAACCTATATTTTCTATTTGAAAGCGTAAATCATGGTCTTAGGCGTAATGGTAACATAAAACGTAAATTGCGTGTACTTATTTACGTCGCTGAATTTACATACTATTTTTAAACAATCTGGAAAGCACTCTATGCTTTCACGGCTTACCTCTTTGTCCATTTCTTCTCTAAAGTTGAATGACGGGGAAGCCGACACAATTTTCATTCGTACAGATCCCTTGTATAACACTGCTTCCATAGTTCAAAGCTACACACAACTTGTTCTCCGACCTCATACTGACAAGGAGTCTGATCACGTCAGGCATTTTCTAAACCTACTATATATTAATAAGTGTATTTATTTCATTAACATGCCTAGTATTTTTCGAGATACTCATGTAGTTGATTCTATCTCAAAATATTTCAAAAATTCCGAAAGTCCTGTAATTTGTTAAAAGTATAAAAAGCCTATTAGAAATATTATTTTCAACTACAACAAAATAGTTTCTGACCTTGATATAATACATAATACTCCTAAGGAATGTGAATGCAACATATCAAAATTTTGCTATGCTCCAGTAGGTCATGTCATCACTGGTAATTTAGATATTGTTGATAAACGTATTCGACATTTGTTTTCGAAAGATCCTAAATATAGATGACCTTCAACTATTGATTTGAATGCCTGTCGTGCCCAGATCGCCCACTCCATTGAAGATTTTAGTATAAAATGGTGTCGTAGAGAACATGCGGACCCAAACTCGCTTTCTACTTGGAAAAAGTCAATTCTTAATATTATAGGTTTTCCTTTCGTAACCTAAAATCGGGAATTCAGGAATTTCATAATAAATGTGTTTTAGTTCCTGCAGATAAAGCAGCTAATAACGTAATTATTGTTTGAAATTACGTCAATGTTTGATCTCTGGAACTAGGCAGCACCAATTCGTATACTCCAGTTAATTCTACTGAGGATGATGTTGTTTCCGCACATATCACTCGGTGCACTACTTTTAAGGCTGGTGTAAACGATAAGCAAAATAAACTGCCTACTATGTACTGGATTCCTAAATTGCATGATAATCCGTATAAGGCTCGTTTTATTTAGAATTCTAGTGCTTGCACCACAACAAACATCTCCAAACTTTTCATTTCTTGTCTTAATGCCGTTAAGATCACGTCAAACTATATTGTGATAAAACTTATGAAAACTCTGGGATTAATTTATTTTGGTCTATAAAAAAAATCAGTAGACGTTTTCAATAAAGGTCAAGTTTCATCAATAAGCACATATGACTTCTCTACACTATATACAATCTTACCACATCAACCCTTTTGTGTTTGTGATGTCGTTTGCTTTTATTATTACTTTTGCCTTCTTGTTTGTCTGTTTGCATGTTTGTTTTTGTGTTTTGTGGTTGACTGCCCTCCTTGAATGCTACATTCCCTGTCCGATCTCTTTATATTTCTTTATTAAAGACAAGCTAATTTCTCTTATTTAAAAAAATATTCGCTATAAAATACTATATTTTTGGCTTGTAATAATATTGAAGCGTGTTTTACTAACGGAAGTTTAGACAATTATACTTTGTGGACTTGTTATGAAGATTGTGAAGCACTCATCTTCCTATTAGATAATATTTTCTTCAGGTATGGAACCGCCGTTTATGGACAAATTGTTAATATCCCTATGGGTATGAACTGTGCACCACTTGTCGCAGATTTGTTTTTATTTTGCAATGAAAGGGATTTCATGTTGAGTCTTTCACCAGATACCAGGCAGATGTTATTGAAGTCTTTAATGACACCTCTCGGTATCTGGATGACATATTGAACATTGACAACATATATATGCATACTGGGGTTTCTGCTGTAATTTGTTTGTACCTCAAATTACAGCAGAACGACCCCAAAATACATAAATAATAAATCACCATAAAATGGTGATTAACTTGATTTATTAAAACTTTTTGAAAATAGGGGTAGTGAAGATTGCAAGTTTAGTTGTTTTTTTATAGTTATCAAAATTACAAAAATATTGCTTTTTTTGTAATATTATAAAATGTTTATTTAATACAAAACAAATTTGTTAATTTGTTATCAAAATTACATTCAAATTAACAATTTTCCGACCTTGAATACAAAGGTGGTTGATCATACTCAAACACACTACTAAAACAATAAATCACACACTTTTTAGACTTTTTTGTAAGGTTGCCATTGCCTCCTTTCTTCCCTGCTCCACTAGTTCTTTTTTTTGAACTTCACTAATTTCAAGTTTCTTTTGTTTGATATCCTGTTTCAAATTATAGTATCTCTCCAGTTCATCCAGAACCATCTTAAACTCTTGCTCTGATATCTGTGCATCACTCAACGCTTTTGATATTAACTGCTTTATACTATTTAACGTGGACTCTGCCAAAGTTTTTATTTCATAACGTTTTTGAGATTTTGAATTAAGCTTGCGTCTGATAAAATTAATACAAACACCTGTAGCTCCACATACTATTGCTGCTATTTCCAAAGGTAACAAAACTGGAACAACAAATCCAATCCCAGCCATAATAACACCTGCAGATATCAAGGTAGTGTCAATTCCATCTGTAATAGTAATACCACGTTTATATTTTTTATAAAGAGATTTGCGTGTGTCGCGCTCTGTAATTAACTTTTTTTCAATCTCTGAAATCTTTTGTAATCTATAATTTTGTCCGTCTTCCACTGGCAACTCAGGATATAAACTTGTTCCTGCCACCGTATTTACAGCGGTAGCGTTAGCAACCTTGCATACAAAGTTAACAACAGAACCAGCACCAATATCTAAAGGTCTATCAAAGTTATCATGATTGCGTGGGATGATGTGAAGCGTTATGCCATAATTTGGTTGTTCAACACCATTGGCAGAAACTATTACAGATACGTCACCAACTAATCGGTCACTTGCTAAACCTATTCCCATAATCCGTCCACGGCGTGTCATTTCATGCCCCACATTTGTTTCTGCTCCACCGTTACCAAATGAGAGTACTCTATTCAACACAAGTGGGCCCTTAGCCTCCGCAAATATTGATATAATCCCATATTTAAGATTATCAAATCTATTTTTCAAATGATTAAACTGGTTAACAAAAGGCACAACTCGCCTATATAAATCTTGAACATTATTTATCAAAGCCTCTAAGTCTTCTGTTTTGTTAGGTCTTGTTGGTCCAAATATACTCATTGTTTTGTTTTTATAAAAATATATGTTTTAAATAATTTCTAAAACACAACTCATAGGCAAACCGTGATTATCTATTTTGTTGCCATACTCATCTCTGACTTCTATTTTCAATTCAGTAATGATATTCAGGATAAAAACTTGTATATACTATATCTCCAAACTGCTTGTTTACTACAGGTATAACCCCTATAATAGTGCTTGGTGCACCATTAAATAATTACTACTCGTATTAACTTGTTCCAGATGAACATATAGCTGTTTATAAGGAGCTAAATCAATTGGGTGATTTCCAATATGAGCACCTTTTAACCATTTCCTGTCCTCGAATCCCAGCATTTTTGAAAGACCGCTTGATATTCGTGTTTCTATTGGCGTATTTAAAATTGCTGCAGCAACTTGGACAACAATGTCCAGGGTAATATTTTCATTTAGCAATTAAACTGTTCTGCCAACTCTTAAAATTTAAAGAGTCCGTCTGGTATACGATGCACCTTATCTGGGTTTTTTGTCTTTATGACTTCATGAATAATATTATACCAACCGATAGTGTATGTAAAACTTTTTTATCCAACGCGCTTATCTCCATTTCTATTATCGATATACTGTCGCAAGCTAATAGAACTGTATATGTTTGAAATTATATGAAACTTTTTTTTTAATATATATAAAAATACAAATAAAAATGATTTCTAAAGAATTTAAATATAACCCAGATGCTCACTATAATTTAAGTACTTTCAGCAAGAAAGTGATAGATATAATACATCAAAACATAGTCATTACATCAAACGGTAAAGGCTTTAAAGCATCATTTTCCAATGTCTTTGAAAAATACAAACTCCCATATGTCAAATCAGATGCTATAGTCCAACGCTGGGGAACAGATTGGATGTTATTTTGGTAGAATCAGTTGAATTTTGCTATTTGGTGTGCGACAACTGGATGTGGTATTGATTTCAACAATCATCTAAAAGCTGATGCCCTGGTTGGTTCGTTATTTCGATTTCATGTCTATTACCCAGTCAGAAGAATATTATTTGAGATGAGTGTAGCAATGCCGCAAGACTCAAATTGGAATGCGTTTAATAACACATATAACCGAAACGCATACGAGAGAATATGCAAGGAGTTTAACGTTGACTTAAATTCGGACTGGAGACAGAAACAAAGCTATATTAATGGTCTAGGACCAATTTATAATTACTGGACAAATACTGGTTATCATCCTTTGATACATTCTGTATACGACAACAAAACGATGAGTTTCACAGTCTATGAGAGTGATAAAACATACCACATTGATTATATTGCACAAGGATCTGAGGCTGATAATAGTTGGTCTACTTTTATACTAAATAGTTCATCTGGATTTACAAGAGCAGGAGTAGAAAGAATCAATGACAGCATAAGAACATACTGCTGGGCAATTCTTGGCTCACAATCACAAACAAGAACAGATATACTTGGAACTGGAACGACATTTGATGCACAGAAACAATTTTTAGCAAATGTAGAGGACGCAATAAATAGCCCCATCGACTTGCCCAGTCAAATTTCAAGATATGAAAACACTCTAAAATATGCAAGAAGTAAAGTAAATTTTGTCTATGGAAGTGGATTGTACATGCCTCCGAGTGACATGGAATTAAGAATTGGAACAAGCATTAGGATTGAATAATGATGTAAACATAAAACCAGTACCGCCAAAAAGTGTTCAATCTTTTCAAGGCACCACAACAGAGATTTTTTTACCGGAACATTCTGACTTTGATAAATCAATACATGAAACTGTGGAGCATAACCCACCAGAAATTAAAAAAATAGCGATTGAACACAAAGATAACAAAACAACTATAATTGTTGGTACTATAGTAATAGGTATTGCTGCATTACTTATTTACGAGATTTACTGAACCACTCTTTGGCTGCCACATACAACAACCCGGAAACAAACATAAGCAAAGCCCATAGATTGTTACCAAGCCAATTAATAACATTACCTGTTGCAGATAAATGCCATGATACTATTGCACCAATAACTCCTGGAAGTGCTGCAGCAGCTTTACCAGCTAGGTTGGCAAGAAGTTTACAAAGATTACGTAGTTTTTTTTTTTATCCAATCCTTGACACTTGATGGATCAGGCCTTGGAGTTGGAGTTGGAGCAGCACTTGATGTAGGAATAATGGCTTCAACTAATACCCCAATAATCATACCAAAGGCAGTCAAAATACTAACAATAGTAATACCTTGCTCTCTGAATAATGTTTTTATTCTCTCACCCAATGTTGTGTCTTCTTTTAACACCTTATTTATAGTTTCTTTTATCCTGTTTATTTGACTGCGTAATGCTTCTTTGTTTTCACTCGCCGCTTCAAGTCGTGCACTTTTTTCATCTTCTAAGATTTTTATTCTGTCACGTATGCGCTCTTGTTGAAACTTATCCTCCTGCCCGGGGGTGCTAACCTGTTCTAATTTTTGTTTTTCTTTTGTTATATCTTTATCAAGCTCAGTGAGCTTTGAGAGATTATTAGTAAGTTCTCCACGAAAGCTTTGCAATATTTTATCTAAACCTCGTATCTCTCGCAGTGTTAGATTTTCCGGTTGAACAGCAGTTTTAGGATGAGTTTCATCTATTGTATTACTCAAATCACTCTCAATTGTATTTGCAGCATCTACTGTATTTTGTACATCTTCAGTTGTTGAAAACGTTTGCATTGGTATATTCTCTGCAGCGATGGTATCTCTTGTCCTCGCCATGGCTGCTATGTCTGCCCTACCCTTAGCCTTTCTTACACGCGGAACTAAATAATCATACATTTTTAAATTATTTTTCACAAAGTGAACACCATGTTTTTTAACTAAAGTGTCCAGCACATAAAACTTGATTAGTTCTTCTGGATTATTTCCCCTATAATAGGTAAGAGGGAACATCATCCGTCCCCAACCGAACTGCATATAACATTGTTCTACCGATTTCGTCCTCATCCACTCTAAAATCATCTTTATAATCAATTCCGCTGATCTCAGCATTAACTTCAGTAAAAAAATGATCTACTTAACACTTTTTTGTGTGAGCTGTTCTTTTGTTTTATCTTCCCCTTGAAGCTGATTAATATGGGTTTTTTCATTTACAATTTGTCTCTGGAAATCTGAGCCAGGTTGTATAAATTCTGCTTCGTCATCAAGTAACTCACTTATAAAGACATCGACTTCATCTGGATCGAACGTAGGATTGTCATATTCAAATCCTCCTTCAGCCATTGTTTATTTTATTTAATTTTAAAAAATATATTTAAAAAATAAAAACAATGTCAGCTTACGAAAACAAACTCAACCCTCATAGAAAACTAAGAGAACCTCATGGTGCCAAGGGCATCCGCACAAGTGTAGTAATAACTAATAATCTATCAACAATAGACCAAAACCAGCAACTGCTTGTGAGATTTCCAAATCTATAGCAGCAGCTTATGGAAATAGATTTTGTATTCCACTGGACTTTTAAATGTTAGAAAGTCATATGCCATTTTATCAAGCGGGGCTTGGTGATAGGTTAGAATATGAATTAACGTTTAACGATTATAACAAAGTTATCAAAAGCAGTGATGCTGATGCATCTTATGTAATAAAAAACATCTGCTTGGAATTTGATATGGTTAGTGATGTTGAATTATCCAGACAAAAAAGACAGCAAATCAATGGTAAGATAGTATTTATGTATGATCGTATCTTGCGACAAAGAAAAATAATAGCAAACAAATCTAATACCCTTTGGAATATCAACATTAATGTACCAGCACGGAGCATGAAAGGTATTTTATTGCTGTTTGAAGATCCAGAAAGAACAAACACGGAATCCTTTTACAACCCAAAGATTGAAAAGGTTGAAATGACAATAGAGGGAGTACCAAATCAGTTGTATAGTCAGGGCATGAAGGCATATCAACATTGGGATGAAATTAACAAATATTTTGCCTTGACATCAAAAAGAAACAAAGAGACAGAAATAGTGGCGAGGGACTTAAACTTTACCAATGTTTCTCTTGAGACCTATCTAACAAAATCATATGCTTTGTGGCTTGACCTTAGAACATGTGATGACAATTTATTATATGGCAGTGGAAGAAAAATAGAAAACGGCCGTGAAGGCATAACGATACTAATAAATACAAAAGCATACTAATAAATTAAATATTTATATATATATAATACAAGATGCGCAAATCAATTTCGAAGATGGAAGATTCAAAGAAGTACGATACTAAATATCCTAAAATCCACATAGTACCATTATCTGTGGTCAGACAGGCTGCGGCAAAACAGAGTTTGTTCTTGACCTACTTGAACAAGAGTATGTTGGAGTTTTTGAACATATAATTATATTGTGTCCAACCATAGAGTGAAACGAGGCTTATAAAAATAGATCCTGGATAGGAGATGTAAGACACCCGAGAGATAAAAAAATAATAATTGTCAATCCCGTTAGCAACGGTAAAGACATGCTACAAGAACTGTTGCGTTTATTTTTCAAACAATATGCTGGCAAGCCCACATTATACATCATTGATGACTGCTCAGCCACAAAAGAACTAACAAAGAAAAAAGATATGTTATCAGAGTTGGCATTCTCTGGTCGCCACGCCAAACAATCAGTGTGGGTTATTTCACAGAGATATAATTCTGTATTGAAAGATTTAAGGGAGCAAGCAAAATGGTTGTGTATGTTTTACACCAAGGACAGAGATAGTTATGAAAATTGTTTGAGAGAGAATGATGTTATTCCGACGCTGGAAGAGAGAACCAGAATAAGGAAAGCTTTAGCAAAGACTAAATATTCCAAGTAAATTTTGAGGACCGACCGACCAACTGGTTATTGGGTTGAATAATTTTTTCCAAAAATAAAAACTAGAGTGCCAATGCAAGCAATGCACTCAATGCACCAACGAATACCGGTACAACAGCACTATCCATGTTTTTCTTTTTACGTTGTATCGGGGCTTGTAAAACATACCTTCTTGGCTCACATATAAAATATTCTACGCCATCCTTTGTCACAGAAATTACGGGCGTTTCCTATGCACCTTTTTCGTACGTTTGTAAAAAACTTTCTGAAACACATATACAACATTTTACATCATCCTTTGTCATAATTTCCTGTGCTATTTTATTTTTGTCATAATCACTAATCTTATCGTCTGTTATTGTTCTCATTTTCAAATCCATTTTTTTTTATATAATATTTTTTTATTATTACAAAATATATTTATTTCACGCAGGTATAATACCGTCGAATAATTCCTTTTTTTACAACTGTTGCTAATAGTAATACTAACAGCAAAGTAGCAATGTTAATAGCAATACTGACATGAAAATATAGTGAAAATATCGGAAAATATAGTAATGCTTATAGCATTGCTCATAGCAAAGTAGCAATGTTAATAGCAATGCTGGAAGCACATTAACAATGCTTATAACAAAAATAGCAATATTAATAACAATGCTATTAACAATACTAACAATTACTAGTTGCATGAATATCGCAGCTGGTTGTTTTGTATTTTATATTTATTTCAAGATAAAAAATAAGATTACTAATATAAAAATGAATGCGGAAGAACTATTACAAAATATATCGGAACAGACGGAACCAGATGAATCAAAGCAACAAGAAACAAAAAAAGAAAGATTATCAGCCATATTGGCTGGCGGAGGTAGTCGTCAAAATTTGGGTAA
The DNA here is from genome assembly GCA_037043455.1 of Cyrtodaria siliqua. NCBI lineage: Eukaryota > Metazoa > Mollusca > Bivalvia > Adapedonta > Hiatellidae > Cyrtodaria > Cyrtodaria siliqua. The sequence continues at coordinate 91,177 of JAWPHD010001315.1, forward strand.
AGACATACAACTCACGAATATAGATAGCATTCCCCCGGATGAAATTAACAAACTTTACTGCAGATATGAAGCAAGGCTTGGGTCAAGCATGACTAAGACTTTAGGCAATTCTTTTATCAACTTGTATGTGATGGGAGTATCAAAATATTTTAATGTAACCAATCCACTAAAACTGATAGAAGATTTGGAGGAAGACCCATGTATTAATCATGCTTTGACAAGTGCTTGTTGTGAGTTGTATTACAGGTATGGGATGTGCTAAGTACCATTTACAGCAATACTGACAACTGTTAGACATATTGATTTTAATAAAAATAAAAATATAGATAATATAAATGATGGAGAACCAAGAGAGTGAAGTTACACCTGTACAAAAAGTAAAAAATCCAAAAAGAATAGAGGCTGTGAAAAAAGTAGCAGTGGCAAGGAAGGCAAAGCGTTTGCTTCAAGATGCAAAGCAAGATGCTGCAGAGCAAGATGAAATAACAAAAATAACAATAGGTGAAGAAAGAACCAGAAAAAATCAAAATAAGAGTATACAAAAATTATATTCCACCGTGTCTGGTTTTATTAGGCATTGCTGGGTTGGGTTTGTATATTTATAACAAGAAATCTGCTACGCAACCTGTAGCTGTACAACCTGTTCCTGCATTTGTACCAAAAGACCCGTTTGATTATTTTTAATGATTTATTTTAAAAGAATAATGATCATATAAAAAAAAAATGGCAACAAGTATTGACGGAAAACAAATTGTAAATATGATGTATCACGCTGGGGTGGAAACACTTCTAACTGTTGAATATTCTTAGATTGGCAGAAAACTACTAAAAAGTCCAGCACCTAAAGTAGATTTTAATATGACAGATGTTGGGATGCTGTCTGTGGATATAATGTTAGCAATGGCTGCAAAGGATATGCTGATTAAGCAAGGTATTATTCCTGCGGATATTATGAAATAATTTAAAATATATATATAAAAAAATGGCAAGTGCAGTAGCAATGATGATAGGTGGCATTAACAAACGCATTGGCGTTTAGCGGTTCAAATTATTTCTTTTCAAAAATGGGAAGTCATTCAGATGAGGAAAGACAAAGGCATGACAAAGCCGTAGAACAATTAAACGCAGCACAAGCGGAGTGGAATAAAAAAAGAACAGAGAGATTAGATTTTATTAATAAGCAACTGCAAAAGGAGCATCATGCAGAGCAGACTTTTGATGATGTAGACCAGGCTATGAAGCAGTATTATTATATAACTGGTAAACATTTGCCTTTGGAACCAGAGCCTAAGTTGAGTGATTTCTATACACCATCTCCGGATCAACAGAATAGAGAAATTACGTTTATTGTGGCGTGGATTTGTGGCGTATAAATTGATTTCATAAAAAAAAAAGTTTAAAACTATAATTACTTTGAAATAACCTTATGAAAGACTAAGTCATATGCATGATACCTATTTTTTGTTGTTGTTCTTACATGGTTTTAATCCAAGTGGTCGAATATAATATGGTGGTTTAGCACTCTTTTCTATTTTATTTTTAAGATGATCAGGCGCCCATACTTCACTATTGTCTAATAATGTCAATACCATGGATGGACCATATTTAGTATCCAGTATTTTCGTATCTGTAATAGTGTATATTTTATTTATTTCCAAGTCTGTCCATTTCTTTGTGCTATATTGATTTTGCTCTTCAAGCAGTTCATCAAATTGTGCAGTTGTGATTTCCATTTTTTTCTTTATAGTTATATAAATTTTAATCTTTAGTAGAAAAAATGGAAAAGATTTATTACAGCCCAAAAGGATTTTTGAGAGGTTACTCGGCAGTTAAAAAATTGTCAAAAGAGGCTGGTGTCAGTTAAAAACAGGCATTAGAATTTTTAAAGAATCAAGCTGTGTAGCAGATTTCTTTACCCGCACCAAAGAAAATAATTAGACCCAGGTTTGATGTTTCTGCTAAGAATGGAGTGCATCAAGCTGATTTGTTATTTCTGCCGCATGATACTTTTAGACGCAAGACATATAAATATGCGTTGACTGTGGTTGATATTGCAAGTAGATACAAAGAAGCAGAGCCACTGCCTTCCAAGGATAGTAAAGAAGTTGCTAAAGCATTTGAAAATATATACAGTCGACATCTAAAATATCCAAAGTTATTACAAGTGGGTCCAGGCAGAGAATTCATGGGTGCAGTATCGCAGTTGATGGCAAAACATAAAGTAAATATCAGACGATTCAGAACAGAAATACACAGAGACCAAGTTATAGTGGAAAGATTTAACAGAACATTAGCTGAAAGATTGTTTGGTTATCAGTATGCTAAGGAAATAGATTCACACAAACGCAACAGAGTGCTAAAACGATTACCAGAAGTTGTCAAAGCAATAAATGTGGAAACAAAAAAGCCTCCTCCTGTTGAAACAAAAACATTTTAAGAAGATCCTATCTGTATGAATGCTAGTGTAAGATATTTATATCAACCTGGGGAACAAGAAGGTGGAAGACGCAGAGCAACTGATCCAATGTGGAGTGTAGATATTCACAAGATTAAAAGTTATATGGTGACGCAAGGTATAAGAGTATAATATTTGAAAGCACCAGCGCCACAGAGAAGATTCGTCAAAGAAGAACTACTTATTGTTCCTGCTGATACCCACATTCAAAAGTTTTTATAGAAATCATATGCATCAGTTGTAATTCCATCTTCTCGAATGTATGTTTAATGTAAAATGGTGACAGTGTTACTTTGTTTATTGTTATGCCGTATATTTGATGCTTCATCGTGCGTATCAAATTCATATCATGGGTGTATTTCTTCTTGTTAAACAATGCATCCTTGTAGTTTTCAAAGTGAATATTTTTTTTCTATTACGTATTTTTTTTACACCCTTTGCTTTTTTAATAAGTTTTTCATCCGCTCTCAAAATAGAATATAGCTTGGGTATTAATCCAACATACTCAGCTATAGCAACACCAGCACATTCATCTTTCATTTTACCCAATACTTTTTTGTTTGTATCATCATGCATTGAGTGATTTTGAGGATAATCACTTAGATCATACTCATATTTCATTTCAGCCATGTCTTTGTATGCATCATCTGTTTTGATGTCTACCAGTAGGCTGTCAGTGTCTGTGTATAATAAACTACATTTATCCCCGTATCTTTTCTTTAGGATATTATAGTACCAATCATACATCATGTACTTTGATAAATCCAATACTGCCATCCCAACATAGATTGGTTTGTTTAATGTTAATTTTGTTTTGTTTACATGTATTGCTGACAATTCATCTGAAAACTTTATACGCCTGTTAAAGTTGGGTTTGGCTATTTTTTTTCTTATCTTTTCATTTTCAGAGCCGTCAGTTCGAACTAGTTTTATATCAGTCCGCTTGCGTAAATTTTCCATTGTCTTGCCAAACACAGAGTTGTTCATAAGTTTATAAAAAACTTTTTCAAATTGTGATTTAGCTTTTTTCCTAAGTTCTGTGTTTAGGTTTATGTATGATGCCATCCATGGGTTTTCATTAAATTCTAATACTCTGTGTATTTTCTTTAGTTTCATGCCTAAAGATAAATACAGTTGCAGGTTTTTGTAATGTAACACATATTTTTCTTTGTCCACAAGATTGGGGACGAGTTGTTCTGTAGTTATCATGCTATTATTTTCTAACATATCTGTCTGGTATTCAGACAACCATTCTTTTTTTACTGCTAATCTTTCCGGTGCATGTGGATAGCCATTATAAGCTTCATGGAGCTCTTTAGGATATTTCAAATCAACTTCAAGTATTTGTCCTTTGCCAGGTTTTGGTTTAGAATATGTTCCTTTCTTGTTTTTGGCTTTCCAAACAAAGCCAGAATATGGAAGTAGCTGACTCATTGCCCACCCATAAAGATTATTTGCATCAAAATACATTATAAATCTGTTTTCCTCTCTAGTATTATAATCAGCTACATGTGGATTGTTTGCTTTGGCATATATTTTTGATACCATACTTATGCCACCTCGCATTCCTTTTTCTACAAACAAGTTCATGTCAATGTCTGTCAAAAGTTCTAATTCTATTTTTGAATGTTTAAGTAAAGCATCCCAAGATAATCCAGATGCTGTGTAGTAATGCAAGGGATCGAGTTTATATGCATTCATTCATGTTTTTCTGAAAGTTTGAAATACATCTGCTAACAAAGTTACATCCGTTTTTAGATATAAATCATGATAGTCTCCAAGAGTTTTACAGTTAAACTCTTTCCATATTTTTTGAGCGTATTCGTAATCTTCTTTGGTAATACCTTCACCTCTTAATGAACTGTAAAATGCTTCTATGGGTGGTAATTGCGTTTCCTTAAATCTTTCCATACTGTCCATATATTCGTATGGATAAACACCTTTTCGTAAAAGTAAATCTGTTTGTTCTCCAAACAGATTTTTGGTAATTTTGAAATCAGATTTGTCTGTTGCTTTAACCAATTTTTCCAGAGACGAAGCCATAAATTGGAAACTGTCTAAAAATCTAACCTGGCCGACACTAAATGATATGTATTTTTCAGTATTATTTGGGATGCATGTTATATTACCTTTCATTTTATGTATTTGTTGCATAATCAAATCTATCATATCCTTCTAGGTTATGAAATATAACAGTGATAGGTGTTTTGTTTGGTTTTATTTTCAGTTTTAAGTTACAGTTTGTATGTGCTGCGCCTCTGTATTCACCTGTAAAATGACAGTGGTCTCTTACTTTGCCGTTTTTACCGCCTTTCCTACCTATTTCATTCTCGCATATCCAACATTGTGTTGCTTTTTCATGATCTTCCTCATTTTGCTGCGTCATGATTAATGGTTTTGGGTGAGCAAATATTTGATTAATGTTGCTCTTCTCACGTTCTATGCAATTTAAAAACACTTCAACAGCATCTTCACCTCTGTAACTAACATAATCATTAGCTTTGCCATCATATTTGACAACCTTGTATCCAAAACTACAAGCTTCGTGTACATTTTGAATTTCAGATTTCTTTCCAAATTTGATTGATTGCGGTTTGATTATACTCTCAAAATCAGCATATATTGTATAAGGAACATGCATTTTATTTTGGTAATTTTTAAATTTTATGTGATTTTTACCTTCTTTCGGCATTTCTATTTTGCAAGAATTTGTGTTGATACCATCACAGTCTTCTTTGTGTTTGGTAAGTAGTCCTTTTCCAGAAAAGCCATGAAGGCAACGATCGCAGAAGTAAGTTTGACCTTTATGTTTGTTTTGGTCAAAGAGTAGTCTATTCAGATTTTTAATCCACCAATAGTGATATTTATTTTTTTTTGTTGGTTTGTCGGGATAATCATCAGGGTCATAGTTGTCATCTATGATTCCTTCTTCATTATTTGGATCATCTTCATTTTCTGATTCTTTTTCATTTTCAATCTCAATATCTTCAGATATTAAGAGCAGATTAATTCGCTCGATATCTTTTGGTTGTTCTGATATGTGATATGGGAAAATAGTTACCTTTTTATTTTTTCCTGTTATGATATATCCATAAACGTTGATAGCAAGGTTGTTTTGTTTCTCTACTTTGGGAATTTGAGAAATTGGAGTGGGAAAGTCAATACCATCCATATTCAACTTACCCATGTGTTTCTTATAACTAGACATCCTATTTGGATTATTTTTATCAGGCCACAAAGCAGACACCAATGACACTTCTGAGCACTTGTTATCATCATTGTTGACATTAATTATCGCTTTCTTGTCAGCTAATGCTTTAGGTAGAGGTATATATGAAGAACCTTTTAATGGTTCATACTTTGCAATATTCAAATAAAACTTAACACAGTAATCAATCTCCAATCCTGATGCTGTGTTTGTAAATCTTTAAAGGCTCTCTTGTATATATGCAGATGATTCATCGTAAAACTCATTTATTTTTTCAGAGTTTAAGATTGCATTTTTTTCACTGTGTAATACTGCTGTAGTGTATTTCTTGGTAGCACCATCATCTTTGAATAGATTTACAGTAAGACCTAATTGAAACTTTAATCCATTCATCTTTGTCAGCTCTTTGCTTATTTGTTTTGTAATAATGGATTTTTTATCACGAAATAGTTTTTGAGGGTCTTTGTATTTCTCGGCAGATATCTCGTATGCTTTGAAATAGCCACACATTGGTTTGTCAACCAGTTTTAATTTTCTATCTTGAAAAACTTGTTTTAGTTCATTCTTGTAATTTGGCATATTTCTGCTTTTGTTCATTTATAATATTTTCTTGTAATTTATCACATTTCTGCTTTTCTCATTTACGTTGTTTTTTAGCACGTCGTCTCTTGAGTAAATTTTCTAATGTTTGAGATTTAACCTCTTTTGGAGTTTCCTTTGGAACTTCTTTAAGGGGTTTTAATGCATTTATACCGTTAGATAGTGTTTGCTTATCTATTTCACCTGCTTCTAATAGGTGTATTAATTTTTCTATAATCTCTTCAGTCTTCATTATTTCTTTTTGATATATTTATATATTTTTTTTTAATTAATATAAATTAATATATCAAAAAGAAACAATGGAAATCAATGTTTGCAAATTTCTTTAAATTGGATTACACAATCCGTGTAAAAATAAGACTAGAAAAGAATCTAATTATTGCAGTTTGCATAAGTATAGATTAAAAACAAGTCATGTATTGCCGTGCTCAATATGTAAAAAAGGCACAAGAGCAAAAATAAAATTTGTGCTGATTGTGGTGGAGTTTCAGTCAGAATAATGGCAAGTTATTGGAAATTTAAAGATTATAATGCTGAGTGCTTAAAATTTAGACGTATTAATGTTTAATCATATTTTAGTAAAAAAATTATATTACAAAAAAAATATGTTGTAATTTTGATAACTATAAAAAAAAATAAACTTGCAATCTTCACTACCCCTATTTTAAAAACTTTTAATAAATCAAGTAAATCACCATTTTATGGTGATTTATTATCTATGTATTTTGGGGTCGTTCTGCTGTAATTTGAGGTAAAAAAAATTACAGCAGAAACCCCAGTATGCATATATATACAACCCTTTCTTTCCAACTATGGTTAATAATATTTATCCTAAAGAACTTCAGCTTAACAAAGCTAATATATCTGAAAATAACGCTTCTTTTCTTGATTTAGATCTCTCGATTGAAAATGGTAAAATAATTAGCAAAATCTATGACAAGAGAGATAATTTTAATGTTGACATTGTTAATTATCCCCACTTGTATGAGGATGTTCCCCGGGCATTTTCTTATGGGGTGAATGTGTCTCATTTTATTCGTTTTTCAAGAGCTTGTACTCGAGTTAAGGACTTTAATATGCGTAATCTTTGTATAACTAAAAAGCTACTCAAACAAGGTTACCGTTACCATAAACTTCGTAAAACCTTTGCAAAATTTTATTATCGTAACCCTGATGTTCTTTCCAAATATAAAAGTAATTTAAGGACTCGTCTGCGACAAGGACTATCACAACCTGATTTCTATGGTGATGTGATTTATAAACTTTGTAAGATTCTTGGTCTTGATCACTCATACTATCTTTGTTAAACTTGTTAAAAAGTTTATCTAAAGAGATTATGACCCTATCATTTTGCAACGACTTCATGCTTGGTGGTGGACCCTTTTACAGTTCGCCACTATTCTTTCCTCTTTAACTGTACGATGACCGGACAGGCTGTGAACCCTATGATACCTAAAGCCCAGTGGGACGGTGGCGTTTGATGTTTGTCTATGATCTTTCTTGTCGTGCTCTTAATGGTTTATTCTCTTGTTGCTCTGGCTTCTGTCAAGTCATTGAGTACCTTCATTGTGACTTTCTAGGCTATTGTTTATTTGTATTATATTTACACGAGCATATTTGTGTTTTACTTATATTGGCTATTGATGCTGCCTTGTTGGTTAGAGATTAGACCATGGCGGGGATTTCTTTATTTTACACTGTCCTGTTTTAATGGGATGACAGTAGGGTAAGTGTGAGGCTTGGTGCACCCTAGAACCGGTTTAAACCCCCAGTAGCCTACTTTGCCACTGACCGTTCCAAGGCGGTAGCCCTATTGTCAACCCTTTTGTGATGTCGTTTGTATTTATTATTAATTTTGCCTTCTTCTTTGTCTGTTTGCGTGTTTGTTTCTGTGTTTTGTGGTTGACTGTCCTCAATGAATGCTACTTTCCCTGTCCGATCTTTTTATATTTCTTTGGCACTCGAACAGCAGCATGCATGTTCGGATGATCTTCAAAAAAAGGTAAGGAGATCACGAAGAAGATAGTGTGCTGCCTATATGGCGAACCTCTTTACACGGATGTCAAATACGTTTAAACGAAAATTCAAAGGCCACTACTACAGCTTTTTTTCCGCCGTGTCAATTTTCTATATCATGTTTTTGAACATGAACTCTTTCAAGTGCTTTTGTGACACCATACTGACCAACATTAACCAGATGCAGAAACAAATGAGACAAGATAAAGTTATTGAATTTGACTGGACTATTGATGATATTGCGTCACAATAGTTGGTTGACATCATGTTCAAAGAGCCTGACATTGAAGAAGGAAGTAATAATGGTTGGGAAGATATGGCAGCGAATAAACTGATTGTTATTGAGTTTGAAGAAAGTGATTACAATGTATAGATGAATTATGAGCTCAAATGATGTAATATATTTCCATGAAAAAGCCTGCTATCTTACTGAGCTATAAATTTATATTTGTTAGTAACGTAAACAAAGTTCAATTCATTTTGTGAATATGTTAAAATTGCTTGATTTGTTACATTCGATTAATATCTGAATACATTAGCAGTTAAAATTGTGCATATAATTTGCTATTTTTCTTTGAATTTGGTAACGTAAAAATTACGGAAGAGTCGTGTAAATTATATACAAACTCCATTTTATTCAATGTTTGCCTAAGTATAAACAATATATAAAGGAAAATAAAGATATATATCCATGTTTTTATTTGATACTTAGATGTGGTATTTAAATAATAGGATGCAAACGTAACTGGTAACGTACGTAATGTTTAATACATGAGGTAACATATATTAGCTTGACATAATTTCACTTATGTTCAAACATTGTTGTTACAATCGATGATGTTTAGCGGAATATTGTATTAACATCTTTATAACCTAATTGGCCGAATTTTCTAGTCTAATAACACACGGAAAATTATTATTAATTATTTTAAAAAGACACAATGTAACGAACAATACAAGAACCAAACATTGTCCAATTCATGGATACGTATGTCTCTTATCATGGTTATAACTAAGATGTTTAAAATAATTTTCGGATATAAAATACTTATTTTCTTCATTTCTTAAACCAAACACCTTTATTCAACAAGGTAACGTAAATTACGGTAACGTAGGCTTAATTATGCAGGTATAAAAGGTATATACATTATGTGAAACGAAATTTTGTAGTTTAAAAAGCACAAATAAAGTTCAAAATTAGTTGTTACAATCAATTATGTCTAAAGGAATGTTGCAATAAACTTTTAATAGTGTATTGGATGATTTGTTCTAATTCCTTTTAACATGCGGAAAATAGAAAATGATTTAAAAACACACAATGTAACGGACATTACATCATGAGAACATATTTCTGTGATATCTGTAAGGTTTATAATAATGTTCATTGATGTTCTTAATGGTTTACGTTAGTAACCTTAATTAAACAAGGTAACGTAAATTACGGTAACGTAGGCTTAGTAATACAGGTGTCCAAGGTATAAAAAGTAAGTAAAATCAACTTTTGTATTATAATAGGCCTGAATAATAAAGACAATTTAATATACAAACCCTATTTGTCATACATGTTTAGTCTTCAAAATGCAGTAAAATTAATTATTATTTTATAGGTAACGTATTCTACACCCAGTAACACGATAAAGCCCCAGTCGGCAGATGGCACACATGTTCCAAAATGCTCTACACATAATGAGCTTTCAGAAAAATAGGGTGTACAAAATTTCCCCTGTGGGTGTGGGGAGGGTGTGTGGTTCTCCTACTAGTTTACAGCTTATAAAACAGTTCTGGTGATGCTCGGGGTTGGGGTCAGTTGTTGGTGTATCGAATGGATCCTGGGACTGGTTATTCCCTTCCACTGTAGTGTCATCTAGCTTCACTATTCCAGAATGATGCCTTTTCTTTTTCTCTCGCCGAAAGATGCGTTAACCTATCGTTCCCCAAGGAATCAATATGTGTCTGATACTGATATGAGCTACCAAAAAAATATCGTGAGCTGTCCGGGACTGAACTCACAGTCACGGTAGGCGACTGAGCGCGAGAAGATTCTGAAGACACAGACTTGTCTGTTAAGTAGACGACCTGGTTGGTGCCCTGGCGTGGCCATCAATATGACAACAATTATTACAATATTCAGTTTGTACATAGTGTAATGATGGCGATGTTGAACTCGAAGAACTGATCGGCCGCTACCCAAATCGTCCACCAATCCTGCTGACTTGCGACTACCCATCGTTCGAGCCTTTTAACTGGGCCTTTTTTTTACAATCACCGAAAGAGGGCGTACCTTCTAACTTCGACTTCAAAGGGAGGTGGGTGCATGAGCTTTCGTCCTCGGGTTTTCTGGTCATACCCCAGATTGGTTTTCTCTCTAGCTGCAACTACTATGGTTGTTCAGTACGATTCTGGATACATCCTGAGATGTTTTTTATTTTGTATGTGTATCTTTAGTTAGTTTCTCTGGATGTGGACTTTATTGATAGAGAATTCCTTTTGATGGGATATAGTTTTGTTTACACTGTCTCGTCTATTTGGGCGCTGAAGACAGGATAATAGCGACGATTGTGCGCATATAAAATCGATTCAAGCTAACCAGTAGGCCTTATTGCCTACTGACCGTTCCAAGTCGGTAACCCTGTCTTTACCACCCTTTCTGTAGTTTTTTGTCTCTTTCATTGTAGTTTCTATAGGACCCTATATATCATTGCATATGGAAGATCGACTAAGGGAGATAACTATCGGGTTTATTAATGAATCAATTAAATGCGCTTATCGAATAAAAGGGTTCAGATAATCATTATTAAAATAGTAACTGAAGAACAAATGCATTTTACTTTTACTTATAGCTTCATTAACGTTCATTTATCCGTGGAATATAGTCTTACGATTTACAACGTTTACAAACACAGACAGCGTTTGACAAAATATGTTGTTATAATAATTATATCTTTTCAAAATAATATGTTAATTTGAAACGTGTATATGGTGCGTTTTGTTGCAATTTCGTAATAGCCGTAATACTATTTGCGATATAATGTTCTTCAGTATAATAAAACCGTTATATAGAGGAGCTTACATGAGTGACTGTGTATTATTGAGTTGGATACGAGGTTCTGTAGAGCAACGAGTATCCTGTCTCTTTAATCAACGTGTTTATTAAAGTAAATAATACACATTCACAAATGTAAGATTATATTTATCATTTAACACACATACGACGTGATAGTTTCACTTTAATGTTGTAAATTTACCTTGTATACGGCAGCAAGAAATATAAAAAGATCGGAGAGGGAAAGTAGCATTCAAGGAGGACAGTAAACCACAAAACACAGAAACAAACACGCAAACAGACAAATAAGAAGGCAAAAGCAATAATAAATGCAAACGACATCACAAACACAAAAGGGTTGACAATAGGGCTACCGCCTTGGAACGGTCAGTGGCAAAGTAGGCCACTGGGGGTTTAAACCGGTTCTAGGGTGCACCAAACCTCAAACTTACCCTACTGTCATCCCATTAAAACAGGACAGTGTAAATAAAGAAATCCTCGCCATGATCTAATCTCTAACCAACAAGGCAGCATCAATAGGCAATATAAGTAAAAAGAAATATAAAAAGATCGGACAGGGAAAGTAGCATTCAAGGAGGACAGTCAACCACAAAACACAGAAACAAACATAGAAACAGACAAACAAGAAGGCAAAAGTTATAATAAAAGTAAACGACATCACAAACACAAAAAGGTTGCCAATAGGGCTACCGCCTTGTAACGGTCAGTGGCAAAGTAGGCCAAAACACAAATATGCTCGTGTAAATATAATACAAAAAAACAATAGCCTAGAAAGCCACAATGAAGGTACTCAATGACTTTGCAGAAGCCAGAGCAGTAAGAGAATAAACCATTAAGGGCACGACAAGAAAGATCATGGACAAAAATAAAACGCCACCGTCCCAATGGGCTTTAGGTAGGCGTCATCATAGGGTCCACAGCCTGTCCGGTCATCGTACAATTAAAGAGGAAAGCATAGTAGGGTACACCACCAAGCATGCAGTACGCTGCAAAATGATAGGGTTATAACCTCTTTTGATAAACTTTTTAACAAGTTTAACAAAGATAGTATGAAAGTGATCATGACCTAGAATCTTACAAAGTTTATAAATCACATCACCATAGAAGTCAGGTTGTGATAGTCCTTGTCGCAGAACAGTCCTTAAATTACTTTTATATTTGGAAGTGAAAACAGGGTTACGATAATAAAATTTTGCAAAGGTTTTACGAAGTTTATGTTAACGGTAACCCTGATCGAGTAACTTTTTAGTTATACAAAGATTACGAATATTAAAGTCCTCAACTCGAGTACAAGCTCCACAAAAAAGAATAAGTTGAGACACATATACCCCATAAGAAGTTGCTCGGGGAAAATCCCAATCCAAGTGGGGATAATTAACAATGTCAAAATTAAAATCATCTCTCTTGTTAAGTTGTAAATAAAATCATGACGTCGTTTTGTTGTTTACATGACGTCAGCTAAGTTATGCAGCTGTAACGTGATCGCTCTACAACTAATGCAACACCTTACAATAATTTAACGTTTCTAAAATGCATCTTTCAAACAATGATAAATAGTTAAGGTACAATGCAACCAATTAAGAATAAATGTTCAAATGTACACAAACATAGTGATTCGGTCCTCCTTTGTATCTGTAATACACTAGTGTATTACAGTAAATAAGTCATGGCTTTGTTACACTCCAAGTAGCCGGGTTATGTGATAAATCGTATTATATTTGTGTTAATGCACATACAATTATTTGTGATGAGTATCCATGTAAAATGCACAGTGTTATGAAACAGGAACATGAATAATGATTACAAACCTTGTCATTCCAAGACAAAATTGTCAGTGTAATAATTATATCTCAGGTCAGACGTTCACACCAAGTAAGTACGGAGCTATGAACTTTAATACAACACCGTTTAGGCGGTGGATTATTTGATATACCGCATACAGTCGTAAAGTAATAACTGTGTACTCAATGAATAATAGTTTTAAGATAATGAATAGTATGGCCAATTCTTGTTCTACTTGTTCGTACAGTAAAAGCCAAAACGACTTGTCGATAGCGTCTTTAAGACACTGTGATGTGTGTTATAGTTCATATTCAGGTTTCAGTTTTAAATTTATATCAGTTCGGAGACGCCAACGAACACAGTGTCAGACAAATGATTGACAAAGACTCAGTCATGATGGTTATCTGGTTTAGAAATGGAAAGCTCAAGCTTATGTATAACTCTTTCAATCGAAACCTCGGCAGAGCCTTAGTTCCGATAGAATAGCAGTTATTCCACGTGTCGTAATATCTGATCTTCCGTGCATTATTACAATGTAACACATCGCACTGTATGATATTACCTCACCTTATTTGAAATGGTAAAACCGTTAAAACTTAAGGGAATTCTCTCATTCCTGATTAGCATGCATTTTGTCTGTATTGCACTTAATAGGCGTCCTGGCATTACGTGGTCCGGATATTAACTTTCGTACCCCATCCAACCCTTTCTCCAAGAAGCGAAAACGGGGTTGGCTTGGGTATGACATAAAACTTTAGATTCGGCTTAACAAGTTTGCGTATTGTAAAATTAAAACATTTAATAGGTAATTTTAAACAGGCTACCGCACAATGTTCGTTGTTAAATCAGGAGCGTACACTATAATGTAGTGTACCGTAGTAATTAATTTAGTTTGCCCAATACATAACACGTTAGACATAGAAATGACGTTATCGACTTTTTGGAAGAGTGTGTTGTGGATATATGCTTATTCTATTATTATTACTCTGTTATTTTATAATCCACTTTATTTGGATAGGATTTAGGGATATAAATATTTATTTGCAAAATGACAAAATGACAAAGCAGAAAATCAATTATTTTTTTGAGTTGTGTTTTTTATGCATGGAAATCGAACATTTATATTCTATGGGGATATACCGTTGTAACTGCATGCACGAATTGTATCAACCATTTTAACATCTCTGAAATTATTCATCATACTACATATTAATATTTTAACAAGCAGTTAACAACATGTGAGCACTAAAGGGAATAATATTGGCGTATTTAAATAGTTGTATTATCACCATATTACGCATAATTGACAAAGATGTTGTGCTCTGCCATTTAAATAGAGCATACATTAATAGTTTGTTCTTGTGTTGCTCTGACTTCTGCTAAGTCGTTGCGTACTTGCTTTGTTGCTTTCTAGGCTTTAGTTTTTATATTCATATATACATGATTATTTATTTGTTATACTTATATTGGCTATTAATGCTGCATTGTTTGTTAGAGAAAATAACCTGGAGGGATATCTATTTACACTGTCCTGTTTTATTGGGATGACAATAGGGTAGGAGTGAGGTTTGATGCACCCTATAACCTTTTCTAAAACACCCTAGCGGCATTTTTTTGCCACTGACCGTTCCAAGGCGTTAGCTCTATTGTCAACCCTAGTGTGTTTGTGATATCATATCTTGCATTTTATTCATCGTTATAATTGTTATATGTTTCTATGTGTGCTTTTGATTGACTGTGGTCCTTGCATGCTACATTTCCTGTTCTATTTGTGAACGTAAGGTTGATTTTTAACTTGCATTCATAGCCATTGCTTTTGGCACCTCCTCATCGCCATTTGGCGGATAACCTACATTTGTTCTCATAAAACAACTACAATGCAAATAAACAGGTCGAGAAGCTCTACGAAAATCTCATTATGTATGAGCTGTGGGCGATTTTATTTTTCAAGCGAGATTTTGTAAAGGGAGTAGCACGATGTTAAGTCACGCGCACCTTCGCTTGAGTTATATTCGCGCAAATAGCCGATTCAGTCAACCCAAATTAAACGGAATTTCCGGCCGAAGAGTTGTTTCAATGTATTTTTTATGTATAATTGTATATAGCAACAACTATATCAAAAGGGTTTTAGTGAATCACGATGTCAGTAAGTTATTATTAATGATAATATAAAATAAAGAAACATGTTTAGACACCACTGGATTGTTATTCTGTTGAAATATAGTACATATATATATATATATAGAAATCTTGTTATCGTTATATCTCCTGTATAGAAGGTGAACACAACATGAATATTGCTTTATTATATATAAATGTATATAGCAACAACTATTTCAAAAGGGGTTTAGTGATTGACGATGTCAGTGATTTATTATTAATGATAAGATGAAATAAAGAAATATGTTTAGACACCACTGGATAGTTATTCTGTTGGAATATAGTATTTACACAAGAAGAAACTGGTGCAAAGCATCAGGGCGGCGCAGAATTTTTTCAAAAGGAGGAAAACAAACATGTGTATTTATTTGCACATTTTTATTATATAACAACAAATATGTAGAAATATTTTAAAATGTTATATGGCAACAATAAGCAATAGTAACTCTGCTCAACCCGGGGCTAGAGGGCGTGAGCGGTAGCTAGCATATTTCATTACCACTCATGAAAAGTCTCAATCAAACCGAGACTGCAATATTTCGTATGTGTCGTGCTCGGCCGTTTTCAAAGGTCCATTATCATACTCTTTTTTTTTGAGAACGAAGGCACATATTTAAGATATCAACATATATTTAAGTGTTTGCATTAATTGCGGATGATATATATTTCTAGAATGTTATGAAGATTTTTAGAATGTTGAGGTAGTTTGAATTAAGTCAGAGGAATATTTTAAAAAAAGAAACAGATATCATCAGTGAAATGTGTACTATTTCAAATGGCTGGGGTAGGTGGAAATGTATTCGGAAGAAGTAGTTTCTAGAGGTAAGATATCATACAGTTTGGTATTTGAATGTTTGACACTGATTTTTGTCATAGGTGTGAGCTGATCATGAGATTTTCCTGGGTGGAAACCAGTAGTGCTTGGACTGCGTCAGGAAATAGCATGCTAAAGCAAAGTTTCAAAGCTGTATCTGTTATATTTACTGAAAGAAGTGCACCTTAACATAAAACTTAACCAAATACGCATACGCCGATCAAGGGATGACAGTACGTCGTATTTATTCCGACAATATACTGGCTTAAAAGTGGACCTTAACGGAAAACTTAACCAATATACTTAGTTCAAGAAGGGGCATAACTTTTGCAGAAAGCAGCACAGAGATATGAAACCTGATATGCTGGGTCATGTTATGATGTGAAGCTGTAGCTGTAATAGTTTTCTAATATAAGGGACCTATGTCATAGCGCCAATTTCAATACTGAAAGTACTTTGATTATATCTACCTTTAATAATAATAAAAGTAATAATAATAATAATAACAATAATATTATTATTATATTATAATAATATGAAATTATTCTTAGTATTCTTGTTATTAATATTTTATTTACTTCAGCCTGATATGATATTCGATGTGGTTTACTTGCACTTTGTCATCGTCTGAAGACTGCATCCCGTTTTCGACGGTAATTGGATTCTTATCTTATTGATACTCTGCTGCATCATTGGGTGTCAGTAAGCGTTTCACGTTAATGTCAATATTGTCTCCGTTTTGGATATTTTCAAGAGTTATTATTGCGGTTTTATCAATGACACCATTGTCCATGAGAAGTAATAAATAAACACTGTCTATACACAGACTGTCCTACTTAATACAGAAGGGTGTTTCTGTACTTGTAAGCTATTATTATATCGATAAACACATTCATAACATCTGTGCTTAGTTTAATTATTGTTGTATACTTGAAGTGAGAAACATTGACAGAAATTGTATATCATGCTTGTTTTTGAAAACTATATATATAATTCAAAATACAATCATAAGCAAATATGGCACCCACAAATAACCGCAAGATAAACTTCATTTTCAGTTTCTTAAGAAATGGATATTAATACAACCAGAAACAGCAACGGCAATCAACAGGAACTTGGAAGCTAGGCTAGACAATCGATTAACGTAAACTAATTGTATATACAACCAGCAACAGCAACGGCAATAAACGGGAACTTGGAACCTAGCATAGACAATCGATTAACGTAAACTAATTGTATATGCAACCAGCAACAGCAACGGCAATAAACGGGAACTTGGAACCTAGCATAGACAATCGATTAACGTAAACTAATTGTATATGCAACCAGCAACAGCAACGGCAATAAACAGGAACTTGTAACCTAGCATAGACAATCGATTAACGTAAACTAATTGTATATGCAACCAGCAACAGCAACGACAATAAACAGGAACTTGGAAGCTAGGCTAGACAATCGATTAACGTAAACTAATTGTATATACAACCAGCAACAGCAACGGCAATAAACGGGAACTTGTAACCTAGCATAGACAATCGATTAACGTAAACTAATTGTATATGCAACCAGCAACAGCAACGGCAATAAACGGGAACTTGTAACCTAGCATAGACAATCGATTAACGTAAACTAATTGTATATGCAACCAGCAACAGCAACGGCAATAAACAGGAACTTGGAAGCTAGGCTAGACAATCGATTAACGTAAACTAATTGTATATACAACCAGCAACAGCAACGGCAATAAACGGGAACTTGTAACCTAGCATAGACAATCGATTAACGTAAACTAATTGTATATGCAACCAGCAACAGCAACGGCAATAAACGGGAACTTGGAACCTAGCATAGACAATCGATTAACGTAAACTAATTGTATATGCAACCAGCAACAGCAACGGCAATAAACGGGAACTTGTAACCTAGCATAGACAATCGATTAACGTAAACTAATTGTATATGCAACCAGCAACAGCAACGGCAATAAACGGGAACTTGTAACCTAGCATAGACAATTGATTAACGTAAACTAATATTATACTTATGCTTGACGGAAAGATGCTTGACTTCGGGATAACGAACGGCAACATTTACGATAACAGACGAAGTTTCAATACTATTTAGAAATTGTTAAGTCTGAATTCTTTGAAAATTATTCCAACACATGGAAGCAGCTTTCTGTCACATTTAGGAAATTAAATGAAGATATATAGGCCGAATAGGTAATGCAGCAGTTAATACAGTCAACCAATAAATTAAACGAATATAAACAAACAATAATTACAAAGATGAAAAAAGGCAATATATGACATCACAAACATAAAAGTAAAAATAAATATATATATATATAAATGTTTCAGAACATTGATAATACCAAAATAAATACCAGTTTAAGAATAATAGAAACCGCTTCTTCATTATATTACTGATAGCATCATTGGCAGGGAAATAACAACCCTATATTTGCACACATATATCTAATTTGAACTTGGAATAGTGCTATGCTGTAAATAAGTTTACATTAAATACTTAGGCACCTTATGGTTCTCTTATTGCAAGGAAAATTGGAATGGAAATCCTTCAGGCCTTTTTTTCTAAATAATAGCTTTTGTCATCGTCTGTTCAGAACACTATATAATTAGCACCTATCGGGGTTCTTGTCTGC
The DNA here is from genome assembly GCA_037043455.1 of Cyrtodaria siliqua. Classification (NCBI taxonomy): domain Eukaryota; kingdom Metazoa; phylum Mollusca; class Bivalvia; order Adapedonta; family Hiatellidae; genus Cyrtodaria; species Cyrtodaria siliqua. Next base: position 109,941 of record JAWPHD010001315.1, read on the forward strand.
CCTTAATGGTTTATTCTCTTGTTGCTCTGGTTTCTGTCGTCATTGAGTACCTTCATTGTGGCTTTCTAGGCTATTTTTTTGTTTCTTTTGTACTATATTTACACGAGCATATTTGTGTTTTACTTATGTTGCCTATTGATACTGCCATGTTGGTTAAAGATTAGATCATGGCGGGGATTTCTTTATTTACACTGTCCTGTTTAATGGGATGACAGTAGGGTAAGTGTGAGGCTTGGTGCACCCTAGAACCGGTTTAAACCCTAGTGGCCTACTTTGCCACTGACCGTTCCAAGGCGGTAGCCCTATTATCAACCCTTTTGTGATGTCGTTTGTATTTATTATAACTTTTGCCTTCTTGTTTGTCTTTTGCGTGTTTGTTTCTGTGTTTTGTGGTTGACTGTCCTCCTTAAATGCTACTTTCCCTGTCCGATCTTTTTATATTTCTTGTTTAAGAGTCTGCTTAGTAAGTTACATACTACTTTACTCAACAACGTATCACTAATAATATCGGTAATATGTTTAATTGATTGTTTTTGTGTAATTAGTTGGTGTACTAAGTATACAGCATTGAATTCTGGCGATGTGCTTAACATTATTCAAACATTTAACTAGTGCTTCGAAACTTGATAAATTTGCATCAAACATAACGATAAAACTAATTAGCAAACTAACCGGACGCAAATATACATGCGATTAAAGGAGCGTTCATATTTAAGATGTAATGAAAAAAGATCTACAAAAAAAAAGCATTACATAAGGACTATATACAGTCAAGAAATGTTTTTGATAAATACTTGAGAATGGCCGAACGATCATACTGGCAATCAGTGACGAACGATATTGAGGAAATGTCTTCAACGAACCCGAAGGATTTCTGGGACAAAATTAAGCAAATCGGATAGATCAATTCCTATGGAAATCATTGACACGCAGTGCAACGTCTTACGCGATGAAAGCTCAGTGTATGATAAATGGAAAACGAAGTTATATACTCGCTGTGACGACGGAAATTTCGACGAAGACCACTATAACAGAGCTAAAGTGCATAAACTATTGATCGAAAATAACATGGAAGTCCCCTTATATGTCCAAAATTAGCAATTAAACCATATTATTGCACCCCGCACCAAATTCTAGTAATTTCATTGGATTAGAGCGGTCACATGGTGACCCTCTATTATTCTATAGTGGGTCAGTAGATTTCATAGAGGGTCACTAAAACAATGTGGACTACAATTCCGATTCAAAGTTTAAATCATTTGCAAATAGTTCTTTAAGGCGTTAGTAACAAACATAATAAGTACATTTAATAATGTTTTTAAACTGTATCGGTCGTGACGTCACGTCATGACGTCGAATTGCGCGAACGTCTCAATGACGTTGACGCTCAATTAAAATGGGTTAAATATTGGCGTTTGCCTTAAAAAAGGTGCTCGATGAAATAAATCAGTTATTGGGTTTATTACTGGCCCCCTACAGATAACTAATAATATCTCTATAGAGGAAGTAACAAACGTTGTAATTCAGGCAAAATCAAAGTCAGCGAGCGGTTTTGATGATATTCTATATGGAGTGTTAAAATCCCCCCGCATTATACCGTCAATATGGAGAAAAGCCGTTATTTGTCCAATGATAACGGATATAAACTCTGATCGCCGTGTGCCAATGAATTATAGAGGAATTAGTTTACTGTCGTGCATTAGAAAACTATACAATACATTTTTAAATAGACGATTGACGAAATACTTGAACCAGAACAATGTTCTCGCTGATGAACAGAATGGCTTTAGGTCAAACACATCATGTGAAGACCATGTGTCTACTCTAAATAGTGTTATTCGCAATGATGAAACGATATTTATAGCAAACATAGATCTGCGTAAATGTTTTGATTCTATCGACTGAGAGATAATGCTATACGTCTTACTCAACCACGCAGACGTCACAAATGCATAATTCCATAAAGAGTATTTAAAGTTCGACTACAGCAAGTGTTAAGGTAAACAACAAGTTGACTGAATGGTTCTATTGTACGGCCGGAGTAAAACAAGGGGGTAGTCTCTCCGACCATCATTTCTATATTCGCCAATGACCTTGTGGCCGAAGTGAAAGACCTTGACCTTGGGGTCAATGTAGGTGACAACAAGATATCCATATTACTTTACGCCGATGACGTAGTCCTTATCGCAAAACCGAGGACAACTTACAACGGATGCTAGATACACTGCATAACGCTGGCGAGTGCTCATTAATACTGAAAAATCAAAGTGCATGCACTTTAGAAAGGGAAGGGTCAATCAAAGCAACTTTGTTTTTAAATTTGGAAATAACGTTCTGCAAACTGTGGAGAAGTGTAAATACTTAGGAGTAGTTTTTCACGATAAGTTTAACTATACGTATAACGCCGAAGCGTTGGCAAAAGCCTTAGGAAAGATTATTTCCAAAATTCATAACTTAAACGACATAGGGTTTAACTCTTTTGAAAAACAGTACAACTACTGTGTAATTCTCATATTGTTCGTCCATCTGGGGCTTTAAAACTTTCCAGTCAATAGACAATGTGCAACATTGGGCTACGAGGTATTTCATGGGCGTACACAGCTTTACACCGACGCTAGCCATAATTGGAGACACAGCTTTGCTCCCTAGTATTTAGCGTAGATGGCTCAATATGATCAGATACTGGAACAGACTTTTACAATTTGACGATAACAGGATAACCAAACGAGTCTTTAATATAGACTATGCTAACAGTAATACAATATCAAATTGGTGTTGTGACATTATGTCTAAAGAAATATAAAAAGATCGGACAGGGAAAGTAGCATTCAATGAGGACAGTCAAACACAAAACACAGAAACAAACACGCAAACCGACAAACAAGAAGGCAAAAGTAATATTCAATGCAAACGACATCACAAACACAAAAGGGTTGACAATAGGGCTACCGCCTTGGAACGGTCAGTGGCAACGTAGGTCACTGGGTGTTTTAACCGGTTCTAGGGTGCACCGAACCTCACACTTACCCTACTGTCATCCCATTAAAACAGGACAGTGTAAATAAAGAAATCCCCAAACTTGATCTGTTAAAATCGTATGCTAATCGTGCTATTGTTAATCTTGATATAACCCGAAGCAATATTGTCAATTTCTACTCGAATATCTGGGAAACGGACGTGAAGAAAGTATCTAAGTTAAGAACCTATATTAAATTCAAGAATACTTTTGAATGTGATAGTTTCGGTGCGGTATATTGCCTCTGAGAGTAGAAACAGGCCGCTATGTAGGAGAAAATGTTGAACAAAGGCTCTGTAAATTATACCAATTAAATGAATTTCATTTTCTATTGATTTGCCCTACGTATACCGTTATAAGAAACCAAATATTTCATGAACAACTTACAGACAATTCGTATACCTGTCTTACGAAGAATGAGAAACTGTGTTACCTCTTACAATCATGTACAAGAAAATATCGGCGTCCTCGATAACCGTAACATTCTTCGAAATAGATAATAATAGAAATGCATTCAGAAAATGTGGATAATCTACATCATAATATTATAGAATATTATGTCAGTGCCTTTGACTTTCAAGTTTCGGTTTTTAGGCTCGCCTAAAAAACTTGATAGTAAAAGGCACTGACATTATATTCTCTATTTATTTGAAACTAAACGTATTTATTGAAACGTATAAAACATTAATCCCCGACACTGGATTCTAGTCCATCATATTTGTTTATACTTACTCAAATATATTGTTAGAAACGGTATATACCATTTGCAATACAATGTATTGGGTCGTATTAGATCGTAGACTACACTGGAAAGTTGAAGACTATGTATTCAAAAATAAATAACTTGCTCTTATGTAATTTCTATGTCCCTCTGGATTCAATATCGTTACCGATAACCATGTATTTTTTTGTTGTTTGCAGTCGCAACTGGTCTGCTGAGTACCGCCATTCTTAGCTGCCATGTTTAGCTACAGAAAAGACAAACAGATCGCTTGAATAACTCACCATTAAATTCTAAAACTAAGGCATAACATAGTCTGCATTGCTGGTTTGAAACATTGTACTTGTTTACACAGTTGTGTGATCGCTGTTATACACAACATGTAAATATAGATATAAAAGCCGAACAGTAAAAGCAGCATTCAAGGACGACAGTCAACCACAAACACACACAGAAACAAGGAACACTTTTAAAGATGAATAAAAGGCCAAATAAGACATCACAAACACAAAAGGGTTGACAGTATGGCTACCGCCTTGGAACGGTCAGTGGCAAAAATAACCGCTGGGGGTTTAAATCAGTAAGTAAGAGTCGGTGATATTTTATGTTTTGAACTTTATATCAAAGTTAAACAGTTTGCAAGCGGCCTGAAGCGGCGTGAAACGGTGTAAAGCGGAGCGCAACATTAGGTTTCATGAAACAGTATCTGAACCTAGCCTATTTTTAGTCCAGATGTTTTGTAACATTTATTGCAATTTCTGAATAAAACAACGTTGTATGTGCTTTGCATGCGTTGTCATATATTCGCGTCCTAGTTTATTGTCTATTAACACGTCATTGACCTGGATAAAACCTAGTTACTCAGTCTAAAATTAGACTAAAGCGAATCGCTAAGTCGTGTGTCATATAATGCATATAATTACATGATTAGGTTAATACATAAATATAGGAATGGTTTGTAACATAACTGTGCGTATTAAATATGTTATTGTGGTTCCCTTTTCTGCAATACACATTATGTAATGTGAACTTAATTCTAGCATTCTATGAACATGTTGAGTTTATGGACATATAAATTCTCTTAGTATGTTTAAAGTACATTCCAACTTAAAAGGCAATATGTAGTTTGAAGAAAACTTACTTTAGTATGTGTAAATGCTAGTAAGATTCTGAATCACAAACAGGTCATCATCTTACATACTTTTGTTTAACTATAGAAATATGTTTGTTGGACAACTAAATGCATATTTTGTTTTTTTTGTTTTTTGGTAGCTGTTGCTCACACATGGTGAAACAAATCCAAATGAAGGGTGGTTGTTATCGGTAGGCGGCGCGCGTGTGGAAGCGCGTGTAAGCGGTGTTTATATGTTTTTTTGTATGCGGTTTACTATTTTACATGTGAACAAAACTGTACTATATTATAATACAACTACATGCTGACTAAAATGTCCCACTGTATTCTTTTGAAAACTCATTTTTATGTATTTACCTTACAACTTACACTACTAATGCTTTCTCCTTTTTCTCAATCCCAATTAACATATCCCTATTCGACACACGCTAAAATGAATATTAGAGTATGCTCGTTTAATGTTCGTGGTCTCGGAAATAAAGAAAAACGTGAAAAAATGTTTTGCTGGCTAAAACAACAACCGTACTCTTTTTGTCTATTACAAGAAACACACTATTCATCAAACATACACCAACATTGGAAACAAGAATGGGGAATGGATGCATTTTTCAGTGGAAAGAGCAGCAATAGTGAAGGGGTAGCTATATTGATAAACGCTAACTGCTCATATAAAATCATAAACTATACTGATATAGCAGTCGGCCGTCTCCAAGCGTTAGAACTCACATTGAAAGACAAAATGATAACACTCTTAAATATTTATAGACCAAATAAAGATGACATTACACTTTTTGAGAAATCAGAACAATATATTATAGAGAATGAAGACAAAAACCTTATTATTGGTGGTGATTTTAATTCTGTTTGGAATATAGAAACTGATAAAAAGAATGGACGAGTTGATACTAATAAAAATGTTCAAAGCAAACTTAACTCGATAATTGACACGCATAACTTAGTAGATATTTGGCGCGTACAACACCCGGACAAAAAACAATTCACTTGGCATTCAAACACAAAACCTCCAATTTTCTCAAGACTTGATTATTTTTTGATATCTGAAAATCTTGCAAACTCAACACAATATAGTAAGATTAACACGGGATTCAGGTCTGACCACTCTATTGTAAGTATCCAAATTAATTTAATGCACCTAATCAAAGGTCCCGGTTTCTTAAAAAATAAACAACAGCCTGATTTTACAACACGAATATCAAGAAACAATAAGAAAAGGCATACAAGAAACTGCAGATATAAACAAAGAATCAAATCCTAATACTCTATGCGAAATTATAAAAGGAACAATCAGAAACGAGACTATAACATATACGAGTACTAAAAAGAAAGCAGACAGTGAAAAATAAAAGAAGATTAATTTGAACATAACACAACTAGAAGACCAACTACAAAAGTCTTCTAACACACAAATTATTGAAACTGCTAAATTAGAACTAGACCTTAATAAACGCGAACTAAATTAACTCATTAAAAATAAGATAAACGGTATATTGTTACGATCAAAAGCTGACAAAGTAGAATATAATGAAAAAAACGCAAAATTCTTCTCAAACTTAGAAAAGAAAAAAAGCTGAAACCAAAGTTATTACGATACTAAGTGTTAACGGAAAAGTAATTCAAACTCAACAGGAAATTTTAGAGGCTCAAAAGAAGTATTATAGTAAATTGTATGAAAAAAAACGTTGTCAAGAATCACAGTTTGATTTCTTTAATAATTCAATAAATAAACTTAGTGAAATAGAAAAAGAAACATGTGACGGTATTTTAACAGAGTATGATTGTAGTTTAGCCTTGAAACAAATGCAAAACCAAAAAAGTCCAGGTTCAGACGGAATAACAACAGAGTTCTACAATATATTTTGGAATGATATAAAACATTTCTATATAGCCTTAATTAACTATTCTTATCAAAATAGACTGAACTGCAAAAATAAAGTTTAATAACACTCATCCCCAAAACAGGCAAAGACACAACGCACTTAGGAAACTGGCGCCCCATCAGTTTATTGAATGTCGACTACAAGCTAGCAACAAAAACTATAGCCAATCAAATAAAAAATGTGTTAATAAAAATAATAAATAGCTCTCAAACAGGTTTTTTAAAAGGACGATATATCGGCGAAAGATTTAGACTTTTATGTGAAATTCTAGATCACCTAGAGGACAAACAACTTCCAGCTCTTCTATTTTTTGCAGATTTTGAAACAGCATTTGATAGCCTTGTTCATGAGTTCATATTCAAATCATTGAAACATTTCAATGTTGGTGACTCACTTTTAGATTGGGTAAAACTACTTTATACTGATTCTAAAAGTTGTTTTTTAAATAATGGTCACATGACAGACTTTTTCCCAATTCAAAGAGGTGTCCGTCAAGGTTGTCCCTTATCTCCTTATTTATTTATTATTTGTATCGAACTTTTGTTATACGAAATTTTTAAACAATAATAATATTAATGGAATGGAATTTAAAAATACCTTTTTTGCGGATGATGCAACGTTTTTAACGGATGGTTCAAAACGTTCATTTGAAACACTTGTAAAAGTATTAGACAACTTTAGTTACATATCTGGTTAAAAATTAAATATGAAAAAATGTAGCGTTTTAAGAGCAGGGTCATTAAAAAATACGGATTTGAAATACCTCTTACATAAACAATTTCATTGGACCTCAGAAAAAGCAAAAACTTTGGGAATAGAATTTTACACCGAGACAAAGCATATGCTCGATGCTAACTATGATTCAAAGATAGAAGAATTTAAAAATTGCTTAAAAAGCTGGCAACATAGAAAACTCAGTTTGATAGCAAAATTCACAGTGATTAAAACTTTTGCGCTCCCAAAATTAACTTACCCCTTAACCGTATTGCCTTTTCCATCAAATGCAAAGTTAAAACAAATAAATAATCTTATGTTCGAATTTATCTGGGACTCAAAGCCCGATAAAATCAAAAGAAATGTGCTTACGCAAAGTTATCAAAATGGTGGTCTAAAAATTATTGATTTCCATAAATTCATTTTATCCCTAAAAGCAAGTTGGATCAAAAGAATATTTGACGACAATAACTCTGGTTTGTGGAAACGTTATTACCTGTCTAAACTTGAACCATACGGCGGAAAACACATTTTCGAAGAAAAAAACGTAATAAACAAAAACAAAATTACAGCAAATAATAACGTCATGGATAAAAATAAAAAATGATAATAAACTAAACATTGGCAAAGAAATAATCTGGAATAATGCTCAAATACAAATCGAAGGAAAAACCCTGTTTCATAATACATGGTTTAATAAAGGAATAAAATACCTAGAACAAATATATGATTACAAGAAGAGAGATTTCTATCCATTTGTAGAATTTTGTGAACTTTATGACATACCAGTTACAGATTTTCTCAAATATAACCAACTTATTTCAGTTATTTCAGTTATTTCGAAACAGTGGAAAGATCGTCTTAAAATTGAACAAATTAATACCAAACCTTTACTAAACAAAACGTTAGAAAAATTAATTACTTCAGATAAGGCAAACAAGTTTCTTTACAACTTTCAAATAAACAAAGAAACAATATAGAAAACAAAACAACAACAAACATGGGAAAATACGTTAGGCAAAACCGATCTTAATTGGAATAAAATATACACAAATCCGTTTATATCCACAATAGACTCCAAACTAAGAAATTTTCAATATAAATATTTAATGCGAATTATCCCAACAAATAAAACGTTGATGAAATACAAGTTGGCAGGCTCCAACCTTTGTAACTTTTGCAATATGAACATTGAAACATTAAACCACTTATTTTGGAAGTGTATGCATGCGCAAAAGTTCTGGTTAGATCTTACGATATACTTAAAAACTGTGAACATTAATTTAAATTTAAATTTAGAAACAATATCATTTTGTTTAACTGATTCAACAGTTGTAACCAACTATATAATTTTATTAGCAAAATATTTTATATTCGTCGACAAATGTCAAAACACAGACCCTCATTTCATATTTTTTTAAACAATATCTGTATAAACACATAGCAATCGAGCAAGAAATAGCGCTTAAACAGGATAAATTAGAAAAACACGTTAAAAAATGGAGAGTCTTTCTCCAACAGAATATTTAAAATGATACGAATTGAAAAAGCTACAGATCTCTTTATCGCTCTCATATTCCTTCTCCTTTTAGTATCAACCTGCTGATACTCAACTTTAATAAATTATTTCATACGATGAAAAGCACAGGGATATGATTACCGAAGGTGCTACCTTCGGAGAAACTTGTATTAGTAGTTAAATGTGTCATCTTAAATGCACTGCTATAATTTTTTCTGCCAATATACATAACATGATAATCATATTAACACATGCATTTTAAAAACAAAATTATATATTTTTATAAATAACAAGACACATATATGTTTGAAAATTCCCTGTACAATAATGTTAGTTATGATTTGTATTATGCAACACGTTGATGAATTAAAATATTAAATTAAAAAAAAAAAGTCGTCGTGTCAAATTCAATTTCATATCAATCAACGGTGATGATTTCTATATGATACAAATATAATAATTGTAAACACATTTGAAATTGATAAGTAAATTGAACCCTGTTAATAACGTTAGAGGGCACGAACGGTATCAAGCAACTTTACGTCAATGTTTTATCTCTGGAACTCGGCAGCACCAAGTCGTATACTGCAGTTAATTCTACTGATGATGATGTTGTTTCCGCACATATCACTCGGTGCACTACTTTCAAGGCTGGTGCAAACGATAAGCAAAATAAACTGCCTACTATGTACTGGATTCCTAAATTACATAAAAATCCATAAAAGGCTCGCTTTATTTCAAATTCTAGTGCCTGCACTACAACAAACATCTCCAAACGTTTAACTTCTTGTCTTACTGCCGTTAAAGATCACGTTAAACTATATTGTGATACAACTTATGAAAACTCTGGGATTAATCTATTTTGGTCTATAAAAAATTCATGAGACGTTCTTGATAAAATGTTCAATAAAGGTCAAGTTTCATCAATAAGCACTTATGACTTCTCTTCACTATATACAAAGAAGGATACAAATATCGGACAGGGAAAGCAGCATTCAAGGACGACAGTCAACCACAAAACACAAAAACAAAACGCAAACAGACAAACGAAAAGGCAAAAGTAATAAAAAATGCAAACGACATCACAAACACAAAAGGGTTGACAATAGGGCTTACAACATCACCTTATTAAAGACAAGCTAATTTCTCTTATTCAAAAACCATTCGCTAGAGGAAATACTACATTTTTGGCAGGTAATAATATAAAAGCGTTTTTTACTAACGGTAGTTTAGACAATTATACTATGTGGACTTGCTATGAAGTTTGTGAAGCACTCATCTTCCTATTAGATAATATTTTCGTCAGGTTTATAGACAAATTGTTGGTATCCGTATGGGTACGAACTGTGCACCCCTTGTCGCAGATTTGTTTTTATTTTGCTATGAAAGGGATTTCATGTTGAGTCTTTCACCAGATACCCAGGCAGATGTTATTGAAGCCTTTAATGACACCTCTCGGTATCTGGATGACATATTGAACATTGACAACCCTTTCTTTCCAACTATGGTTAATTATATTTATCCTAAAGAACTTCAGCTTAACAAAGCTTATATATCTGATAATAACGCTTCTTTTCTTGATTTAGATCACTCGATTGAAAATGGTAAAATAATTAGCAAAATCTATGACAAGAGAGATGATTTTAATTTTGACATTGTTAATTATCCCCACTTGGATGGGGATGTTCCCCGAGGAACTTCCTATGGGGTGTATGTGTCTCAACTTATTCGTTTTTCTAGAGCTTGTACTCGAGTTGAAGACTTTAAATTTCGTAATCTTTGTATAACTAAAAAGTTACTCAATCAGGGTTACCGTTACCATAAACTTCGCAAAACATTTGCAAAATTTTATTATCGTAACCCTGATCTTCTTCCCAATTATAAAAGTAATTTAAGGGTGCCCTCTGCTGAGGTTTTGGATTTTTGCACTTCCGGAAATTTACATTTGTTATATTTCAAAAATTATAATAAAACTGGAAAAAATAATTATACATTAACAAACTTATGCCCAATAGGGATATTTTAGTGCAATTTTTTTTAAAAAAATTAGATTTTTTTTTTGACCTCACATGTTGTGCCCAAAATTGACAATTTTTAACATAAGCCAAAATGGGGGGTAGGGGTACAAAAGATGGTATTTCTCAAAAACCATTTAAGATATTCACTTAATTTAATCTTTATTACAAAGACATGTGTTAGCATATACATAGACAGGAATAAAAAGTATTTTCCTATTATTTGTTACAGACCTATGCCGTTATATGTCAGAGCTCGTCGAAATCTAAAAAAGCACATTTTTTTCTCAGTTTTTATTGAATATCTTTCTTATATGCACACCGACCCCCAATTTTTATTTTTTCATTCTGATACTCAGGTCTTGTATATATTGTAGACAAAATATTTTAAAAAGTTATCTGTTCCTTAATCATGAAAAATGTATGGATCACAAATTTAAAAATGCAATTTATAGTAAACTGGGTGGGGTAATGACAAGGGATGTACTAATTTTTCAGATGGTGATAAAAATACCCCAACCCTTAATTTTTCGTCCTAAAGTATGATCTATTACATTAAAAAAGACGGAAAATCGATACCTGTTCTGCAAACCACACTACACACATGTAAGTTGCCATACACAATTTGCAGCTGATTCAGAATTTAAAACCGCACTGTGAGAGTGTATTACTAAAGATTAATTTTGCGAAAAAGTTAAATCACCGACCCATCATTATTTTTCCAGAAACTAACTAGTAATATGTTAGTCTTCATAAAAAACAGGGAAATAAAAAATTCTATCTGTTCTGATATTCACCAGAGGGCACCCTTAAGGACTCTTCTGCGACAACGACTATCACAACCTGACTTCTATGGTGATGTTATTTATAAACTTCGTAAGATTCTTGGTCATGATCACTTTCATACTATCTGTTAAATTTTCTAAAAAGTTTATCAAAAGAGGTTTTGACCCTATAATTTTGCAACGTTCTGCATGCTTGGTGGTGGACCCTTTTACAGTTCGCCACTATGCTTTCCCCTTTAATTGTACGATGACCGGACAGGCTGTGGACCCTATGATGACGTCTACCTAAAGCCCATTGGGACGGTGGCGTTTGCTGTTTGTCCATGATCTTTCTTGTCGTGCCCTTAATGGTTTATTTTCTTACTGCTCTGGCTTCTGCCAAGTCAATGAGTACCTTCAGTGTGGCTTTCTAGGCTATTGTTTTTTTGTATTATATTTACACGAGCATATTTGTGTTTTACTTATACTGCCTATTGATGCTGCCTTGTTGGTTAGAGATTAGATCATGCGGGGATTTCTTTATTTACACTGTCCTGTTTAATGGGATGACAGTAGGTTAAGTGTGAGGTTTGGTGCATCCTAGAACCTGTTTAAACCCCAGTGGCCTACTTTGCCACTGACCGGTCCAAGGCGGTAGCCTTATTGGCAACCCTTTTGTGTTTGTGATGTCGTTTGCATTTATTATTGCTTTTGCATTCTTGTTTGTCTGTTTGCGTGTTTGTTTCTGTGTTTTGTGGTTGACTGTCCTCCTTGAATGCTACTTTCCCTGTCCGATCTTTTTATATTTCTTTTCATTCATTCGATATTCGTAGATCGCTGAGCCCGATACTTATATTTAGTTATCGGTGGTACATTTTCAATTCCTTTTATTCTCATACTTAATGTTTGAATCTGTGGTTTCACTACTCCGGCCGATAAAAGGCTTTGGGTATTGTTTAACCACTCATAGGATATGTTGTCTGCTTTTTGATATGCAGGCTTCATAACCGCTGCTCCCAACTAAATTTCATTATGTTTATTTCGCTCTTCTGGGCATTTAATTTCATTAGATACTGGGACCATACGCCGTACGACATGGGGAAGAAGTATGCTCCATGTCCACCGCCATATGCATGCCATCTTCGGGATGGTTACAATTTTGTACTATTGATTTTATGAATATTGAGTTCTGCTCAACCCGGGGCTAGAGGGCGTGAGCGGTAGCTAGCATAATTTCACTACCGCTCATGAACAGTCTCAATCAAACCGAGACTACATTATTTCGTTTGTGTAGTGCTCGGCCGTTTTCAAAGGTCCAATATCATACTCGTTTTCACTACCGTTCATGAACATTCAAAACTAGATTTTTACATTTATCCTGTTCAGCCATTTTCAAATTTCTCCGTTCATACTTCTTTAGAGGGATATCTGCGAACACTGTTAGCTGGCATTAATACTTAAACATGTATATAATTACATAGTATAACAATACACTGATGAATAGCATCATCACTCCGTAAATACTTATGACCGTTTTATAATATAAAAGTGTACAGAATCGAATAAGCGTGTGTTCAATACAATACAACAATGCAGTATATGTATTTTACTCAAAACATATACGAATTTATATATGACACAGGTGATTAAGCATAAGATCATTACAAAATGCACACACTAAGGCCCTTGTGAACAACACATTGTTCTGAATGCCATCCGGGAAATCATTCAGAAGTGATTTCTACAAGTATTTATTTACGCCAAATATTAAAGTTCCATTTAGATTTAAAACATACATTATTACAATAATACAAACTAAAACCATGTATAGTGGGGCACCAGTGATTTATTTCACCTTACAGTATATGGCGACATATATTAAAGTCGATTCTACATACTAAATGTCCCATAAAACTGTGACAAACACGTATATTCACAATATGTATTTACCAAAAATAGCTGAGATGCGGTGATGTTACTCGACGAAAAAGCCATCCGAATGTATTCTACAATGCACGTATGTTCATTAATGGCAACGTGTTCCCTTAGGACAAGAACTGAAACGTCAAATCTTGAAACTATTAGTTCTGTCTAACAAAATAAAGATTTCAAGGAGAGAAACGTACGATATAAATAACAGAAATATCATTAGATTTTGTCAGAAAAGCTGAATGTACTGCTGGGAAATGATGACATATCGGCTTAAATAGAATAAGCTGAAATAAGATTAACATCCAAGGGATTTAGAAAAAGAAATATAAATACTTGCCGATGGCATTCCCTTGCGAACGGACAATTTCAATTATCATACTGCATATGATATAAAGAAAAAAAAAAATATTTTCTCGTCTTGTTGCGTCTCAGTTTAAGCTCATTTGGGACGCACTCATTCTTAAGATGTTCTCCCATTTTGATTTCACCGCAGTAGGTGTACATCCAGGGTTACCGACTTATAAAACCGAGTTTGCTGCTTTACTCTCTTAATTGTGTTGTATGCTCCCAAAGGATCACCTTTATCAGTATTTATTAACATTCACACTAGCGTTTGTTTAGTGCAGTGTGACGGCTGTAAAAAGTCTCCCCGTGCTACGAATCAGTAGTGTTATTTTTACTAATCCTTTGGGATCAACGAGCCCAATATAGGTCGCTTAGAAGTAGAATACCGCTTAAGCCGGTGCTAGGGGGCGTGATAGGTGTTGCTTATTTCATTACTTCTCATGAACAGACTCAATAAAACCGAGTCTTGCTGTTTTATTCTCTTAATTGTGTTTGTTGCTCCCAAAGGATCACCTTTATCAGTATTGGTTACAGACTTGGAACGGTCAGCAGGCAATAAGGCCTACATCTAGCTTAAATCGAATCCAACACGAAAATACCCCATTGTTAACGCTATTGTGGGTCACTATATTATCTCGGAGATCAAGCTAATCAGGCTGCTATGTTTACAGGCTGTTCCATTGGGAGCCCTCGTATACATGTAATGTTGTGCGCGGTGTAGTATGTTTAAATATACTAGTAGTCACGTGACAAACAATTAAGTCATTGCTTACGTCATATAGCTTGTGCGTCAAACTTTCTGGGCTTGTTCAAAATTATTATTAATTGTATATGTATTGATGCATGTGATGGGTTATATCGGGGGTGGGGGTGTGGGGGGTGGGGAGGGGTGGTGGGGTAAGTGGAGGAGTAGGGTGCAAGGTTTGGGAGCATGGACAATTTGTTATAATTAAAATAAATTTCATTAAAATTACTGTTGAGTTTGTCTTCGTGACGTATATTTACCAAAATGTGTATTTACTTTTGTTCTGCGACACAAACGGTTTACAAAATGACGTCATTAATGTGGCGCTTCGAACGGATGAAAAATACGCGGTAATTAATGGAACAGTCGTATTTTACCGTAAAATTAATACAGTCGTCTCTCTTCTTTGTGTTTTTGAAAGACTGTGTATTTCGTGTTAGAATATAGTGTAAAGTATAGTGGTGCTATTATCAACACACTCTGTAGTAATATGCAAGCACAATTTGATCTGAAAATGCACGTAATACAGAGTATGTACCTTAGACGTTTGCTAATATGTAATATGGAGACACACTATAATAAGGCAGGAAAGATATGCAGTGAAAAAGCTCCAAAATAAAAGAAATCCGCTAATGTCACCAGTAGTTAATATATACGCGTTTATGACATATTAACTGCAAAAACAAATGTAAATGTGTTTACGAATTCGAATATATAAATTATCGAGAACAAAGAAAATGTCTCTCTTCGATACTGTCGCTTACAACTTACAGAAAAACTCGTTAAACGACCCAAATTCTCTAAATGCTAAATACTTTATAGTCAGTCAGATTGTTTTATACAACGATGTTTTGTAGATAAGGAATCAAGTGGTGCATTTGAATTAAATACTAATTGTAATTTGAGTTTAAATTATGAATCATACCTTGATATTTTACCATGTAATCTTAGACCATATTAAAAATTAAAAATATATTTTCGAGAATAACATTGACACGCGTCCCTTTATAACAAAAAGCGACCAAAGCAACAGCATCAAATATACAAGGTAAATTAGCCATGTTTGTAAACGACAATTCACTACTGAATGCACCTTACGTTATTCATACAAGGATGCAATTATTGCTTGACATATGTAGTCAACCCTGGTCGAACGACCACCTGTTTTAAGCGCCGCCCACCCGCTGTTAGCGACAAATTTGAGGTCATTCCGACGATATTTGCTATTAATGTATACATCAATAAGCGACCACCTGTATAACATGACCGACGACCGCATAATTTCATGCAAAACGACCGTTTTTTATATCAATATACGACCACCACTTTTTCTTCTTCAGATAATCAAAATCTGGAAACAAAAACAATTAACTCTCGGTAAATCACACAGAAACGAGATCAAAGATAAATTCAACAATAACCAAACTAGTCAGTACTGTATTAACAATCGTATTTGGAAATCGAGACAAAATATGTATTATTTCTTTCTTTTGACAATATGTTACGTCAGTTATTCCCATTTATGGAAAACATTTAGTCCAAAAAGCCAAACTTGTTTATCACGCGTCACGTGACTGTTTGTTTATAACTTTAACCCATCGATCATCGCCTGGGGAAAAGTTTGATGGGCAGACCGATTAATTGAATATAATTAATATTATCAAATGATTAGTCGGACCTGTTTGAAGTCTTCATTGATGTCAATAATTAAACAGTTTTGATATGACTTGAAATCAACTATGTATACGTGGAAAATGAATGTGTGTTACAGTTCATTCTCCTTCAGACTATCGGACCAGCAGGACGTGTCCATCTACAGCTCATCAGGCGATGTCGATGCGTCCTGCGAGAGGCTCAATAATTATGTCATATGAAGGTTATTTTGATATAAACATTCCAGTTCAGACCACCGAACAGGTTGTTGAGAACCATGTGACCCCCGCAGGGCGTGCTTTTGTCTGGAATCGACTTGGGTGAATATACGTATCTAACCTACGCTAAGGGATTAGACCTGGATGTACATAATTATGTTTTTAACCTGTTTTTATCGTTGCTCTAAAGAGGGACGCCTAGACTTTCCACTGGACTGAATGACGCTGGATTCGGCGATATATCAACTGTCACACTGAGTTCCCGGCGTGACAGAGAGCACATACGACGGATGCAGAAAGACCACTACGGATACGGCCCGTTGACTGGATTTGGCTACTTGGCGTTTGATGAACCCTCGGCGTGATACGAACTCCATTGACTCCACTGGTGTAGAACTAACCCCTGCGATATACACACTGGCGATGGGCATGCGTCACTAACATTCACACGGCCAGTGAGTGTACCGGAGGAGCCATTACCTCGTGAGAATCTACTTACATGGACTCCGAATTGACCTACTTGGGGTGCTTCTTATCATCCATTTCCTGATTGGCTAAGACGACTTCGAGACGGTAATCGGATTGACCTAGTCACAATTATGCAAGCAATTCGATTGGTCATAATCTTCCATAATGTTTATAGCAGCTTTAATCCCAATACTCCTGTCGAACATAGATTGTGTGAACATTGTACCAGTAATTCTATAGATGATGAGATGCTATTTCTCCTAACATGTCCTTACTATTCAGATGAAAGAACTAATTTATTAACTTGCACATCTTCAGAATGTCCTAATTTTTCCAGCCTGGATTTGAATAATCAACTTATTTGGCTATTATCTTGTGAAAATATACACATTCTGAAAGTATTAGGTACTTACTTAATACAGTTAATTAACCCTAATAGTCATTATAAGTAATATAAAATTGCTGGTGTGATTATAGTTTAAGGTACTGTAAGCGACTCTGCTCAGTGTATGTGCTCTGGTTTATTTTGTCATTGTTTATTTGTTACTTACCAATCATTGCAATCACCATACTAAATTACTTGCCCCTTTGAGGGCCCTTAATTGGTTAATAAAATCTTGTATCTCGTATGTTGTATCTTCGAGAAAACTTAATCACCTACAGACAGACTATCTACGTTGGACTTCTTCACTCCGAACAAATCTACTACTGCCATTCTACACTTTTGACGACTAATCTGCATCCATAACCTTCTTCTGAAAAGCTCGCCAAAAGGTCCAGTGCCATAGGGCGAGGGTAAATAAAAACTGTTATTGATTGATTGTGTTACAGTTAGATGGTCGGATTGAGAAAACGAAAGTCGACTTTATCGGCGTGAATTGGATTAAATTGATGATTATTTTTGTAAAGAGGTTACGGCATAAATATATAGCTTTATTATTTATTTCTCCTTCACGTTATTACAATTAGTTATCAGTCTTCACAAAAACAAGGATTACACTTATGCACGGTATACACTAAGTACATTTCAATAATAAACTAAACATTTCGTAAGAAGTCAATGTAATAAGAACCTGTATTAAGAGACCATTGTATTAAGCGACAATAATTGGTATTTCCCCTGCGCGGTCTCTTAAACCAGGTCTGACTGTAGCTGCCGTTTATCAGAAACCAAATTACTCTTCCTACACAATCAAACTGACACAAAGATATTATCCTCTAGTAAAATGGTCTCAAATTGGTTCCTTCAGAACGTATTAGAAGACAATTCCAGAATTAAATTCGTCTATAATCATTGTATTCGCTTAAGCCGGTTCTAGGAGTCGTGAGAGGTATTGCAACTAACATTACCTCTCATGAACAGACTCAATAAAACCGAGTCTTCTACTTTTATCTCTTGTTTGTGTTTGGCGCTTCAGTATGTATTGGCATTCACACTAGCGTTTGTTTAGTGATGTGTGTCGGCCGTAAAAAGTTGCGTCGACCGGCGTAAGCCGGGGCTTGGAGGCGTGAGAGGTGTTACACCTTACATTACCTCTCAGGAACAGATTCAATAAAAACGAGTCTGCTAATTGCATTTCTTGTTATTGTTTGTTGCTTTCAAGGTATCCCCTTTTCAGTATTTAATCAGCTTGCGCAAATGCATATCAATCATTAACTATATACATAATTATATTCAACAGATATGACGAAAGTCAAAACAATATGTTTCGACTAATTTAGGGCAAATATATAAATTAAAATGAAATATCTACTCTTTAAAAGATCATAATAGACACTCACTATAACGTCACATAATGCCACATAAGGGGCGATGAAATCCTGTGTGTTCACCCTCGCTTACAAATCAAACCTTCAAAATTGTTTTCAAAACGACAAGTGTGTTATATGTATAGGATAGAGGCTATGTAGAGAAATGTTTAGCATTTAGAAACCTAAAGAGAGGGAGCGTAGTGACTGCTTAGTGTTTACCACAGGTTTATCGTAGTCTCTGTATAGGTCACTCTCTTAATCGTGAAGATCGCTGGTAGTAAAGTAAATTCTTCCACAGGTATGAAATTGTTTGAATTTTGCGGGAAATATTTATCGGCGCACCGGTCACGATCACGTGACATTTGACCTGAATAAAAACAAATGATGGAAATTTAATATTTTTTAACTTCGTCTGAAAAGGTTGACCGTTACAACTTTATCAAGGTTAATAAAACAAATATTTTGGTTCAGATAGGTAAATAAATATATTGATAATCGGTTCATATGCTTGAAATGTTAATCCATAAATACTTACATAGATATATTGATTTAAAACCAAGAGGGTAGCTGCTCTCCCTCGCGGGAGAGGAGATCCCCGTGTTTTTACTATAGGAGTTCCTCTGACCATACACAGCCAGATGAAATATCAAAAATCGTAAAATGGGCTGGTAAGGTCGGAGAAGGCTCGGATATGAATTATTTGAAAATCGGATGCAATGATTGGTTTAACAAAGAGTTTACTATGATAATGGACCTTTGGAAACGGCCGAGTACAAGTTGGGTAAACACTAACAACACATTAACTGATTTACCACAACTGTTCCTTCAAAACGAGCATAAAAGAATGAGTTGGAAATCGCCAAAATAAAAAAACCTATTGCAGTCTCTGTTTGATTTAGAATACTCATGAACGGCAGTGAACATTTCTTGCTACCGTTCATGTCCTTTAGCACCTGGTTGAGCAGAACTCAATTTGTAGGATGTCAATAGTCCAAAATTGTGAGCCATTCCGAAGATGGTATGCATACAACGGTGATCATGGACCCTTCAAATCCTTCTATGGTCAGCGGCTATGGTCACTGATTCTAACAAAATGCTTTACCCTATAGGGGAGGTTTATGTACGAAATAAACATAACAAAATGTAGTAGAGAGCAGAGGGTATGAATCCTGCGTAATACAAGTAGCAGTCAAAGACTGTTGTGTGGCCGCCGTAAAAAGAAATATAAAACGATCGGACAGGGAAAGTAGCATTCAAAGAGGACAGTCAACCACAAAACACAGAAACAAACACGCAAACAGACAAACAAGAAGGCAAAAGCAATAATAAATGCTATTATTTACTGGTCCTTTGGGGTCATCAAGCTCATTCTGTGTTGCTTTAAAGTAGAATATCGCTTAAGCCGGTGCTAGGAGGCGCAAGAGGTGTTGCATTTTAAAATTGCCTATCATGAACAGACTCAATAAAACCCAGCTACTTTTCTCTTTTGTTTGTGTCAGTTGCTTCCAAGGGATCATCTTTTCAGTATTTATTAACTAAAAAGCAGACAACATATCCTAAGTGTGATTAAACAATACTTATAGCCTGAAAAGGCTGGAGAGTAATAAAACCATCTATTCAAAAATGGAGTACGAAAAAATAAGTATTTGAGAATATACCACCGATATCTGTATATAATTATAGGTTTCAGCGATCTCGAAAGATCGCAATGAATAACAATTCTGATTAATTTACAACCGCCACACTGCACAGGCATCGTATCTGTCATATATATAAAGATTATAAAAGGAGGAATTTTGAAATTGCCGAAAACGATAAATACAAATATTGCAGTCTCCGTTTTATTAAGACTGTTCATGAGCGGAAATTGATACTGCTAGCAACCGTTCACGCCCGCTTGCCTTGGGTTGAGCAGAACGTATTATTTAGAATGTCAATAGCACGATGACTTGAGCCTTTCCGAAAAGTCGCACATGGAAACTTCAATGTGGTATTTGCATACAGTTCCATTTCCGACGGCGTATGGTCTCAGTTTCTAAGAAAATGCTTCGCCCTAAACGAGAAGTCAACGGGCGAAATAGATGAAATGAATTTTACTTGGGAGCAGAGGTTGTGAAGCCTGCGTATTCCAAGTAACGGTTCAAACACTTAATTGAAAAGCAGATAACATATCCAAATGTTGATTAAACAATAATCAGAACCTTACTTCCAAATCAGCAGCAGTGAAATCACCTTTTTAAAAATAAAGGAAAAAAGTATTTGAGAATTGAGAACATATAATCGATATATATATGTACATGAATATCGGGCTCAAAGATCTCCAAAGGTCGAATGAATAACAAACCTGATTGCAAGCACGGTGAGACCCAAAGCCCAAATCCATTCTACTTTTTTCCTGGACCATAATACTTATGTAATGGTAAACACAGGGAAAGTAACCCGATTCGATTTAAAGAAAGATAATAATATCGGACAGGGAAAGCAGCATTCAAGGACGACAGTCAACCAAAAACACAAAAACAAACATGTAAACAGACAAACGAGAAAGCAAAAGTAATAAAAAATGCAAACGACATCACAAACACAAAAGGGTTGACAATAGGGCTACCACCTTGGAACGGTCAGTAGAAACAAAAGCCACTGGGGGTTTAAACCGGTTCTAGGGTGCACCAAACCTCACACTTAACCTACCTCATCCCATTAAAACAGGAAAGTGTAAATAAAGAAGTCCCAGCCATAATCTAATCTCTAACCAACAAGGCAGCATCAAAAGGCAATATTAGTAAAACACAAATATAATATAAAAACAATAGCCTAGAAAGCCACAATAAAGGTACTCAATGACTTGGCAGAAGCCAGAGCAACAAGAGAATAAAACAGTAAGGGCACGACAAGAATTATCATAGACAAACATCAAACGCCACCGTCCCAGTGGGCTTTAGGTAGGCGTCATCATAGGGTCCACAGCCTGTCCGGTCATCGTACAATTCAAGAGGAAAGCATAGTGGCGAACTGTCCACCATCAAGCATGCAGTACGTTGCAAAATGATAGGGTCATAACCTCTCTTGGTAAACTTTTTAACAAGTTTAACAAAGATATTATGAAAGTGATCATGACCAAGAATTTTACGAAGCTTCCATCGAAGTCAGGTTGTGATAGTCCTTGTTGCAGAAGAGTCCTTAAATTACTTTTATATTTGGAAAGAAGATCAGGGTTACGATAATAAAATTTTGCAAAGGTTTAACGAAGTTTATGGTAACGGTAACCATGATTGAGTAGCTTTTTAATTATACAAAGATTACGAATATTAAAGTCCTCAACTCGAGTACAAGCTCTTGAAAAACAAATAAGTTGAGACACACACAAACTTCTTTTATCCTCCTCGTAATCAAAGGCGACTTTACACCTTCCTTAACGCTGAAGGTAAATCCTTAATCAGTACCTTGAAATATATTCATAAATATTCAGCAGCTTATTTTTGGTGTATAGAATGTTTTAAAGATTGGCCTCTCCTATATTAAACCTCTACCTGCTTATCCCTTGCCCGCACACACAGTCTCGATCTACCCTGCACCTAATAGTCCAATATAATATTGCAACAGAGCATCGTCCTCGGGTAATCGAGGAGAACTATTGCTAACCGTTTGTATAGGCATGAAAAAATGCATAAATGTCCTTGAGACGAGACTAAAAACACTGGGATGTATTTACCGATTAAATTCCGTCTCTGGATATGTTTACTTAATTAAATTATTTAACTAAACGTGCATTGTTATATGTTTTATCTAAACACGCGATACTAAAATTACAAATAGATCTTCGAAGCCCAAATGTAATAGAAGGATTCCTTTTTAATTTAATCGCCAACACAGTCATGGCTTATTATTTTCCAGGAACGCCTGATTACGTGCTCCCGCCTTAATATCATTAAGCGATGTGAAAGCTTATATTAGCAGGATTTTATAACGGATATTTCGACAATAAAACACGTTTAAAACATGTTTTACTGCAAACAATGTGACAACCTGTTTACAATTACCTATTACTTTTATATTTTAATTTTATAATATGCACACTTTTAAGCTGAAATTAAGGTTTTATTTCATACGTCAGCCAACACTGTTTTCGCTTTTTGCAGAAGGGGTTGGATGGGGTATGAAAGTTAATACTCAGAACACGTAATAGAATGTTCAATGTAATGGAGATGTAACGTGTGTTGAAGTATTACGAGTCTAAAGAACATCCATCACAATTATTATATTAATCAATTTGCGAATTTGACAACGCGCATGCAATTAATGATTATATTCCTTTACAAGTCATACAAGTCACACATCTTCTGTGAAACTTCAAGGTTGTTAAAGGCAGTGACTGCTAGATACTGTATATGTGTATGTCATATGTACATATTAAATAATCCTAATTAAACTACAATGGTCATTAATAGCAGACGAAACTTTGATAAATCGACAAAAAAAAATCCGTCTTATCCGGAACAATCTATGCGTAGTTTAGCTCATTGCTGTCTACAACGACAGATTAAGTAATTAAAAAGAAAAATGATTTATCCGTCAGTGGATTAAGAAAATAGGCAGAATAAAATGTTTTAATGTTTTAATTGAATTGCATCGGAAGTGTAACTACTGACAACCCGCATTACTTAAGAATAATGAGCTTCTATGTGTGTTATCATTCATATTAAGAAATGTATTGTCTTCTTTTGGATTCGAAACCGCGGCGCTGATGAAGTGGTAAATGGTCTGCGTGAGTTCTTGGGTTTAAAAGCTGACCGGGTATCAAACAAAACGTCACAACAATTGTAATTTTACCTCTCGTGATCGGCGTGGTATTTTAGAAATAGCCTGCCAGGCGTCCGTATAATGTGTCTGGGTGGATTATTATGTCCTGTGTCTGCGGAGTGGTTATCCGGTGTGGTAGCACTATAAATCAATTATGAAAAGAGGATCTCTTCGAAGCAACGTACACACACAATATAGAAAAGGTGGTTGGTTTGTATGTTGTCTCTGTTCATGAGACAGAGGTAATATATGGTACAACACCTACCATACAACCTAGCACCAGCGTAATCGATGACACTTTTCAGAATTTATTTATATTGATAGTGTGCTTCTTCGTGCAAACTATTTCTGTATAGCAATTCGGGGAGAAACAAAAACAAATTCAATTAAAAAAGGTCAAATAATGAACAACCAACTTTGCAATATGTAACACAATAGTGGTTTATTGTATTTAGTTGCACTTTAATAATCGCTTGGTCAACAATAAAATATAGTCTTATTCACTAATATGTTGTCTTACCTTGACGATAAATATGAATGTGCTGGCACGAGACATGTTTGTTTTAACCGTTCGCTTTAAAGTTGGATATAATGAGGAATGGTTTAAATGCAATAATAATAGTAAGATGGTATTGTATAGTACCATCAGATAGAAACATTCGATCCGCTGAATGCATGCTATTTTGTTTACATTTAGGTCAATATAATGAAATATGTGTTTCACATGCCGGTCCTGGATGCAACTTCACATAAAAGAGAGCGTGTGTGTATCTCCATTCATCTTTTAATCATCTTGCAAAGGTTTCCTAAATGTTTTTCTTTACATGGTTTAGTATTCGTCCGTTTCAAACCATATATTACGAGTATGCGAAATATTGATCAAAGGCACTTCGGAGTGTATAGAGCGAATGATACAAATACGACCATAAACGTACTATTATTTTGCAAGAGAGAAACATTGAGCTGTTTTACACAGTGAGTTCTTGGTACGTCTTACATGAAAGAATGCATCTGATTGTCAAAGGAAACAGGTACAAGGTGTTGTACAATATGACATGCTAAAAGTATCATACAAATAACATGATTTCTGATCGAATATCTAACTGGAGAAGCACATCTTCTCTCCTCATCGCGATCACAACCTACATTAATGTTAAACATCCGAAGACCAGTTGATTAATTATAAATTAATACAGAGCTGATTTGACAAAAATGAGAAAAAATGGTCCTATGTAAATCGCAGCACCCAAACGCAATGTCACCGTAGATTCGCACTGCATCACAAACAAAGAGAAAATTAACTATACAATGAATACAAAAATACATAACAGAAACAATGGTGAAAATTAGGGTTTCCGAGTTAGAAAGGAGAGTAGTTAATATGGACCACTGGTTAGCTTCAATCGATTTTAAGTGTACACAACCTCGTTAATATCCTGCCTTCAGCGTTCAAATTGACAAGTGTAAATAAAAAGACACAACATCAAAGGAAAATCTCTAACAATAAAGTACACATCCAGAGAAATTAGGAAACGATACACGTATATGTTGTTGTACAGATATATATATAAAACATGTCAGTTTGTTCTCCTCTTGGGAGGTAAAGCAAAGAATGATCTTAAGATGTGATGTGTTCACGAGCCTATTCATTTGAGGTTTTAAATACGCTTCTATGAATATTGTTCTTAAATAAATTGTTACTAGACTTTGTTATTTAGGTTTTGCTTACAATAATGCCTATGGGACATTAGCTTTGCATTAATATACACAGTGAAAATAATAAAATATAGAAAATATAGCAGGAAAAGCAGCATTCAAGGACGGCAGTCAACCACAAACACTCACAGAAACAAAGAACAAATTTAAAGATGACTAAAATGCCAAATAAGACGTCACAAAAACAAAAGGGTTGACAATAGGGCTACCGCCTTGGAACGGTCAGTGGCAAAAAAGGCCGCTGGGTGTTTAAACTAGGTTCTAGGGTGCATCAAACCTCACACTTCCCCTACTGATGGTAAATGTACCCAATAGAACGGGACAGTGTAAATAAAGAAATACCCGCCATGAACTATTCTCTAACCAACAATAATCAATATAAGTAAAAAACAAAGATGTGTTCAGAGTCAGGAAGCTGAGCTACCGATCCACTAAAAATTCACCTGTTGCCACAATCTTCATACCTCTGTAAAAGTTCCGCAGCTTTTTTCATGCGTTCATCCTTTTGCGCTTGCGTTAACAAACGGGGTAACCATCTCGTGCATATCTTCGAGTCGAAGTCTTTGTTTTAAAATCGCAAACACTGTCCCCGAACCAATGTCACGTATGTCTACAATTTCTCCAAAGTGCATCTGCCGTCTGCTTTGATTATTTATTTTACAACAACATGTTTTTCAGTATAGTCTGTAAGTGGGCGGCCTTGGCGAGGATCAACTTCAACAGTTTAAATGCTTAAAGCACTCTGCTTTAATATCCAGTAGTGAACACTTTAATAGCGATCAAATTTGTATATACACTCTTAGCTCTTCCTTCGCCATGACTCTTTGCCAGGCGTGTTTTTGGGTTTACTGTGTTCTGTGAAAGCTGCATTTCCTGTTCGACTGTTATACTTATCTTAATTTCGCACTAATCACAGTCAATAGTGAAAACCACACCCTATACAATCCACTATAATAATGACCCGCCATGACGCACATGTCAGTCAATAGAAGATAGAACACTCGTTCCGTACATGCGTTAATTATTAACATCGGTTATGAATGCGCAACGTTACTGAGCCAATTGCAGAACTTTCAAAATGTTCGTTGATACAGACCACCATTTATGTCTCATGAGATAAATGCATTTAATTTAGAAGCTAAATAATTGTCTTAATTAATGCGCTAATTAGCTCTTAAACCTAAGTCCATTAAGTGGTTCTGTCCCTTAAACCTTTTTCTTAATACAAAACAAATTTGGACACAATATGGACATTCAATATTAGGAGGTATTTGTTATGTATATGACCATTGTTTTGACAATCTGATACATGCCTTATGAGCTTTCGTCCGTCGGGTTTTCTGGTCGTACCCTAGATTGTTTTCTAGTATGGAAAAGCACTAATGGATGTAGATAAATGAACGGGACGTAATATTTGGCCATTACATAAGTATATCCTTTAACGTCTGTATAGTTTTGGTAAAATTAAAAACAGTATTGGCTTCCGGTTTATTTCCGACGCGCATGCTCTGACTCGGTATTTCCGCTTTAAACAACGACATTTTTCTTTTGTGTACAGTAGGTCGACGTTATATATAAACTGGACATTTGAAACCATTGTAATCGTGACAAAACCGTTGGCGAGAAGTTTTTTTGGGCGAAAGGTAAGTACGGCATTTAAATGTTTGTAGGTGTGGTGGTAATATGGCATTTTATGATTTTAGTAGAAAAGTAGGTCACGTTTCACGGGGCTGTTCACAAGTTCATGTGAATATGGCTGTGTGCAGTGTATCAACGTGTGCATATCGACGTCATTTTCATTGAGCATTTTAAACGTATTCCATACATGTTCGTAGGTACCGGTTGTAGAAAAGTTCGTGATGGAAGGTAGTTACAAAGCAAATGTGGAAGTGACCTTGACCCTCCAAGCAAAGGGCAGATAACTTAATAATGTTTAGGTTCAACTTTTGCGTTTAGGTCACTTTTTCACAAACTGTATGCACTAGACCTTTAAAACTTTGATCTTGAGTGGTACTTTGCAACGTGACAGGGCAAATGTGGAAGTGACCTTGACCCTCCAAGCAAGTGCAGATAACCTTATAATTTTTACCTTCAACTTTGGCGTTTAGGTCACTTTTTCACAAACGGTATGCACTAAGACCTTTCAAACTTTGCTTATAGTTCAGTTGTATCTTGAGTGGTACATTGCAACGTGACAAAGCAAATGTGGATGTGACCTTCACCATCCAAGCAAAGGGCAGATAACTTTAATTGTTACATTTACATCACTTTTTAATGAACTAGAATTATGCACTAGATGTTTTAAACCTAATTTGAAAGAAAACTTATTCTATTTTGACATAGTTATTATTTTGGATGCCTGGATTTCATCTATGACCTTGACATACTGATTTTTAGCTCTACTGGCCAAAGACCTTCATCCGATCTTTACCAAACTTTACCAGATTGTTAATATCAATAAAAGCTCGCACAATTTTCAAAACCAGCCAGATCGGACCAATAACAGCGGAGTTATGACCCTTGACTTAGTTAAAAATGCTATATTTTGCCTCGTTAATACGATAGGACTTTCATTGTTCATCTGAACTTTACCAGATGTTTTGCCTTTTTTTTTTTATTATTAATATGTTTTTATTTATTTTTAATTTTTAATAGGTCTATATTTATTTGTTTCATTTTTTTTTTTCATATTTTTTTTTTTTTTTTATATATTTTTTTTTTGCTCTACTGATCAGAGATCAGCAGAGCTGATGCCATGGTGCGGTGTCCATCGTCCATCTGTCTGTCCGTCTGTCCGTCTGTAAACTTTTTTTGTAGCGACTACTCCTCTGAAACTACTAAATGGATTTTCATGAAACTTTACAGAAATGCTGCCCATGAAGTCTAGTTGATCCTAGCAAAAATTCATGTTAATGTGAAATCCAAGATGGCCGCCAAATATAAAAATAGATTTTTAAAAAACAAGTTGCTAGCGACTACTTCTTGAAAACTGTAAGAGATATTGATATGGGACTTTTTTCTAAAATTATCAGCATGACATGATGTTGGTCCTTGTCGAAAATCGTTTTGCTTCGACGTTAAACATGGCTGCAGCGGCCATCTTTGTTTACATAGAGTTATTTAATAAAAACTTGTAGCGACTACTCCTCTGAAACTTCCATGAAACTTCACAGGAATGTTGCTCTTGATGTCTAAATGATCCTAGCAACATTTCAGGTTGGTCGGAAATTCCAAATGGCCGCCACAGCTAAAAATAGATTTCAAAAAACAAGTTTGTAGCGAGTACTTCTTGAAAACTATATGTGATATTGATATGGAACTTTTTCTAAAATGATCAGTATGGAATGATGTTGATCCTTGTCGAAATTATTTTGATGCGACGTTAAACATGGCCGCCAGCGGCCATCTTTGTTTACATAGAGTTATATAATGAAAACTTGTAGCGACTACTCCTCTGAAACTACTAGACGGATTTTCATGAACCTTCACAGGAATGTTGCTCTTGATATCTAATTGATCCTAGCAAAATTTAAGGTCGGTCGGAAATTCAAGATGGCCTCCAAGGCTAAAAATATATGTTGTAGCGACTACTTCTTGAAAACTATAAGTAATATTGATATGCGTCTTTTCCTAAAATGATCAGCATGACATGATGTTGGTCCTTGTCGAAAATCGTTTTGATTCGATGATAAACATGGCTGTTAGCGGCCATCTTTGTTTACAAAGAGTTATCTATTAAACAATTGTAGCGACTACTCCTCTGTAACTACTCGACGGATTTTCATGAAACTTCACAGGAATGTTGCTCTTGATGTCTAATTGATCCTAGCAAAATTTCAGGTCGGCCGAAAATTCAAGATGGCCGCCATGGCTAAAAAAAAAATTCAAAATACAAGTTTGTAGCGACTACTTTGATATATTGATATGGGACTTTTTCTAAAATGATCAGTATGACATGATGTTGATCCTTGTCAAAAATTACATCGGCCATCTTTGTCAGCGGCCATCTTTGTTTACATAGAGTTATATAATGAAAATTTGTAGCGACTACCCCTCTGAAACTACTTGACGGATTGTCATGAAACTTCACAGGAATGCTGATCTAGCTATCAAAAACATATCAGTAGAGCTTCAAGGTTA
The DNA here is from genome assembly GCA_037043455.1 of Cyrtodaria siliqua. Taxonomy (NCBI): domain Eukaryota; kingdom Metazoa; phylum Mollusca; class Bivalvia; order Adapedonta; family Hiatellidae; genus Cyrtodaria; species Cyrtodaria siliqua. The sequence continues at coordinate 139,489 of JAWPHD010001315.1, forward strand.
TTGACCGCTTGTTTTGTTTTATTTTCTTATTTCATTATTTCTTTGTTTTAATTTTTTTTCTTTGGTGTTAACGCTGTGTTAGCAGGAAGCATTGCTGTGCCTATTGCATTTTTTCCGATTCATTGATATGTGAGCCCTTGACATTTGTTTTTAATTTCTTGTCGGCGCTACTCCTCCTAAACGCCTTGTTGGATTTCGACGAAACTTGTCAGGAAGCATTGGTAAGATGTCTAATTTTGCATATCGAGCTTTTGTTCCAGTTTGCTAATTTATGACGAGGTTATGGCACTTTGACATTTTTACTTTAAATTTCTTGCCGGCGCTAGTCCTCCTAAATGGCATGTTGGATTTCTACAAAATTTGTCAGGAAGCCTCAGTATGATGTCTAGTTGTGCAAAGCATGGTATATCAATGAAATGTTGGACAAGTTCGAAAACCAGCTAGATCTAGTTAGTAACGATAGGTTATGGAATGTTAATATAACCCCCCACCCCCAACACCCATTTTTATGAAATTTCATTCATAGAAGAAAGTGGAACAAATTAAAAAATACCCACGCCAGACTAGACACAGCAGACTTATTGCCCATGATGGATTTCGACGAAACTTGTCAGGAAGCATTGGTAAGATGTCTAATATTGCATATCGAGCTTTTGTTCCAGTTTGCTAATTTATGACGAGGTTATGGCACTTTGACATTTTTACTTTAAATTTCTTGCCGGCGCTAGTCCTCCTAAATGGCTTGTTGGATTTCTACAAAATTTGTCAGGAAGCCTCAGTATGATGTCTAGTTGTGCAAAGCATGGTATATCAATGAAATGTTGGACAAGTTCGAAAACCAGCTAGATCTAGTTAGTAACGACAGGTTATGGAATGTTAATATAACCCCCCACCCCCAACACCCATTTTTATGAAATTTCATTCATAGAAGAAAGTGGAACAAATTAAAAAATACCCACGCCAGACTAGACACAGCAGACTTATTGCCCATGATGGATTTCGACGAAACTTGTCAGGAAGCATTGGTAAGATGTCTAATTTTGCATATCGAGCTTTTGTTCCAGTTTGCTAATTTATGACGAGGTTATGGCACTTTGACATTTTTACTTTAAATTTCTTGCCGGCGCTAGTCCTCCTAAATGGCTTGTTGGATTTCTACAAAATTTGTCAGGAAGCCTCAGTATGATGTCTAGTTGTGCAAAGCATGGTATATCAATGAAATGTTGGACAAGTTCGAAAACCAGCTAAATCTAGTTAGTAACGACAGGTTATGGAATGTTAATATAACCCCCCACCCCCAACATCCATTTTTATGAAATTTCATTCATAGAAGAAAGTGGAACAAATTAAAAAATACCCATGCCAGAATAGACACAGCAGACTTATTGCCCATGATTACCAGATGAGCGATCTAAGGCCATCCTATCCCTGTTGAGTTTGCAATGTTTTAAAAAAAACTACTGATGGGAATGTTATGTTGACAACCCTTGATAAAAGAGCCGTTTTAGCCAGTAGAGCATCTACAGGTCCTCTTTCGCCTCTTGTTTTTAATAGAATGGCATTTTGTTTTTAAACAAATGCACTTAAATGTCATCTCAGCAAATGGCAAACTCGATTGATTTTAGTTACTAAAATGTTTACAAACTTTCATTTAAGCATCATTGACCTTTTTATTTCTAAGTCATGTGAATCCACGGATTTCTTGTTAATTTTATTGCTATTTACGAACGACGGTGGCGACGAAGGAGCAATAAATACCGCGATGTAAACCCGACTGATAATGAACTGAAGATCATTTCCGGTCTATTTTGTGACCTACATGTACGATGAGCTTTCTTTATTATTTCGAAAGAGCGTAACATGGCAGAAAAACAGTAATGCAGACGTTATTGACTCAAAAAAACAACACTTATGATACAGAACCCGTAATTTTCAGACCCAAAGACTGAGAATAAATTGTCAAAACAAGTTCTTTATTTTATTTAATTATTTGTGATATTATTCTATAGAACATGTAACTTTCTGTGACAAAATACATATTTGTCTGAAAATAACACTCAAATTACACTTAAAAAGTTCGGGTCAGTAGAAATGTGTTCGCCTAGTAAATTTGTGTAAGTCACATGCCCGATGGGCTAGTCGCTCAAAATGTTTTTCGTGAATACTGTTGTTATTGTAACAAGAGCATCAAGAATTGCAGGGCAATCCATAGTCCCCCACGGGCCCAGACAAACATTGTCCAGAGATCTTCTATGATGGAAGTCAAGGATCAAGGTTAAGGTCACAATGACCTTATTTTGGTATGCGACACCGCTATCACAAGATGTATTCACACACCAAGTTTCGTGTCTCTAAGTGTTAGAGTATTGAAAATACGCTCCGGAAAAGCATTTTCTATGACAGAGGTCACAGGTCAAGGTCACAATGACCTTATTTTGGTACGCGACACACCGCTATCACAAGATGTATTTACATACCAAGTTTGGTATCTCTAAGTGTTGTAGTATTGAAATTACGGTCCGGACAAGCATTTTCTGTGACAGAGGTCACAAGTCATGGTCACAATGACCTTAATTTTAAGCGCGACACATCGCTATCCCAAGGTGTAATCACATACCAAGTTTGGTATCTCTAAGTGTTAGAGTATTGAAAATAATGTCCGGACAAGCATTTCTATGACAGAGGTCACAGGTCAAGATCAAGGTCACAGTGACCTTATTTTGGTACGAGACACACCGCTATCCCAAGATGTATCCACATCCCAAGTTTGGTATCTCTAAGTGTTATAGTATTGAAAATACGGTCCGGACATGCATTTTCTATGACAGAGGTCACAGGTCAAGATCAAGGTCACAGTGACTTTATTTTGGTACGAGAAACACCGCTATCCCAAGATGTATCCACATCCCAAGTTTGGTATCTCTAAGTGTTATAGTATTGAAAATACGGTCCGGACAAGCATTTTCTATGACAGAGGTCACAGGTCAAGATCAAGGTCACAATGACCTTATTTTGGTTCACGACACACCGCTTTCCCAAGATGTATTCACATACCAAGTTTCGTATCTCTTAAGTGTTATATTATGGAAAATATGGTCCGGACATGCATTTTCTATGACAGTGGTCACAGGTGGAGGTCAAGGTCATAGTGACCTTAATTTGGTACGCGACACACCGCTATCCCAAAATGTATCAACATCCCAAGCTTCGTGTCTCTAAGTGTTACAGTATTGAAAATACGGTCCGGACAAGCATTTTCTATGACAGAGGTCACAGGTCAAGGACTTTATTTGGGTACGCGACACACCCTATCCCAAGATGTATCGACATATCAAATTTGGTATCTCAGAGTCTTATAGTATTAAAAATATGGCCCGGACAAGCATTTTTAGAACATTTTCTCTGACAGAGGTCACAGGTCAAGGTCAAGGTCACTGTGACCTTATCTTGGTATACGACACACCGCTATCCCAAGATGTATTCAAATATCAAGTTTGGTATCTCTAAGTATTATAGTATTGAAAATACGGTCCGGACAAGCATTTTCTATGACAGAGGTCACAGGTCAAGGTCACTGTGACGTTTTTTGGTACGCGACACACCGCTATCACAAGATGTATCCACATACCAAGTTTGTTATCTCAAAGTCTTATAGTATTGAAAATATGGCCCGGACAAGCATGTCGGAAGGACGTACGGACGGACGGATGGATGGATGGACGGACGGACGGACGGACGGACGGACGGACGGACGGAGTGCAAACCTATAGCACCCTCCGGGACCGGTGGGGGACTAATTACAGAGCTCCAGACAAACTTCCATGTCAAAGAATATTTTACCTCCTAAATAAAAAAAAATCTGCAGTGCTGATTCAGATTATAAATGTTGTGTTTTCGCTTTTTACTTCAACTAGCAATTGTTAATTTTCTAGGCTGATTTTCACTCCCAATTGTTTTTTCTTGCTGATTTCTTTAATGTTAATACTCCCAGAAATTGCTTATCTGGAGTTCTGAAGTATTAGTTGTTTGTGTCGCCTTTCCGAAGAAAAGTGCGATACATAGGGATCACTTTGTCGTCCGTCCGTCAGTCCGTCACGAAAACTTAACGTTGGTTATAACTTTCTCATTTGTTGATATTTTCATCAAACGTTTAATATATTCTCACCATGACAACTTCGACATGACCATACTAAAATATAAAGGTCAAGATCACACTGAAGGTCATTATATGGATCAAATACACATATTTTTATTCATAAAAACTGAACGTTGGCTATAACTTTTTCATTTCCTGATATGTCTTCATCGAACTTCCAATATATACCCATCATAACAACACCAACATGACCATGCTTAAATATGAAGGTCAAGTTTACACTGAAGGTCATTATATTGGTTAAATACTCATTTTCTTCACGAAAATTAACTTTGGTTATAACTTCCTCATTTCTTGATATTTCTTCATCAGACTTTCAATATATACTCATCATGACAACATCGACATGACCATACTAAAATAGAAAGGTCATTATATGGGTTAAATACTCTTTTTTTCCTTCCCAAAAAAACATAAGGTTGGCTATAACTTTCTCAATTCTTTTTATTTCTTCATCAATCTTTCGATATACACTTGTCATGACAACATCGACATGGCCATACTAAAATATACAGGTCAAGGGCACACTAAAGGTCATTACATGGGTTAAATACTCATTTTTTTCTTCACGAAAACTTTGTCAGGCCAGTTTGTCAAGGTCATTTATCTGGGTCCAAAGAACCTTGTTATGCTGACAAAGCGCTGGCATGCGGCACACGTGCTCCGCGGAACTCTCAATCTAGTTTTAATAATATCAGAAAATATGCGCTATTGTTTACACAGATTCCACCATCTCTAAATCATAAATATACCCCTAAATGTCTTGGTAACTTGCCCCAGAATCAGACCTGCCCCTGATTTTGTCAATAATTTACGGTTGAATTTCTTCAGTATGTTAAGGGAAGACAATCCAATGATTTCTTAATCATTTGTTGTATTGCCTGCATAGCACAGCAGTCACTTAGGGATCACTTTGCCAATCGTCGTTGCCATCGTCCATCACAGTTCAATCTGCAGCCTAGCCTTGGCCATAATAACCTCAAGAAATGTGTTAAACATGTCCGATAACTTACTGACTTTCATTCTGGCAGAGTTATGCCTCTTTTTATAGTTCGATTGTACATGCTGAAATACGTACAAGGCAAGTGACCCAAGTTTTCTGTGGAACATCCTTCTAGTTTTGTATCAATTGATTTCATATGTTACCTTTACAGTCCGACTCGAGGGCAATTACTAGTGTTGCAAAACTTTGAAAATACATTATCCCTTATCTGACTTTGTAAACAACCGAAGATTTATTTCCAACCTACAGAGATGATATAGACTTTTTGTCAAGCTCTATTGACTTTTTGAATAATATGTTACCGTCACTTTAGCCTTAAACTGATTTAAAATGTATGCTCTGTTAAAAAGGTATACAACCTTGCTAACTCTTGCGTTTACATGTTTTAGTAAATTGTGAAACCGATCCATAGTTGATTTTTAGACGTTTAATGCAGTAAATCACAAGTTTTTGTTTGTTTTTAGCTCTACTGATCAAAAATCAGCAGAGCTTTACCTTGGTGAGTTGTCCGTCCATAAACTTTTTATGTAGCGACTACTCCTCTGAAACTACTGGATGGATTTTCATTAAACTTTATAGAAATGTAGCCCATGGTGTCTGGTTTATCCTAGCAAAATTTCACATTGATGTAAAATCCAAGATGGCCGCCAAGGCTAAATATAGATTAAAAAAAAGACAAGTTTGTAGCGACTACTTCTTGAAAACCATAAGTGACATTGATGTGGGACTTTTTCTAAAATGATCAACATGACATGATGTAGGTCCTTGTTGACATAGCGCCAGCGGCCATCTTTGTTTTATAGAGTCATATAGTAAAAACTTGTAGCGACTACTCTTCTGAAACTACTAGACGGATTTGCATGAACCTTCACAGGAATGTTGCTCTTGATGTCTAGTTGATCCTATCAACATGTTAGGTCAGCTGTAAGTTCAAGATGGCCACCAAAAATAAAAATGTATTAAAAAATAAAGTTTGGAGAGACTACTTCTTGAAAACTATAAGTGATATTGATATGGGACTTTTACTAAAATGATCGGCATGTTATGATGTTGATCCTTGTCGAACATTAGTTTGATTCGACATTAAACATAGCTGCCAGCGGCCATCTTTGTTTACACTGAGTAATATAATAAAAACTTGTAGCGACTACTCTGAATTTACTTGACGAATTTTCATGAAACTTCACAGGAATGTTGCCCTTGATGTCTAGTTGATCCTAGCAAAACTTCAGGCCGGGCGAAAATTCAAGATGGCCGCCACTGCTAAAAGTAGATTTAAAAACAAAACAAATTTGTAGCGACTACTTCCTGCAAACTACAAGTGATATTGATATGGGACATTCTCTAAAATGGTCAACATGACATGACGTTGGTCGTTGTCGGAAATCGTTTTAATTTGACATGAAACATGGCTGCCAACGGCCATCTCTGTTTACATAGTTAAATAGTAAAAACTTGTAGCGACCACTCCTGTGAAAGTACTTGATTTTCATGAAACTTCACAGGAATGTTGCACTTGATGTCTAGTTGATCCTAGCATAGTTTTAGGTATTTCAAGATGGTCGTCATGGCTAAAATTAGATTTAAAAAAATCAAGATTGTAGAACCTACTTTTTGAAAACTATAAGTGATATTGATATGGGACTTTTTCTAAAATGATCAGCATGACATGACGTTGGTCCTTGTCGAAAATCATTTTGATTCGTCATTAAACATGGCCATTATTGTTTACATAGAGTTATATATAGTAAAATCTTATAGCGACTACTCCTCTGAAACTACTTGAAGGATTTTCATGAAACTTAAAACAAATGTGTCTCTTGAAGTCTAGTTGATCCTATCAAAATTTCAGGTTGGTCGGAATTTCAAGATGGTCGCCATGGCTAAAAATATTTTAAAAGAAATTGTAGCGACCACTTCTTAAAAACTATAAGTGATATTGAATCAGATATGGAACATTTTGTTAAAATGACCAGCATGACATGATGTTGGTCCTTGTTGAAAATTATTTTGATTCGACATTAAGCATGTCAGACAGCGAACATCTTTCTTTACATAGAGTTATACAGTAAAACTTTGTAGCGATTACTCCTCTGAAACTACTTGACAGATTTTCATAAAACTTCACATGAATGCTAATCTAGCTATCAACTCCTATCAGTAGAGCTTCAGGGTCATTGACCTCTTAATGTTGTCTGTTTAAGAGATATAAAAAAAAACATAATCCAAGCCTTCCTTCTCTTTGCCAGATGCATTTTACAAGGCGGCACTCTCAACAGCCTAAATGGAATTTAACAAAACTTCATCAAAATGTGCAACTCATTAAAAGGAAGCTCTGTATTGTTATTCAGGTATGTTGGTCAAAGTTCAAGGTTGCTGTTAATTTAAATAAAAACAAATCTCAATAAGTTTACCTTCCCTTGGGGGCTGTCTTATAAAATTGAGGAGTATCCATTGTTTTAAGATGGGTGGTTACACATATATGGAGACTTATACTTCGCTGAATTTGCTTGTTTTCACTGGGTTTCTTTTTAATGAAGTGTTGTAATTAATTTATAAGCATAACCTGCAGCTTCATCTGGCAGATTCAAAGGACATGCTTTAAGAATTAAGATCAGTGACCAGAATACACATTATTTGTAGTAAAATATGTTTAATCTAAATTTAAGTTGGCTGAATAATTTTGTGTACGCTCTGTGCTGTTGGGAACATCTCTGTAGTGTAAGGAAGCATGCTTTTCGTTCGAGAAAAGAGATCCCGGTTCTAGTCCTGGCAGGGAACCTAGCACACTTACTGAGCTGTACAAACTTCATTCTGGGATACCAACAACTTTAAAATAAATACATATGATACAATTGTTCATTATACAATTATACTAGTCCATACTTATTTATATGCGCTTCCATAAAAGTGAAGCTGCTATACGTAGTGTTACCCTTATCGTGAAATATCGACATGTTTGTGACTGTATATAATACATTCATCCAAACTGGCATTTTGAAATCAGACAAAACCAAAAGACAAAAGATAATATTACTAAACTATAATGCTTTGAATACAATTATTATTTTACTTCATTGTTGTATTTATATAGTACTGAAGTCGTTGAACACAGATTGTGTTACCTTCTCAATTTTGGAGATGTGTCACTTGACTGATAATCGATCTGTCAAATTCTTGCTAATATGTCATGCTAATAATATTATCCTTTCACTGCCTTTCAAACATGTCCGTACTCCTTTTCTTGTTCTCTTTGGCTAAATGCTGTGGTTGTTCAGTATAATTCTGCATACATCTTGAGATGTTTCTTATTTTGTATTGTATATAGCTTTACAACAACATCTTAGTGTTGCTTTTGTTAGTTTCTCTGTATGTGGACTTCCAAGGCGGTAGCCTTATTGTCAACCATTGTGAGTGTGTGATGTCTTATTTGGCCTTTTATTCATCTTTAAAGTTGTTCTTTGTTTCTGTGTGTGTGTTTATGGTTGACTGTCGTCATTGAATGCTACTTTTCCTATCTAATTTCATTGTTTGAGAATTCCTTTCGATGGGATGTAGTTTTGTTTACACTGGCTTACACTTGTTTACGCTGAAGACAGGATAATAGCGAGGATTGGGAACATGGATCACATGAAATCAATTTCAGCTACCCTGTAGGCCTTATTGCCTACTGACCGTTCCAAGTCGGTAGCTGTGTCTCCACCATTATTTATGTTGTATTTTGTAATTAATTAAATATTGCTCCTTGTTTCCCGACCTACGACGCCCTTGCGTTGGACGCTGTGGTTCTATTGGATACTATATATCATTTAGGAGCTTAAGCTACCACGTGAAATTAACCATTAAGCCCTATTTGTACAATAACAAACACTCCTAAACCCAATTTGTTATCATGGAGGTTTCCGAAGCATTAATCCAGTCTGAGAATCCTTTATGATATCTTCTTATAACTTGCTGGACCTACCAAACTACCAAACTAGTGTTCTCGTAGTGCCTTTTGATATATACATATGTAACGTTATAAACAGCATAACATGCTTCTAAAAGAACATAAACTGTTTGTTTAGAAGGGATATATCTGGGATAAAGCTCAATGACGTCACATATTGTGTAACCCTCTCAATACGATGTCCGACATAATAAACCTATACCTTTATACGTATACCGTGTAAGTATTGGACTGTTTGTCCGAAATCATTGACCATTTCTGTCTATTTTTAGGACAAACTATATCTAAAATCGAGCCCTTTTGGAAACATTAAATAATGTCAACCGTTTGAATATGCAATACATACTGTAGATGGGCCCCTGAAAGATCACACACAAACAAGAGCGAAAAGTAGCAGACTCGGTTTTATTTAAGGATGTTGGCTGGGCAAGTTTTGAAATTTTATCTTGAATTATTTTTTTATTAAATAATGGGTGGGGTACGGTCTATATATGTTTGGTTTTCAAAGTAAAAAGACGAATGAGGATTGCAATTGTTTATGTATGTTTTGAAAGATATGTATATATTTAGTCGAAAATTAATCGTTGTTTTTCAATAAATGTAATGTTATGAAAACAATGTGAAAATATTCAATGACTCTATTTATCCTCCTTTTAGTGAAATTTTGGAATTGGAAATATGTGACTTCTTCAAAGACGTCTAGTGGGAAAAAAAGTGTGGTGTCCTACCCTTTTTTGATAATTTTGTATCTAAATGATACCAAAGAAGCTTTTAATATCAATTAAAATAACATCTCAGCATTTCGTCCTTTCCCAGCCAACCTCCTTAATCTGTTTATGAGAGGTAACTTGATAATGCACGCAACATCTCGAGACGATACTAACACGTATTGATATATATATATATATAGATATGAGACAAATTATCAACCAAACAGTGCTTAAACTAACATCATTAAACTAACAATATACATCATTCTTTACCATATATATGTATATATATATACGTAAAGAATAGTATACATCTCAAGCGCTTTCTGGGGCACTTGGTCACGAGGATTCCGGGAAGATAGGTATTTAAAAAGATAAATGTTAGACAAATTATCAACCAAACAGTGCTTAAACAAACAAATATAGAGCGCTTTCGGCTTTTATCGCCATCTTCACGATGAATACACAAAGCTACAAAAACAAACACATAACTTCCGGAAAAGCAAAAACATAAACCAATTAATATTATAAGCGTGCGCGTTATGCGCCCATGTCAGCATTAGTATAACACTGTTGTGAGATGGTAACAGTGTATGTGCACTATACGTTTAAATATTGTTCATATGAAACCTTCAATTCCAAAGACGGGTTAACACACTGGCGTGAAAAGATTTTTCTGGGAGTGTATTTGCCGCGCGGTCAAAGGTTCAGACTGTTATTATTAGAGTTCGCAGAAATGAACGGCTTCTATGATGAAGCTATGATGAATTGAGAATTGATCATATCTGATTAGGTTATTATCCGGTACATTGTATGTATAACGTGTCGTTCTTTCTGTGGATTTACAATGACAAATAGTGAGATAAAAAAGAGAAGCAATGTATCCTTCAGAGATTAAGAGATTTATTTAAAACGAATATATGAATATATCGAGATCAGTCCTAATTCATTACCATTCATCGGTAGTGTGACTTACATGAAAGCATATTGTTAACGATCGTATATTTAGCATATTTCCATTGCATTCTAAGAAATGAGAATTATATTTACACCATTAAATATATAATATATATAGGTGCATTCTACTTAGCGGTGACATATATTCTTTTTGTTTAACGTATTCTTTCTTTGAAAACGAATATACCGTAGACAGTGTATGTTCAATTAGGTGTACAAATAAATATTTTTAATATAGTCGGTAAAAAGCGTTTTGGACCAGTGTATATAAAGTAATATAAAAATAAAACTGGTGGACATAATTTAAATATTTTTTTTTAGTAACTAAGGTCTACCCTATCCGGTTAATTTGGTATCAGAAACAATAAATTCCAAACAAGATTTGATTTTAAAAAAATATCGCGAACACACAAAGGGTCTGTAAAAAATGTTGCAAAGTTCATTAAAAGTAACAGTTACGGACACATTCGAGTAACCAATAAAAAGATTATTATTTTTTCGCAACACTTTCATTGTAAACGATAATTATTGTTGATTGTTGATCTATTGGGAATTATCAACTGAGATAATAAGGGTTATGGTCGAATGTCAAGGTTCAGCGATCATTGTACGGGTTCGAACACTGCTATGGTCCAAAACATTTTTTACAGAGTATATATAGGAAATGTCGCATTCAAGGACCACAGTCAAGCAGAACACGCATAGAAACAAACAACAATTACAAAGATGAATAAACGGCAAGATATGATATCACAAACATAAACGTGTTGGCAATAGGGATATCACCTTGGAACGGTCGGTGGCAAAAAGGGCCGCTGGGTGTTTAAACCAAATTCTAGGGGGCAAACCTCACACATACCCTATTGTCATCCCAGTAAAACGGTTGTAAACAACGGTATCCCCGCCATATCTTATACTCTAACAAACAATTCAGCATTAATAGGCAATATAAGTATAACACATCAATGATCATGTATATATGAATATAAAAGACAAAAACCTAGAAAGCCACAAAGCTGTAGCCAGAGCTACAAGAGAAACAATCATTTAAGGTATATAGAAGATTATAAAAATATTTCGTTGGTATCCAGTGAAGAGCGGGAATTCCAACAGGAGGTATAATTGCTTTTATGGAAACGGAGGCTCTGTCTCTGTCTCTGTCTAGGTTCCGATTAAAACAGTTATACCGAGGGTTGTAATGTCACTATCTGAACCGGATACCCATGACTGAGTATTTCTTTTGCATATTATTTCCATCCTGCGCATTGACATCGCCAACTACTAAGGTTGTGCATGTTTATTTACACAATGGCGCCATGAAACTTACGTTGTTGGTATCAGCGCGCGATTTTTATCGTCCCCTATGTAAAACGCGGATAAACGTATCCGTTATGCAAGGAAACCATATATACTATATCTAAAAGTATTCCCGATCCTCACCGGATACCCATGAAAGATTCTTATATTCGTGTATAACCATATCTCTCAACAGCGAATGGATTTGGTAAAACGCTCTCTGTACAGCGAAGTTCAAATGATTTTCGTGTTTATTATTTAGAGGTTAATATACGGCCGTGGTGTGCCTTTTGTCGATAATGGCACACCTAGTGCCGTAATAGCCCGAGGGCCATGCACTATGTAGGCCGTATATTTGCCTTTTAATTACATACCTTACTATAATGGAGAAGAAGAATAAGAACAAACGGTGCATTTTTATGATACAATACGTCGACATGTTTACTAAACGGAGTACATTAAACATACAAGTAGAATAAGATGCAAACAATTATTTGGCAAATAAATACATTGGATCTACATTAAATTAATAATTTACGTTAAGTTAGTTTTCTTCCTTGTCTTTCGTCTTAATGATATATTTGAAAGCTTCAAACGTTTATTTACTGGTCGTGAACATTGCAGTTGAGACGTCAACGTCCTATCCTCAGCCATAGCGCGCCAATATGACGTCTTTGTATTGCTTGATGACGTTGACGTCTTCGCGTGCGGACAGTCTGTTGCTACTGTGCCGATTATGGATTTAGAAACAGGACTGATAATCATTGTTTTTCTACTAAAATGTGTTACTGTTTATAGTAAGGTATGTAATAATAAATTGTTCAAATGATAGGTGGTACAATCAATGTTAATAAAGAATATTTACATTCACTTAATACTTTCTGTTGATTAGTAATTGATTTACAAATAACAATCAAAAACAAAACTATCTTTTAGCATAAGATTTTTTGTCTGAATAATACAAGTAACTTTATTATGAACTCAGAGACATTTATTGATCGATAGAGATCACATTTGCCATAATAGGAGGATTTATATGCCTGTAAAATCTTAATCCGCTACGTGCTGACGTGTATATAATGGACTGTTCTTTCTTTGAATTAAGACCATTCCATTCCATTTATGTGACAGGCTAATCTGGGTTTACACTGGACGCTAAGGATATTATTGTCGTGCTTAGCGGGTTAAGGGCTAAATATATATGCTGACCATTTTTGAAAAAGTCCACGACAAAACAATTCAGCATTCTTATCACGATGCATATAAAAATGTAAAAGGAGGATATGAAGATGTAAGACTATTTTACGTTTAACGTTCTACAATTAATCATGCGTACATTACGTGGTCTGAGTATTAACCTCCATACCCCATCCAACCCGTTCTACAAGAAGCGAAAATGGGGTTGGCTGGTATATGAAATAAAACCGTAATTTCTGCTTAAAATGTTTGCACATTGTAAAATTAAAACATTTAATAGGTGATTTTAAAGAGTTATTTCATTTTTTCAGTAAAAAATATGTTTAAACGTGTTTTTTGTCAAACATATAAAATGCTGCTAATATATGATTGTCCATCCCTTAATGAAATTAAGGTGGTACCACGTAAAGCAAAATATAAATATGAATTGCTATGACAATACAAGAAAAACGTTTAGTTTGCCTGCTTTATGAATATCTTCCTCAAAGCAGGTCTAAATGGCGAAAAGAACTTTGCTCGGAGACGGAGGGGTTAGACATTTATAATGCATGTCAAATATGGTTAGAAAGGGATCTTTTTAAAATCGAAATTGCCATGTTTACCCCAAATTTAGTAAAAAAATCAACCAAAGAACGAACTTTTATGGTGATGTGATTTATAAACTTCGAAAGATTCTTGGTCATGATCACTTTCATTCTATCTTTGTTAAACTTGTTAAAAAGTTTATCAAAAGAGGTTATGACCCTATCATTTTGCAACGTACTGCATGCTTGGTGGTGGACCCTTTTACAGTTCGCCACTATGCTTTCCTCTTTAATTGTACGATGACCGGACAGGCTGTGGACCCTATGATGACGCCTACCTAAAGTCTTATATTTACACGAGCATATTTGTGTTTTACTTATATTGCCTATTGATGCTGCCTTGTTGGTTAGCGATTAGATCATGGCGGGTATTTCTTTATTTACACTGTCCTGTTTTATTGGGGTGACAGTAGGGTAAGTGTGAGGTTTGGTGGACCCTAGAACCGGTTTAAACCCCCCAGTGGCCTATTTTGCCACTGACCGTTCCAAGGCGGTAGCCCTATTGTCAACCCTTTTTGTGTTTGTGATGTCGTTTGCATTTATTATTACTTTTGCCTTCTTGTTTGTCTGTTTGCGTGTTTGTTTCTGTGTTTTGTGGCTGACTGTCCTCCTTGAATGCTACTTTCCCTGTCCGATCTTTTTATATTTCTTCCCTTGAATATCCATTGAAAAGAAATCAAAGTGTACACTACATACTCTCGATTTTGTTTGATGAGACAGACGTTTTTTTGTCTGCAATGGCCTATTCACATTTCATATCTTAAGCTATCATTATTTCTCCTCATGAAATATTACTATCTTGTCCGATTTTATGCGCACTACAGCACAAATTCGAGATAAATTTTGTTTAAGACGGAAGTCTAACTTCAGTTCATAAAATACATAGAGGATATTTTGTGTTTTGGAGTGAATAACAAATTTTATTTGATCGGGAAGTGTGAAAACTTTATATTTTCACGAATGCGAAGATTGAGTGAAAAATTATATATAGATATAAAATCGAACATGAAAAGCAGCATTCAAGGACGACAGTCAACCACAAACACACACAGAAACAAAGAACAAATTAAAAAATGAATAAAAGGCCAAAAAAGACATCACAAACACAAAAGGGTTGACAATAGGGCTACCGCCTTGGAAACAGTCAGTGGCAAAAAAGGCCGATGGGGGTTTAAACCATGTTCTAGGGTGTGTAACAACGTATATAGCTCATTCCGTATATAGCTCACCAGTAAGCTTTATATGTAGGCATATAGCTCACATTTTCTACGTATATAGCTCACACCAATGTAAGCTTTATACGGTGAAAAGTCATGGTCATTCCGTATATAGCTTATCACCATCTAAATACAAAATTAGTTAAAATAGGAGCGCACAATAACAGAAAATAATTGCATAAATTATGTTGCCGGTTACATGGCGTCTACCCTTGATACTACTACTACTACTACTGTTGCTGCTGCTGCTGCTGCTGCTGTTAATGCTGCTGCTGCTACTGCTACTGCACTGCACGCTCTTCACGCAATGCATGCTCTTCACGCACAGCACGTTCTTCACGCACTGCATGCTCTTGACGCACTACACGCTCTTCACGCACTGCACGCTCTTCACGCACTGCACGCACTGCACGCTCTTCACGCAATTCACGCTCTTCACGCACGGCTCGCTCTTCAGGCACTCCACGCAAAAAAAGCTGTGCCAAGCAAAGAAAAAAACAGTTGCTCACTCAGGAAGGGGTAGTTCTTCATCATCAACAGCAATAACACCAACCAGGGGCGTAGCGTGGCCAAAATTGAAGTTACTCACGATACCTAAACGCCTACTTTCCGGACGCCTATTAGGACTTGCGCCCGTCCCCATAATCCTATAATAATGCTGCAACTAAGTTTGGGGGAGGGTTTTTGGGTCCTCCGCCAAGAAAATGTGGGTTAATGGTAGTCATAAATGGTGCATTCTGGTGTAATGCTGGTGTAATTTTGTAATAATATGTCATGTATGTATGTAATAATTGAACATTGTAGAAAATGAAGAATAGACCTGAACTCTCCAAAAGCTTACGATTTTATTGCATTTTTCGAGTTTTAAATCTTTCAATTTTTCAGACATTTATTGTAAAGTTTACTCACGTGAGTAAATGAGTATGGCACGCTACGCGCCTGCCAACCGCTTAATATTACAAAAATTCAACATAGTGCAACAAGTCATTATCTTTAATATACTTTTATATATTTCCTGGAAAGATGAGGATCTTGTCGTTACAAGTCATATATCTTAAACTATACTTAAATCATATAATTAGCCTTTCATGTATCATAATCATACAAATACGAAATATGAGTATAATTCGAACAGGACTTAAAACATTTTCAGTTTTTAAAAGAGTAAGCTTTATTCGGAATCAAGGCACATGCCCTCCGTATATAGCTTATCGTGAGCTTTATGCGGAGACGAGCTCCGTATATAACTCACTGGTGAGCTATATACGGAATGAGCTATATACGGTGTTACAAGGGTGCACCAAACCTCATACTTACCCTACTGTCAACCCAATAAAACGGGACAGTGTAAATAAAGAAATTCCCGCCATTATATATTCTCTAACAAGCAAGGCAGCATTAACATGATTAATAGGCAATATAAGTAAAACACAAAGATACTCGTGTATATATAAATACAAAAAAAACACAATAGCCTAGAAAGCCACAAAGAAGGTACTCAATGACTTGGCAGAAACCAGAGCAACAAGAGAATAAACCATTGAGGGCGCGACAAGACAAGACTACAGACAAACATCAAACGTCACCGTCCTTTTGGGCTTTAGGTAGTCGTCATCATAGGGTCCACAGTCTGTCCCGTCATCGCACAGTCGAAGAGGAAAGCATAGTGGCGAACTGTAAATGGGTCCGCCACCAAGCATGCAGTGCGTTTCAAAATGATAGGGTCATAACCTCGTTTGATAAACATTTTAACAAGTTTAACAAAGATGGTATGAAAGTGATCATGACCATGAAGTTTGATCACGAGATGAAATAATATCCGTTATTCACGACAAAACAACAAATTATCTTTTTATTTTATGCTTTATAATCAAAGTATACTGCAGTATGCAGATTTTTCTTTTAATATGACGACGTCTTTGGCTTAGTATGATACAATTGTTGTTTTTATTACCCCATAACTTCTAAACTATTTAACCGATTTCAATAACCTACGACTTATTTTTTTAGTTAAGTTATTTGCAATTCAATGATATAACGTTTATAGCAAATTTCTTCTAAAATACTGACCAGTTTTAAAAATTATAGCTCATTTTCTTAGTTAGACCATTTACAGTCGAATGATATATATATTAAGCAGTTATTTTATAAACAAATAAAAAAAAAGTTTTTGATATTGAAAAAAGGTAGTTCCGGCAGTGAACAAATAAAACTCTATATTTCACACGTATAAAATACCACTTTTATTTCATTGCTAAAATCCACTATTTCACTGCTAAGCATAAAATAAAAGATCATGCAATGGCAATATACACGTGGGTCATGATGGACTATGTACTGTTTCATCTTAAAGTGTTCAAATACCACGGCATATTTAACATATACCATAACATAATCCTACACATATAATGATATGACTAATGCGGTCATGCTAAGCGCTTGGAACAAGTGACGTTACAGGTCTCGCGACACTAACATGTCTTCAAAAAGGGTAAAATGAAGTTTAATCATATTATGAGAAAACAGGACGACCGATTAGTGTAATATTTGAACAAATTGTATATTTTATATACATTCATGTTTCATGCACAGCAAACACTCAAAGGTTTACCTTTAATATATGTTTTTGAAAGTGTTGCCTGACCCATCTGACATGACACTATGTATACATGTAGTGTAATGTATATATGTCTAGATATTAAACTTGTTTTTATTTTCAAATCGCGGTTTTAGCTTTCTATATTTTTAATTGTTTGAACATTTGGTTAATATAATTTCAGATAATAAATAGGCATTATACGATATGTGCATCAGTATTTGTGTACCTAAATATACTGCGCAAAGTCTGCGCTAGTGTGTCGTTTTAAATAATCAATTAAATGTTTTCTTTCTATTACTGCATCTTCAGATATGGTATGATGTCATGTTTGCATGCAATATAACCTTTAGTTCATATGTTTTCTGATTGAAATTCTTAGATTATGCGTACAACTGATTTCATCGAATTCAAAGCTGCCAAAGTTGAATAGACTATAAGGACTTGCGGTTTAGAGCATGTCGAGTGGGAAGCGTCATCCATCATATATTTCCCTCTGAGGTTGCTATCCCAATGTAAACATATATATGATGTGTTAGCGGTGCGTAAAATCCCAGTTTATTCCATTTATCGATTTCCCATCCCTCATTAATATAGTAAGCATCAGCGTTTCCGTGATCAACTGGAAACTAATATAGACTTGATTTAACAAGTAGGGTTTCTCCTCTTGGGATGGATAAGATACGAGAAATGTCTGTAGTAATAATGTGTTTATTATCCAATTCGCTTGGTATAATGATTGCTCGTGAAAAGAAATGTATATTTAATTTACGAGATCATATCTCTGATTCTATGTTAAGACATATATGAAAGAAAACTCGTAAGAAACTTTTATGATATGATAGATTCCGCGGAATCAGTAGTACAGTATAGCTATGATATTGTTCATCATACTACTACCAAGTTTCTAACAAGAAAGAAACATGACGTAAAGGTCGCATTTAATTTAAGTCAATAATGTGTACCTTCCTGCGTGAAGGCGTGGTCATAATTCTAAGTGACCTTTACACTGCATTGTAGAAGTTTACCTTATGTATAATGACACTGCATTGTAGCATTTGATCTTATGTATAATGACAGTGCATTGTAGCAGTTTACCTCAGGTATAATGACACTGCATTGTAGCAGTTTACCTTATGTATAATAACACTGCATTGCAGCAGTTTACCTCAAGTATAATGACACTGCATTGTAGCAGTTTACCTCATGTATAACGACACTGCATTGTAGCTGTTTACCTCATGTATAATGACACTGCATTGTAGCAGTTTACCTCATGTATAATGACACTACATTGTAGCAGTTTATCTCATGTATATTGAGACTGCATTGTAGCATTGTACCTGATGTATGATGGCACTGCATTGTAGCAGTTTACCTCATGTATAATGACACTGCATTGTAGCTTTTTACCTCATGTACAATGGCTTTGCATTGTAGCAGTTTACCTCATGTATAATGACACTCCATTGTAGCAGTTTACCTCATGTATAATGGCACTAAATTGTAGTAATTTACATTATGTGTAATGACACTGCATTGTAGCTTTTGACCTCATGTAGAATGAAACTGCATTGTAGCAGATTACCTCATGTATAATGACACTGCATTGTAGTAGTTGACCTCATGTATAATGACACTGTATTTTAGCAGTGTACCTCATGTATAATGACACTGCATTGTAGCAGTTTACCTCATGTATAATGACACTGTATTGTAGCAGTCTACCTCATGTATAATGACACTGCATTGTAGCAGTTTACCTCATGTATAATGACACTGCATTATAGCAGTTTACCTTTACTTTTACATCTTTTCTGGTAAATTGATAATAGGTTAGATAAAGTGTATGCTCCAACTATACTGAAAGGAAAAAGAAACGCGACACGGGAATTTCCCCTATATATTGTATGTACAATATGCCGCTGGTAACTGAATGGTACATGGCTACGCAAGATCTGTCCTTTCGGAAAAAAGACTAAAACAACACGTAACACAGCAAATAGTATTCTCTAACCAACAAGGCAGCGTTAAAAGGCAATAAACTGCTATTAGTAAGAAATCAGTATTCCAGTATACCATACCTGCCTTTTTTGATATATTAATAATGCATTATATTTTATTTTATATTTTCCAATTCAGTTTGATAAAAAATTAATTACACAAGTCGTTTACATTCTCCTCGAAAAGTTTGTATGCCTATTTGATTGCAGTTGGGACCAAATTAAATATAGTTCGGAATCTAGAAATCATTAGTAGCAATGAAACACATACGTTCATAATGTATTATGTCAACCACATTACGTACGATGTTTAGGATGTATCAAATAAAGTTCGATTTTGAGCTATCCTAATTCTTTATTGATATTGACATATACTCTTTAACATTCAAGTTAAAGAATGAATGAATGAATGAATGAATGGTGTTTTACGGCACGTCGACACATAAATAGGTCATATTGTGCGCAAAAATTGATGAAAAATGAAGTATTATTTAAAAATTAGTGTAAATATATAAAGATAAAACTATTAAAAAACAAAGGGATGATAAGGTGTAATATAAACTATGTATGTAAATCAACAAATGCCCGTCAACGGGCATATAAACAAGTAAATATATATAAGAACACATTATAATGATTTATATAGTCTGATCTCTTTTAGGAAATCTAAAACAAGACTAAAATCTACAGTATCAAATAACTCTTTCATAGTATTAACATTGTAGTACCTTTGACGCATAGGATCAAAGTCTACACATTCCAATAAGATGTGTTTGACCGTTAACGGTGCAAAGCAGGGTATACATTCTGGTAATTGCTCACCTTGTAATAAATATAAATGAGTATAACGTGTATGCCCTATCCTGCACCGGGCTAGGATAACTTCCTCTCGACGAATGGGTCTAGTAGAAGAACGCCATTCTCCGAGTAACGGTTTAATTGAATGGAGTTTATTGTTAACGGACAAATCCCAAGCGGTTTGCCAAGAGTTACGAATATATGTGTTAATACAACTTTTAAAATCAGTATAAGGTAATTTGGTGTTAGATATATGTAAATCTAATGCTGCCTTAGTAGCACTATCAGCTCTATCATTACCACGTATTCCTACATGGCTTGGAAGCCAGCAGAAAATAATAACATTATCAATCATAACAGAATTGTACTTGTCTAAAAGTTGAAGAACAACTGGGTTATCATGTTTCATATTACCCAGTGCTTGAAGAGATGAAAGGGAATCAGAAAAGATTACGAAATGGTCATCATCAGATTTCTGAATATAATTTAAGGCAAGTTCAATTGCCTTAAGTTCAGCTGAAAATATAGAGGCCTTGTCAGGCAGGCGGCTCTTTATGCTGTGTTTGTGAACAGCTGCTGCAGCTACCTTATCTCCATCTTTAGAGCCATCTGTGTAGATATGTTGAAAGTCAATGTATTTCGATATAATTTCATTAAATTTGCTTTGAAAGACAGTAGGGTCTGTACTGGATTTGTTATTATTACAAAGATCAAAAATAATTGTTGGAGTTTCCAAAGTCCACGGTGGAATTTGTGGTACTTTGTACGTGGCAATCAAATTTAGGTCGATTTCAGTGTCTCTTAATTTTGGTTTAATACGAAGACCAAATGGTCGAATGGCCTTCGGTTTTCGATCAAAAAGAGGTTCACAACTAGGATTAAAAACATTATCGAAAGTTGGGTTTGAAGGGTTAGACTTTAATTTAATGGCGTATTGAAGAGCTAATTTGTCTCGTCTATGAGACAGTGATGGTTCATTGGCTTCAACATATAGACTTTCGGCTGGTGATGTACGAAAGGCACCTAAGGCGAGTCGTAATCCTTGATTATGTATAGGGTCGAGCATCTGCAAGTACGACTTGCGAGTCGATCCATATACTACTGAGCCGTAGTCCAGCTTGGATCTGATAAGAGATCTGTAAAGTCGCAAGAGGACTTTTCGATCTGCTCCCCAATTAGTGTTTGCAACAACTTTAAGTAAGTTAAGAGCTTTAAGGCATTTGGCCTTCAAGTATTTAAGGTGTGGTGTAAACGTTAATTTACGGTCGAAAATAAGACCAAGGAATTTTGTCTCATCCACTACTGGTATTGGTGACCCGTCCAGTGTTAGATGAGGGTCTTCATGATGTTTACGAAGTTGACAAAAGTGCATACAATTAGTTTTAGATTTAGAAAATTTAAAACCATTTTCATCAGACCAGGTCTGAAGTTTATTGAGACATTGTTGTAATTGTCTCTCGATAGTATTCATGTTTTTTGCACGATAACATATAACAAAGTCGTCAACATATAGCGAACAATCCACACCTGGATTGATGCATTTTACTATACTGTTAATCTTTATATTAAAAAGTGTGACAGATAGGATGCTGCCCTGTGGAACACCCATCTCCTGTTCATGAATATCAGAGAGGGTTGAACCCATTCGGACACGAAACTGTCTATCATCTAAGAATTTCTCTATAAAAATGGGTAATCGGCCTCTAAGACCAATGTCATGTAGATCATTCATAATACCGTACTTCCATGCAGTATCATAAGCTTTCTCCAAGTCAAAAAATACAGCGACTAAATGTTCTTTCTTTATGAAAGCTTCCCCAATAAACGATTCAAATCGTATGAGATTGTATGTTGTGCCTCAAGTTAAAGAGGATTTAAAGACACTGATGAACAATGCATAATAACAATATGTGATTAGCCTGTCCAGACAAGTGCATCTACTTTGTAGGCAATACATTGCACCGTTCTCGAAATGGTAAGGACTCACACCGTTATTATTACGTACCATAGGTTGCAGACCACAGTTAATAGCATCAGTTTCGAATTGGCCCCGATGATATTCTGAAATAAGGGGTAAATGTGAATATTGAATGCTTATCTCTTCTTGAAAACATTTTTATCTATGCTTTATTTCTGTTATGACTGGTGAAAATGGTGTTTGAAAAACAATTTGACAAGCTTCGCTGACACCCTGACTGATTCCCGTAGAAGTAAATAGGGTTGAAATGCGAAACTGACGCTTTGTGAAAAATCTGTGAATTTTGTGTTTCTTATAAAATGTCTACAAACAGCTTGAAATACTGGAACTTATCAATGGATGGTGGGTATATTGGTATTGATTTATAGGTGTTGTAGATCCATTGGTGTGCAATTTCTTTTTCAGGTGTGTGACTAACTTGTACAGAGGGAGATAGTTCAATCCGGGGCAATCCGTTCATCTGATACGGAGAAAAGGCTTTTGTCTGCCCCCATATGCCTACTGTTTTTAGAATTTCACCATGTCTTAACAGCATGTCTGCAGATTTTTTTGCTGGTGTTATACTGTTATAATAGCCAAATACTATAATTTGAAACAACAACATGCATGTCCTTTCCGTGTTGCTTTCTTTGGTCATGTGTATGATATTCCTATGAAAAGCGCAAAATGCATACACTATCATTCCAGTCATGTGGTGCTTCTTTCAAATATTGTTGAAACTTGAAGGAAAGGCCATAGCAATACCTTGTTGTTGTTGTTGTTTTCTGGATGAACTGTCTTTTTTACGTATCATTAAGCAAAAAAATACTTTTTCAGTTTCAAAAATAAACAAAGCAGAATTGTTTTCTGTATTAATTTCATATCTTGGTCACAGCGTCTTAGAGAGGTCCATGTGCTTTCAATACAATTGACAGACAATTGTAGTGTGAGACCGTAAAAGTTAAGATGCAGTTCAACCTAACCGGTAATGATGTTCCATTTTTTCCGTGTTAACATTTGGTAAGCCAATAAGTTTCACTAGTACGATTGTTTGATTTCATTAAAACAGTATAGCTATCTTTACATCAATACCAATTTGTCTTCCATTTATTTATAGAAAAGTAACTAAAGTAACGGAAATTGAATTTGAAACACGGCGTGATATAGACCTGCGTCCACAGAACAGACAATCTAATTTATTATGCATGCGTGGTCAGTCAGTGGCTACGTCGAAAAACTTTACTGCTACCAGCTTTTTTTTACCAGTAATATATAATGCCATTGTCTGTAGTGTAGGCGTCCTTTTACTTAACATAGAACGATACCGAGCACTCTAATTGGCAATAGGCAAGCGTACATAACGTTCAATGATGATTGTTTCCAGGTTAAACGTTGATTATTTAAATTCCCTTACGCATCAATCAATCCATTGACTCCTCACTGAAATAGTAAAACAGAACAATTTCAGTTATATAAGTATTGACATATTAAACAGATTTTAAGAGCAATGAACTGATTTACATCATTACTTGTTGGCACTGTTCTGGGATACTGTGTATATGTGAACCCTTCAGGCACAAGCTTGGCTGCTGTGATGACTACACGCACGAATTTTTCTTGAACTAAACTAACTCTCCATATATCGGCAAGTAATGCATTACAAACCCGTTTATCAAAACTCTATCCAGGTGTTCAGGTCATATAATAATGTGTATCTGCCGATAAAAGGTAAAGGTTTATTCGAGTGGTTTTAAAATACCCGTGATTGAATATGCGTAAGCTGAATTATGAGTTGGTTACTCCAGTTTTGGGGTTTCTCCTGGCTGGTTAAAGCGGTTTATATGATGTCTACAGAGTTTGGGTTCCAGAGAATAGGTAAAATATATATATACCTCGTCGTCGGTAGGTTAAGAAACGGTGTACACATGTTGAAACATGTGGCTGTTGTTGGCGGGATAGCTACTTTAAAACAACTTAATGCGATCTTGAAGAGAGATAATTGTCAATCCAAATACGAACAAAAACCTTCCAAATGTGCTTCAGTTTCATATGAAATGTATTTATGGATTATTTTTTTCAATTATTGTTAATTATTACATACCTTACTATAAATAGTAACACATTAAAGCATCTTATGCAATATTATTAATGATTTATTAATATAGTCCTCTAGTTTTCCAAACCAAATTATTTCATTAACAATACTTAAATCCAGAGGACAATGAGTCCTGCTTTAGGTAGAGATTAATACATGGGCGGTGCGTTATTGTCCGTCATAGCGGCCCGAGACCCCAATATCGGCCCGAAGGCTTTAGCCTGAGGGCCGATATTGGTCGAGGGCCGATATGACGGACGATAACGCATCACTCATGTTTTAATATTTTTATCATATATATATGCTCATTTTCATTTGGATTCAATATATAAAAATGTCAAAGGATATTAAACTGTTATATTTTCCGAATTAATTTATAAATAAAAATAACAAAAAATGAATGAACGAAAACAACAGGACAGTTTTAACTTAAATTTATTGTTTGTAGTTTATTCTCTCTCTTTTTCGTTTTCAATTCGTCCATTCCATTCCTATTTCGATTTCTTTTATTCCCTTTCGTGCTGTTTCAGAGCATTTCTTTTGGCTGTCAGTACGTCCTTTGAATGCTGAAACTCCTTATCTAAAGGTACCTCTTCTCGATTAAGTATCAGCTGATGATGGACTGGACTGATTTCACATATATCTAATACTAAATTACCTTATACTGATTTTAAAAGTTGTATTAACACATTTATTCGTAACTCTTGGCAAGCCGCTTGGGATTTGTCAGTTAACAATAAACTCCATTCAATTGTACCGTTACTTGGAGAATGGCGTTCTTCTAGTAGACCCATTCGTCGAGAAGAAGTTCTCCTAGCCCGGTGCAGGATAGGGCATACACGTTATACTCATTCATATTTATTACAAGCTGAGCAATTACCAGAATGTATACCATGCTTTGCACCGTTAACGGTCAAACACATCGTATTGGAATGTGTAGACTTTGCGTCAAAGGTACTACAATGTTAATACTATGAAAGAGTTAGTTTATATTACACCTTATCATCCCTTATTTTTTAATAGTTTTATCTTTATATATTTACAATAAATTTTAGTTGATACTTCATTTCTTCATTTTTCATTATTTTTTGCGCACAATATGACCTATTTATGTGTCGACGTGCCGTAAAACACCATTCATTTATTCATTCATTCTTTGAGTCTGGCTAGTATTCAGTTTTGTTCGACTATAGATTCTACTCAGAATAAAACTTCCAATATAGACCATCCAACTCCTTGAAGCCAATTTCTCCAGTTACTCTGGTCTCATCGGTCGAGCGAAACCCCTCCGTGTCCGTGAAAAAATGTAATGCCAGATTTAGTCTGTTTTTCTGTAGATCCAGTTACATTCCTTGGTTTGTTGACAAAAATCCTATGTCAGTTTCATTTACTTCAAGATGCCTTCCCTCAATAATTTGTCCATCTAAGTACAATAAGTCAAATAAGCTGTTTGCCACTGACGCTAACGTCCTCTCGCCGGTTTCCATTTTAACGCTTATTTAAATGACGTCAGTTACGTTAGTTGACGTCACTTCGGTTACGTCATGTCATTGACGGGTTTAACGTCAAAGTTATGGTTTTAAAAAAAGGTGACCGGGCCAATAACGGTCAGGTGACCGGGCCAATATGGATATGCATTTTCGGCCCGGTCACATGACCTAAATTTGGCGTATCGGACCGCATTTATGATACGGATCAATTCTCGAGAGCTTATTGTAGGGTAATTTTGTGCATATTGCGGGCCAAAAAATGCGTATATATATGATAATCATAGTTACATTAAATATGAATCTGAAACACATAATGGTGCTTGTATTCATATCTGGATACCCAATAAGCTTTCATATCGCCACCAGACCCTATAAATACGAGACAAATCAGATAAACCATCCATTAATGAAACATGATGTGTCTGGTTTATGTCTGGTTTATTGTTACAGGTTTTTGCGTAAAATTGCCATATGGTTGTATCTGCAAATATCAAAGAAAGATATAAAAATCGGACAGGGAAAGTAGCATTCAATGACGGCAGTCAACTACAAAACACAAAAACAAACACGCAAACAGACAAACGTCTGAGACGGCAAAAGTAATAAAAAATGCAAACGACATCACAAACACAAATGGGTTGACAACAGGGCTTCAGCCTTGGAACGGTCAGTGGCAAAGTAGGCCACTGGTGGTTTAAACCAGGCTCTAGGGTGCACCAAACCTCACACTTACTCTATTGTCATCCCAGTTAAACGGGACAGTGTAAATAAAGAAATTCCCGCCATGAAATATTCTCTAACAAACAAGGCAGCGTTAAAAGGCAATATAAGTAAAACACCTAGATGTTCGTCTACATATAAATACAAAAAAAGCCTAGAAAGCCTCAATGAAGGCACTCGATGACTTGGCAGAAGCCAGAGCAACAAGACAAGACCGCGGACAAACATCAAACGACACCGTCCTAAAGGGCTTTAGGTAGGCGTCGTCATAGGGTTCACAGCCTGTCCGGTCATCGTAC
Organism: Cyrtodaria siliqua; assembly: GCA_037043455.1. NCBI lineage: Eukaryota > Metazoa > Mollusca > Bivalvia > Adapedonta > Hiatellidae > Cyrtodaria > Cyrtodaria siliqua. The sequence goes on from JAWPHD010001315.1 coordinate 166,516, forward strand.
AATTAAAGAGGAAAGCGTAGTGGCAAACTGTAAAAGGGTCCACCACCAAGCATGCAGTATGTTGCAAAATGATAGGGTCATAACCTCTTTTGATAAACCTTTTAACAAGTTTAACAAAGAGAGTATGAAAGTGATAATGACCAAGCATCTTACGAAGTTTGTAAATCACATCACCATAGAAGTCAGGTTGTGATAGTCCTTGTCGCAGAAGAGTCCTTAAATTGTTTTGTATTTGGAAAGAAGATCAGGGTTACGATAATAACATTTTGCAAATGTTTTACGAAGTTTATCGTAACGGTATCTCTAATGGATGGCAATGTTATTATTTAATTATATTTTCGTATCACCGAGCCAAATCATTATGGCTTTAAGTTTAATAACAATAAATCAAACGTATCTAATCGCCTAGTTCATTCGAAAGTAGTTTGTATTAAAGAGTGCTAAATATTTTCCTCTTTTCTTTCAAAATCCAGCAAACAAAAATCCAGCAAACATTCTTTTTTCTTTTAGTTTACTTTGTATTTTACTGTAACTCTATTCTGAACATATTATTGCTGAAGGGTGCGAAACCCAGCTATTAAATTCCACCACATTCATGGACGAGTCAGTGGAGAGTCAGATCATCATGTTTTTGACAGTTTGAGATGTTTTGGAAAGTTAAGGTAGGCAGGGTATGCAATTGCAGGAGGTAAAATAATGATGACCTTTGAAGATATTCAACCCCATATTTCCATGTTGATGTTTAATAGCAGACATGTTTATTTGCATGAATTCTAATTCTAACGAGGTTTGAGTTTTTAACAGGCTGTCAACAACCTAAATTTATCATAGATGAGGCATAGAGAACCATTTACACCCTGTCAGTATAACCTTTAAAGTAGAATACCACTTTAGTCGGTTCTAGACAAATGAGAGGTGTTGCATCTTCTACTACCTCTCATAAACAGATTCAATAAACCCGTGAATGATGCTTCTTCTCTTGCTTATGCTCGTTGTTTCTAAATGATCTCCTGAACTGTATTGCATTATATTGAAATAGAAAATATACATTCATATTGGAAGTATTTAGCGCATTAACCAGTAAGCGAAACATATTGAGACGACCGGCGTTGGGTTCTGCAGATTTCCTGCAATAATTTATAGATGTATTGTGGAGGTTTACACCGATGAAAGAGGTAGTGGAAACTTGTCAACAGTTCTCAACAGTAGATGTGTGTGGTTTTGTAGAATGTGTACTTCAAAATAAGTTTGAATTGGTCAGTGTTGACGCATTTCGTCATTTGCTTTCATCTTTACTTTGAACTGAATTGAATTGGATTTTAGTCTCACTAATAGCTAAGGTAATATGGCAACTTTCCAACTTCCACTGGTGGGGGAAGACTCCGGCTGCCCCTCCGGCCACTATTCGCGCACCAGCGGGTACCTTAGTAGAACCACCACCGTTCCGCAAGCCAGCTGGATAGCTTCGTCACATAATGATTCCTAGGCTCCTGAGGGATGGAACCTACATCGGACAGGGGCAAGTGATTTCAAGTCGGAGACTCTCACCACACGGCCACGGGCGCCCCCTCTTTACTTCACAATACACAGAGGGTTACTTCCGATGGATGGTATGGCGTAATATGCATTAAGTAGAATAAGTAGTCCATTGGTAGAGCGTCGAGTGGTTGTTTGCTCGATTCTCGCCGTGACCATGTTATTTATCATTGAGCAAGATATTTAATCCACATTGTTTGGTACTGGTACTACCCAGGACGCTAGCAAGAGTGATTAATATACATTTCAAGAACTTGTTTCGCAATCGATGTAAAAGAGATATGTTTAAACTAACTAATACATGCATTTATTCTTATACTATACAATTCAAAGAATGTTCACAACATGTTCACACTTCATTTCCCATTAATCATGTTAATATTGAACATGACAATGAGCTTCTAACACACATCGTTTAGATATTATATTTTCTTTTAAAATGACCATCCCTAAAATGCATGCTATTCCATTACAGTTTGATCATAACGAGGACGGTGACATCCCAAATGCGACGGTTTAGGATACTGGAAGTCAGGTTAGCTAAAACCAAAGTTGCAGAGGCTCATGTTATACTGTGACAAACGTTAAATATACGTGTTGTTAATACATACTGATTAAGGAAATCCTTTGGAAGCAACGAACACAACCGAGATAATACAGTAGCAAACTCGGTTTTATTGAGTCTGTTCATGAGAGGTAATGTAGGAAGCAACACCTCTCGCGCCCACTAGCACCAGCTTAAGCAGTATTCTACTTCAAAGCCACATATATTGGGCTTGTTGATCCCAAAGGACCAATACAAATAAAATTCGTATCACGACGAGATATTTTACAGCTGTCACACCCTTAATTTTCGCTTAAAAATCTTGCATATCGTAAAATTAAAACATGTACAGGTTATAGCATATTTACTTAAACGTGTTTTATTGCCGAAATATCATTTATCAAATCCTGGTAATATAAGCTTTACCACCGCTTAATGGAATTAAGGTGGGACTACATAATGGTTTTATTATATATTATCCAGATGATATCACACAGAATGTACCAAAGTGTATTACAAAGATTTCAATATCATACAATGCTTGGAATTGTGAAAGTTTATCATATATGTACTGACATGAAGGAATAACTTATAGAAACGTGTTAACTATACCGAAATAATATGAATAGAGGATCTTACATGAGTACTCATTCCTTATTGAATTTATTAAATGAGTTGGCAAAATGATATGATGCGAGGCTCTTGCCGAGCATTATATCATTTTTTGCTAACGAGTTTAATAAATTCAATAATGAATGGGAAAGAATGTTAGATTATATTTATTACATAACGTATAACGTCACATTACGTCAAAAGACGTACAATAACGTGACGTCCATGACGTCATTAACGTTATGTATACCACTAGTGGAATATCGAAAATATTGAATGGTGTTATTACACTCCCACACCACATGTTATGTTATAGGGAAGGGCCGTAACTATTGTAGGTAGCATTTGTGGCCCGACCCGATTGCATTGTACTTGTACATATATGCCAATAAAATATGTTTAAATCACATGTTATGAGATACATTTAAATATATATATATATCTAAGGCCCATACAACCATTTTAGCTTATTTCCGATGGTATCCTTCTTGCCATGCACATCGTTCCGACTGTCTTGGTGGCGTTATCTCTTGTTTGTGTGACAATTCAAGTGATGATGTTTTAAGGACATTTCCTACAGTTGCGTATGCGCATCTTGTTTCGCGCATACCTATATAAGAGCGACTATGTTTACAAATAACATACTTTTTCGAATATTTATATATTTATCACTAGATTTCATTACTATGAACCTAAATAACTGTTTAGATAATGAATGTATTTGTTGATACACGAAATTGAAGTATATAGTCAGAATGTTGATAAAGACAATGGATATATTTAGTTTATGCTAAGCAGAGAAATAGGTAGAGGATTTTAGCAATAAAATAAAGTGGTATTTTATACGTATGAAATAAAGTGAGTTTTTTCACTGCCGGAACGTTTTTTTTCAGTATCAAAAACAATTTTTGTTTTATTTGTTTAGAAAATAACGGTATAATATATATATATATATATGAGCTATAATTTTTAAAACTGGTCAAGTATTTCAGAAGTGTTGTCATTTACAGTGAGAAATGTCAGTTGGGCATATTTTCACTACTTTTTTAGAAAGTTCCTATAACTTAACTAAGAAAATGATTCGAAGATTATTGAAATCGGTTAAGCAGTTTAGAAGTTATGGGGAATTAAAAACAGCAATTGTATCATACTAAGCCAATGAAATCGTCATTTTATTTTCTGCATACTGCAGTACACTTTGATTATAAAGCATAAAATATAAAAAAATACGTCGTTTTGTCGTGAATAACAGATTTTATTTCATCTCGAAGTGATCAAACTTTAGAATGTTCACTCATGCTTCGCATTTGTGAAGATATCACGCTTCTGGATGAAATAAAATCAGTTATTCACTCCAAAACAACAACTATCCACTATTTATTCGATTTGATTGCTGTTACTAACATTCTTACTTTTTGCTTATTTCCGTTGTACGGAAATTGCACGACATTTGCCAAAAATGGAATACAGGATTGATGTTTCGTTTTTAGGATTGTTCAAATAATACATATTTACTATGGTTAATAATATTTATCCTAAAGAACGTCAAATTAACAAAGCTAATATTTCTGATATTAAAGCTTCTTTTTTTTCGATTTACATATATCTATGGTGAAATAATTAGCAAAATCTAAGACAAGAGTGGTGATTTTAATTGTGTTATTGTTTAATTATCCCCATTTAGATGGGGATGTCTAAATGGGGATGTTCCCCGAGCAACTTCTTATGTATCTGAACTTATTCGTTTTTCTAGAGCTTGTACTCGAATTGAGGACTTTAATATTTGTAATATTTGTATAACTATGAACTACTCCAGCAGGACTACCGTTACCATCAACATAAAATCTTTGCAAAATTTTATTTTCGTAACCCTGATCTTCTTTCCAAATATACAAATAATGTAAGAACTCTTCTGCGACAAGTACTATCACAACCTGACTTCTATGGTGACGTGACTTACAAACTTCGCAAATCCTTGGTCATGATCACTTTCATACTATCTTGTTAAACTTGTTAAAAGGTTTATCAAAAGACGTTATGACACTATCATTTTGCAACACACTGCATGCTTGGTGGTGCATCAATTTACAGTTCACCACTATGCTTTCCTCTTTAATTGTGCGACGACTGGATAGGCTGTGGATCCTATGATGACGTCTACCTAAAGCTCAAAAGGACGATGATCTTTGATGTTTGTCTGCAATCGTGCCTGGTCGTGCCCTCAATGGTTTATTCTCTTGTTGCTTCTGCCAAAGCATTGAGTATCTTCTTTGTGGCTTTCAATGCTATTGTTTTTTGTATTTATTTATACACGAGCATCTTTGTGTTTAACTTATATTGCCTATTAATACTGCCTTGTTGGTTAGAGACTTCTTAGAGATAGCGGGGATTTCTTTATTTACACTGTCCAGTTTTATTGGGATGACAGTAGGGTAAGTGTGAGGTTTGGTGCACACTAGAACCTGGTTTGAATCCCCAGCTGGCTTTTTTTGCCAATGACCTTTCAAAGGCGGTTTCCCTATTGCCAACATTCTTTGCGCCAGGAAAAGAACGAAACAAGGACGACAGTCAACCACAAACATACACAGAAAGAAAGAACACCTTTAAAGATTGACAAAATGCCACATTAGACATCACAAAAACAAAAGGATTTGGAATACCGCCTTGGAACGGTCAGTGGCAAAAAAAAGTCGCTGGGGTTTAAATCAGGTTCTAGGGTGCACCAAACCTCACATGAGAAGATTCCCATCTAAATGGGGATAATTAACAATATCAATATTAAAATTATCTCTCTTGTCATATATTTAGCTAATTATTTCACCAATGGAGAGATGTAAAATATCGAGAAAAGAAGCGTTAGTATCAGAAATATTACCTTTGTTAAGGTGAAGTTCTTTAGGGTATATATTATTAACCATAGTAGAAAAGAAAGGGTTGTCAATGTTCAATATGTCATCCAGATACCGAGATGTATCATTAAATGCTTCATTAACATCCGGCTGGGTGTATGGTGAAAGACTCAACATGAAATTTCTTTCATAGCAATATAAAATCAAATCTGCGACAAGGGGAGCACAGTTCGTACCCATAGTGATACCAACAATTTGTCTATAAACGGTCATTCCATACCAGACGAAAATATTACCTAATACCAAGATGAGGGCTTCACAAACTTTTTGACAAGTCCACATATTGTTATTGTCTAAACTGCCGTTAGTAAAAAACGCTTTGTTATTATTACAGGCCAAACATTTAATATTTTCCCTAGCGAATGTTTTGTGAATAGGAGCAATAAGCTTGTCTTTGATAATGTGATGTGGTAAGGTTGTATACAGTGCAGAATTTTTAATAGACGAATACAAATTAATCCCAGAGTTTTCATAAGTTTTAGCACAATATTATTTAACATGATCTTTAACGGCAATAAGACAAGAAGTTAAACGTCTGGAGATGTTTGTGGTTGTGTACGCACTAAACAACCAAACAAGTTTACACTGAACGTTTAAAGTAAATGACCCACCAGTGTAAGCTATTTAGACCTATGCCACTGACCTTTTATTGTGTGGCATACGTTGCTTCGAGAGATCCTTTTTTATTGCGTATTTGTCGTTGACTTAGTTCTGTGAATGCAACATTTCCGGTTCGACTTGTAGTTCTACTATTATATCACCTTCATGTAGTTAAACGTATGCATTTTGTATTAAGATTGATTTCATAATGCACATAATTAAAAAAATTAAATGAACATATAAGGTTATGTATACTACATATACGTGTAAATAAAAATATCATTGTTATTTATCTGTATTTAAAAATAGACGCATATGTTTAAGTTTTACTTACTGTTTTACTAAAGAAGTGTCAAGCCTGCCGGTCAAGGTAATACAATAATAACAATTTAAAATTAACTATTATGTGTTGCAGTCGAAAACATAAAAACATCAATGAATGGTGTGAATTACGGTGTACACACCATACTTTTGGAACACGAGATTGTTCAACAAGCTTCACAACATGTATGGCTGACTAAGGGCTGTGTTTTCCAAACATGTACGCACTCAATTTACTAATTATTTAACTTCATATACCTAAAATGTATCAAAATACATGTCTTCCTTCAAGATTTCACTAGATTCACTTCTCGAAAAAGGTTTTTAGCCGCTTCTTCGTACACTGCCAGACATTGCTTCAGATTACAAAGGTGTGGAACGGCATGACAGTAATAACTCCAGTATATGATCACATGAGAAATATATTGCCATTTTAACATGATTAAATCACATTAGTTATACGCTATAGAGAGCCGTTGGCACTTATGTGATATTTTGTTCTAAATTTTCAGAATTCACTCAAGTATTTGATTGACTGGTTTCATTTGCTGAAAGACATTAGGACATAAATGTGTCAAAGCTTTAGTTATGTCTTGAATAGAACTTTATGCGGGCAAGTAAATCTGATATTAACTGTTTCGTATAGATTTTAGGAAAATAAACTTTCAAGATTAAAATGGAAATGTCGAGATAAATCAATATAGTACATGGGCGTTACAAGCCGCTTTAAGATTTAAGGTTTTAAAATAGAGACTACGACCCCAATTGACCTCGTGTGTTTTTTATTAAATGATAGATTCAACGGAATCCGTAGGAAAGTATAGATATACAAATCGAACATGAAAATCAGCATTCAAGGACGACAGTCAACCACAAACACACACAGAAACACACAGCAAATGAAAAGATGAATAAAAGGCCAAATAAGACCTCACAAACACAAAAGGGTTGACAATATAGCTACGATAGATATGACATATTGGTCCTTATACAACTACAAAACTTCTGAAAAAACACGAAGTAATAGTCGCATTTAATTTAAGCCAATAATGTGTACCTTTTTGCATGAACGCTTGTCCATAATACTATTTGGCATAATCTTGTTTGTACCTTATGTACAGTAGCATTTACCTTTTACTGGTAACGTGTAAATAGGATAGACAAACTGTATGATCCAGCTAGTTCTACACAACTATAAAGGCCATCTCTATGCAACGATTGGCGGGGATTTCTTTATTTACACTGTCCTGTTTTAATGGGATGACAGTAGGGTAAGTGTGAGGTTTGGTGCACCCTAGAACCCGTTTAAACCCCCAGTGGCCTTTGTTGCCACTGACCGTTCCAAGGCGGTAGCCCTATTTCAACCTTTTTGTGTTTGTGATGTCGTTTGCATTTTTTATTACTTTAGCCTTCTCGTTTGTCTGTTTGCATGTTTGTTTTTGTGTTTTGTGGTTGGCTGTCGTCCTTGTATGCTGCTTTCCCTGTCCGATAGATTATCTTTCTTTCTATGCACCGATTAAAATGGTTTAGTCCCTGCATTTATATAAAACTACAGACTACTTTTATTTGGTATTTGAGATTGCCGTTATAGAATGTCTACCACAGCAAAAATGCTATTAGCAAGAAATCAGTTCTCCAGTATACCAGACCTGCCTTTTATTTGATATACTAATAATGCATTAGGTTTTATTTTATATTTTCCAATTCAATTTGATAAACAATTAATTACGCAAGTCGTTTACATTCTCCTCGAAAATAAATCAGTTTTTATGTCTATTTGATTGCAGTTGGGACCAAATAAAATAAAGTTCAGAATCTAGAAATCGTTAGTAAAATGTCTTAGACATCATTAGCTGCAAAGAAAACCATATTTTCATAATGTACTATGTCTACCACCATACACACGATGTTTAGGGTGTATCAAATAAAGTTCGATTTGGAGCTATCCTAATTCTTTATTGAGATTGGCATATACTCTTTAACATTGAAGTGAGGATTTAAAGACACTGGACAACAATGCATAATAACAACGTGTGATTAGCCTGTCCAGACAAGTGTATCTACTTTGTAGGCATTGCATTGCACCGTGCTTTAAATGGTAAGGACGCACACCGTTATTATTACCTATCATAGGCGTACTGCTTTTTTGAATTTCACAATGTCTTAACAGCATGTCTGCAGATTGTTTTGCTGGTGTAATACTGTTACAATAGCCAGATTCTGTTATTTGAAGCAACAACATGCATTTCTTTTCCATGTTGCTTTCGTTGCTCATATGTATGATACTACTACGAAAAGTGCAAAATGCATACACTATCATTCCAGTCATGTGGTGCTTCTTTCAAATATTGTTGAAACTAGAAGGAAAGTTCATATCGATACTTTGTTTGTTTGTATGTATAAACTGTCTTTTTCACGTATTATTAAGCAAAAAATACATGTTTTACTTCAAATTAAACAGTTCCTAAAATAAACAAGTCAGAATTATGTTCTGTATTAATTTCATCTCTAGGTCAGTGCGTCTTCAAGAGGTCCGTGGATTTCCAATACAATTGACAGACAATTATAGTGTGAGACCGTAAATGTTAAGCAATTCAACCTAACTGGTAATGCTGTTCCATTGTGTTCCCTGTTAACATGTGGTAAGCCGATATGTTTCACGAGTACGATTGAATGTTTCATTAAAACGATATAGTGTGAAACCGTAAAAGTTAAGATGCAGTTCAGTATAACTCGTAATGACGTTCCATTGTTTTCCATGTTAATATGTAGTAAGCCAATATGTTTCACGAGTACGATGATTTCATTAAAACAGTTTAGTTAGCTTTACATCAATATCAATTTGTCTGAATGCTACTTTCCCTGTCCGATCTTTTTATATTTCTTTCGATTTAATTATAGAAAAGTAATTAAAGTAACGGAAATTGAATTTGAAACTCGACGTGATATAGATCTGCGTCCACAGAACAGACATTCTAATTCATTATGCATGGAGTGGATATGTTATTTGTTTGCATCAGTGGCTACGTCGAAGAGCGTTACTGCTACCGGCTTTTGTTTTTACCAGCAATATATGAAAATTTCTGTAGTGTTGGCGTCCTTTGATTTAACATAAAATGATACTGAGTCCCCTAAGTGGCAATAGACAAGTGTACACAACGTTCAATGGTGATTGTTTTCAGCTTAAACGTTGATTATTTAAACTCCCGTTACGCATCAATCAATCCATTGATTATTCAACGAATTAATGAAACAGAACTACATTTTCAGTTGTATATACCCAGTTGCGTTCAAGTACCCCAAAAATGCATTCCGTTTGCGTTTCGTTTGCGTTCCGTTTGCGCTCCGTTTGCATTCCGTTTGCATTTCATTTTTATGAATGCATTTTTTAAAATGCAAATCATTTGCGTTTTTAATGCATTCAGAGTTTATAAACGAAACTATGCGTTCATTTAAATGAACGGAACGAACGCAACATAATGTGTACGTTTAAATGCACAAACGGAGAAAATGCATTTGCGTTCGTTCGTTCAGCGTTTACCAATCGCAACATTTCTGACGATTAAACTCCGCATGATATCCAGATATGCGATTCTTATGAATCGGCGACTAATGTTTGTGAACATATTGAAGAATGTGTCCTTTGGCTGACATTATTTGGTGGTGCACATTGATGAATATTCTGTTTCCTTCTGGGTTTTTGTCATTTTCATAAAAAAGTTAACATACTTGACACTATATAAAAATATGCCGTCTGATTTTACCAACATTATTTCAGTTTTATATTGAAATAATATAAACTTTGTGCTACACAATAAATACATTTCCTATTTTAAATCATAAAAAAATAAAGTGAGTAATCGTGCTTAAAATACAAAATTTACACAGTGTATTTCTTTATATTAAAATACTGCAAAACGCACTTCGATTAAATCGAGACTTCAATTATGTACTCAAAAGGATAATATTGAAAGTTATCCGAAATAGTGAAATGCATTTGCGTTCGTTTCGTTCGTTTCGTTCGTTTCGTTGCGTGCGTTTCGTTCGTTCCGTTCGTTTTCAGCGTTTAGCGTTTTAATAAATGCATTCATCGTTCGTTTTTTAAAACGCTGAACGCTGAAAACGAACGAAACGAACGCAACGAACGAAATGCATTTTTAAAATATAGATCGTGCAACGTTCATTCTGCGTTCGTTCTGCGTTCATTCTGCGTTCATTTTCCGTTCCTTCAGCGTTCGTTCTGCATTTATTTGGGGTACTTGAACGCAACTGGGTCTGTATATATATTGAAATATTAAAAAAAAAGAATTAAAAAAATAGTATTAGGAGCAATGAACTGATTTTGATTAGTATTGTCAATACTGTACTGCGATATTGCGTAACTATTAATACTTCACGAAACTAACCCTCCAAATAATGGCAAAATAACACCAAAAAAACGATTATTAAATCTCTGCTATGTGTTCCAGGACCGGTCATATAAAAATGAGTTGGTAACTCTTAATTCGACGCTCCAGTTTTTGGCGTTTGGCCTGGCTGGTCAAAGAAGTTTAAATGATGTCTGTAGAGTGTGGATTCCCGAAATAGGAAATTATATATAGATATACCTCGTCGTCGGTAGAGAAAAGGTGTACATATGTTGTAACATTTGGCTGTTGTTGGCGGGATAGCTACTTTAAAGCGACTTAATGCGATCTTGAAGAGTGATAATTGCCCATCCAAATACGAATAAAAACCTTTTAAATATGCTTCAGTTTCATATGAAATGTACATATGCATTACAGTTAGTCGTATCTTTCCGTCCGGTTAATTATTGTTAATGAAAATGTTCACTCTGGAAAACTCAACGACACGCCTGCGTTTTGTTGCTAAATCTTCAATATTTATTTAAAAGGGGATATATTGCTAACATGTGTACATATAATTCAAGAAAGGCAGCTTTCACAGAACACAGTAAGCCCAAAAACACGCAAAAAGATAAACAAGAATGTCAATTATAATAATAAAGGCATATGACGTCACACACACAAAAAAATAATAGGGTGATAACCTCTTTTGATAAACCTTTTAACAAGTTTAACATCGATAGTATGAAAGTAATCGTTAGTATGAAACTACTTTCATACTACTTGTATTGCGTGGATCTTACAGTCTCCAATGCTTAACTGCGTGGACCCCTGCGTGGATTTCCAGTCGGATGAATGGGAATATTCCAATATGTATTTCATTTACACTGAGCCAAATGTCATCCCATGATATTCCAAACGGTCCACTTTCTGTATTTATTGACATTCATACAAACGTTCGTCTACTTAAATGTGGCGCCGCGGGCTAGGAATCGGCAATGTTATTATTTAATTATCTGTTAGTATCACCGAGCCAAATCATTCTGGCTTTAGGTTACAATAAATCAAACGGATGTGCCTGGTACAGTGGAAAGTAGTTTGTATTAAAGAGTGCTAATGTTTTTTGTTTTTTTTCAAAAGGCAGCAAATAAACCTTTTTGGACAATTCTCGCCGGGCGCAGCTAGGCGTTTAAGTTGTCCACTAGTAATCGTTTTTTCTGTAATGGCGGCGATTACCGAAAAGGTCCAAAAGAAAGTCGTGGAAACATTTACGGACGAGCAAAGCTCGACAAACGAGCCACGGAGCCCCGATATTAAAAAACAAACATTTATATTACCCCTAAGCTCAAACTATTCATTTTTGTGACATTGTGTCGACGGCATTCTTCATGTCCTTACTTTACATCAGATGTTTTTCCTATGGTACGCGGATTCAAAACCTTTAGGCTTTCATCAATAAGAGTATTTTCAAGGTAATTAAATAATGTTTTACTTGTGAGAAGCAGCATGTGTTGTCAAGGCATCGGCAACTGACGTTAAACATGACGTCATATGCGTTAACATGGGCTAATTGCTTTGGTTTGCAATATTTGCAAGTAAAAGTTATACAAATGCATGATACGGTCTGAAATGGGGGAGGGTTGGGGAATTTTCAGATACATCTGTGACAGTGTACTTATCTTTATCTTAAAAACGGTCAGAACACATCTAATGCATTCTAACATAAAAATAATAATAATCCAGAGGATTTTGAAGTCTCCCAGGCCCCCACCCAACTAAGTTAAACATCGGACCTGTGCTGTCAATTGGGCCTAGCTATGTACATGTAGTCCGGAATAAACTTTTATGTTATTCCTGGACATTTAATAATTATAAAGTATTGAACTTCATGCGAAGCGAAGCCCCGAACATTTAATAAAACAATCATATTTTGGAAAGCTTCGCGAAGCGAAGCCCACAGCCACGAGTCGACCCGTTCTTTAATTCCGTGGTTGACCTAAGTTGACATTTTCAAAGGGAACTGCGTGTTAAAGAATAGAATAGAATGTACAAAACAAGACAACAATCGAAGCTCGTTTGATTTGTTTAGGCTTTGCGAAGCCATAATGACCCATACATCATAGGTGAAATTTATTTTAACAAAATTGTCTTAATGAAGTGTACGAGAGGTGAAATGTCACATATTAAAATTCTTATGACAACCCTTTCATAATAGTACGCCTTATCTATGAGTGATTGTAGAACAAGTGCATTAGTTCATGTTTATTTATTTAGAGATCTAAAACGTCTCTGATTCATTCTATACCGATAGTAATTGCTGGACAATTATTCAATGGTAAAATGTGTCCAGTAGTATAAATTAAACATGAGTAGCGAAATCTGTATAATTTAATTGAATTGGAGTTTATAGTCGCACCAACAGCTAAGGTCGTATGGCGACTTTCCAGCTTCCATTGGTGCAGGAATACCCCAGGAGCCCCTCCGGGCAATTTTCGTTTACGGGCGGGCACCTGGGTAGAACCACCGACCTTCCTCACGCCAGCTAGATAGCTTCCTCAGATAAAGATTCTTAGGCCCCTGAAAAATCTATATAAACTAGCAAGGCGCGTTCGCATTGTGAGCTTCGCACATTAAAAAATATTTAAAAGAAACAACATATGTCACACACTGCAATACGTAAAACAAGAAAGCAGTGATACAAAGTATCATAAGGTATCACAAGCCGGTTTTAACAATTACACAAGAAAACCGGAAGTGTAATGAATATGATAAGAAACGAACAGTGTACATGTTAGGAAAATACTTTTATATATTGTTATGATATTGAAAGAATCTTACAAATATATGTAATGAGAAATTACAGTAATATTGTCACACATATAAACTATATACTTTAAAGGGACACATGGCAATCTTGAAGTTTTTATCAAGAATTAAAATTAGCGTCTCGATTTATTAATCCAGGATGTTATTTTTACTGTTAACCTGCTTCCATACAATTAAATAAGGTGTTGAGTTTTTATTTATGTCTTATTTAACGATAGGTTAAAGTATGTTTTTGGTGCAATATATTCATTACTTTCACATCTGGTTTTTAGTAACACATTTCCGAGATGTTAATATATTATATAGGTGAAAATAAAATGGTTAATTCCGACTTTATCTCTTTATGAAAAATCAAAATATTGGGCTTAATATAAATTAAATGTACTTATTGTGTGGTCTAAATTCAGTCAGTACCAAAAGAAGTTGCATAGCTGTACACAATGACAGAACGTATTTATATGTAAAAAGGAATTTCCTTAGTAATATTCTAATAATTATTATTAATTATTGAACAAATACATGTTATGTATAACAACTAACAGGGCGCCACGAGTTTTAACATTATCAAGATTGCCTGGGAAAGGTTTAAAACAATGTTGGCAGAACTTGTTACTCGATTCATTAGTTATTATAATATTTCTATTGCAATAGATGTGGATATTATTCTTTATGTACAAATTATTGGCAATAAAATATGTTTAAATAATCAAGATTGCCGTGTGTATCTTTAATAAAATTCGACATCAATCACTAAGACGAGAGTTAGCGTATTGCGCAGAACAAAGTTATAGAATGTATCCATGAAATTTACATCTAATTCGTGTAGTAAAATACCAATAAAATATCCGTAAACTATTTTGACTGCGTCCGTGTTACTTACCAGAAAATACTCCTGTAGAAGACCCATAAAACTGCGTCCTTGATTTTCTTACTAAAATACAATTGTTTAATAAACAGTGAAATGACTTTGATACACAGTCCAATACCCACAGCAGCTTTCTGTGTCCGGGATCAATACAGAAGGAGCCTGAATAATGCCTAGCGCAGCGAGATGTATATTGACGCTTAAGCAAGATGTGTGTCTCTCACAAAAGGCTTTAGGGTTTACGTATAGTTGTAGTCTCAGTCATCCAAACACACACACGATGATTGCGAGCGCGAAGGAGCGTCTGGTCGAAATTCATTAAAATGTTTTAAAAGGAATATTTTAAATACCGCTTCATACGTTACAAAGGGGCTGGCGCGGCCCTGTATATAACCACTGAACTTGAAATCCGGTGAACCCGGGGTCAAGCCTCACCATAGCCACCGAATTTCGTCTTTTCGTTCTTCAGCAACACACGTTTCAATAGCGTTGTCAGTCGGATGAGGACGTAAACTGGGAGTCCGTGCACGCTAAAGGGGCACACGGAAATACTGAAGTGTTTGAAATGGGTGTTTCGATTTTTATATCCAGTATCATTTTCACTTTTACCCTGGTTAAATTAAATAAATCAAATTTGAAGTATTCACTATTTCGTCTTATTATACTGTAAGTGTTAATATATTATTGATGCAATAATATTAAAAAATAATAATATTCAAAACAAAATTGCCTAATACTATTCTTATAATTAATATTAACGATTGAACAAATGCAAGTTTTGCAGAAAAACTAGCGGGACGACGTGAGTTTTAAAAAAAAAAGAGATTGCCGTGTGTCCCTTTAAAGGACTGTCTATAGGAATCTATTCGTTATAGAAATATTATGCCAGGTGCCAGATTCCTGTGAGTGGTCTCCTCCCTCTGACTGGCTCCAACTAACCTATATCGTGTTGGTGAACCATTAAACAACATTCAGTTCATACCTAACAAATTGAACTATGCAAAGCGATACAACACATTATATGATCGATCGAATGATATTACGGACCGGCGGAAAGCTCGCCATTTTTGTAAAAAAAAACAGAAGCAGGTAAGGCCTTGGAAATCGACAAATAATACCATTTAAATTGCACGAAAAGCTTAATCGGTGATGTAGGCAGTATCTGCCATCCGTGGTCTTCACAGAAACGTAGCATAACGTAGCGTGAGGTAAACAAGCGGATTTCCGGGCAAATATGTTATGGCACGTATGACATTCGTATGATTTAGAACCTGTATCCCTTATGTACATGATCATTTAAATTGACCTTTCTTGTAAATATCTTGGAGCAACTTTCAACTTTCGATGTATAATCTCTGTGCACGCGTATTTTGTGCTCTTTAACAGTGTTCTTGGACGAGAAAGGTTTGCCACATTCATCGCACAATGTCCGGTGTTTACGGTCGGTATGTCGATCTACATGTAAGAATGCTTAGTCCTCAAAATGGAGTCATCCAAACGACAGCTCATTTCGTTCATCACAGTGCTTGTTAAGACCGGTCATCTGGTCCTGCTTTATATTTCACATTGATATATTCCAATATTGTAGTCTGGTTCATCCAATATGTATTCTTCCATATAAGACCCATCCAGTGCTTCGCTTTCCATTATCACCAGATCTATACTCAACCAAAAAAAAACTTCCGCAAATTTACTCATACATGTAGACACAATGAAAATATATTTTGTTTGGTCTTATATGTTTATACCTTTATTAAAAGGCCAGCACTGTCATAAAAACAATTTTCCTTGAATCAAACTTGTACGCAGTTATTCCCCTTGTTTTGGTTTAATCAGCATTTCCGGGTCTTGTGGTTTAAACTTTGATTTAACAGTTTTGTTCTATTGAAATAAACAGAAGATAACCCCAGCACCACACAGACGGAGAAAGTAAGCTGACCTTTTCACTCACTTTTGCGCCATACAGCTTTCAAGAATGAATATTTTCAGCTTACCTCCCTTTATAATACAAATATAGTGATTTCACAATTTGAATAAAACATGTTTTAGCAGCAACACACTAACTCTGGTTTTTGATGATTATTAATATTGATCAGAATGATTTAGTGATAAGTATAAATTATGAAATTGTATCTAGATTGGTGTACAAAGTATAACAAAGTCAACCCTAGGCAAATCACAGCTTAAAATGTGGAAGTTTCTTTTTTTGTTCACTATATATCTGAAAAAGAATAAAAAACAGACCTACAGTCGCAAACTACCATCCTTTATAAGGCTTAAAAGTGCTTACAATGGCCTTTTTTACGTATAGCCCATACCTTTTGTACCACTCCGCCCCGATAGTATACCAAAATATGAAACTAGATCAATTGAAAAGGAAAGAAGTTGGTCAATATATCGAATCTGAAACGCTCCTACACCACGGTCTGAGGTCAAACCGTAAATAAGACAAATGATTCTCTTATAAGCTCATGCAACACATAGTGTGTACTATGGCTAGTTCATGATATTACAGACATGAAACAATACAAGCGCAGTTGTTTATTACGTTTCATATTCTTATAAGAAAAGGCAAAACGATATTGTTTAACTTTACTGTCACAGGTCTGTTACAGCCATTTGGTGCACAATTACATCACGTGATTATCACGTGCTCTAGAGTGCATTAAAGCCACACTAGCCTATGTAACAAAATGCGCATAAACAAACAACTGATGTGTCTAACAAACACTAGTAAGTCTGTTGTAATGAAATCCTTAATTTGAAAAAATAAATATTATAACAGGAATATCCTACTTATTATTTATGAACGCTGACCTCCGTTAGTCGAGTCCAATGACCAGTCACGTGATTACGATATATTACAGTATATACATGCGTATGCGTACCATCGATTATAAAAGCGTACTACTTAATTTGTTATTACGAAGACACGAAAAAACAACAACACTTTAACATTAGAAGTTCTAAGTGTGATCTTGCTCCTGGCAGTTAAATGCGACATGTCACAATGTGAATATTATAGCATTGAACTAAGCAGATGATGTTAAATAGCATTTATCCAAATCCACTCACTGGTTTATTAGATATGTAAAAGACACGAATCTAGACGGGAAGAAGGGAAAAAACAAATTATTACATACGTACAAACAGTCCAACACTATGTATGACACACGCTCTTCTCTTTATTAGACGAACAAGAAACCATTAGTCGTCATTGTATGTCTAAATACGGTAATACTGAAAGGGAATAGATTTAGGCTTTGCGACTGCGCGTTGTATCATGTTTTGAAATTGTGCTGCGTATCATCGGAGACGCTTCGTTCGACTGCAATTTGTATCATACACTAATACCCCTCGTGTACAAGCATGACTATTTTGGTCATTAATACTTCTATGCTTGAAAATGTTTGCGTGTATATATATTCGGGAGGATTTATGTGTGTTTGTCGAAACAGAACTTTATAAACATTTAAAATTAATTTTCTGTAGGCCATTTTGTGAAAAAGTACCATCTTTTTTGCCGATTTCTCGATGTTGTTTACCTCACGCTCCGTTATTAAAAATACATTCTTAAAAAAAAATCATGTGTACTATGTTTCTGTGAAGACCATGGATGGCAGATACAGGCTGCATCACCGATTAAGCTTTTCATGCAATTTAAATGGTATTAATTTGTCAATTTACAAGGCCTTACCTGCTTCTGTTTTTTTTGGCGCGCTTTCAGCCGTATTTCCTATAATGAGTTGTATTGGCTTGCATAGTGTGATCTGGATACCTTACTTTTTTCGCATTTTTATTGGTAGGTTTTTATGATAAGCAGTTATGCAGTTATTTATCTTGTCTTTTAATATTTAGTGACGTAATGGCCCGAGGGCTTTAGCCAGTGGGTCATGTAATAGGTGTGCCATTATCGACAAGAAGGCACACCATGACCGTATATTTGCATTTTTATTACATACCTTACTATAAATGGAGGAGAAGAATAAGAACAACAGGAGCATTTTTGTTATAACAAAATACATCGACAAAGCGTACAAAGCGGTATACATGTACTTAATTTGCAATTATTTTGCAAATCTATTAAATTTATAAATTACGTTAATTTAGCTTCTTCCTTGTCTGTGCTTAAAAAACTAATCTTTCACTGAAATGATATATTTCAACCTTTTAATGTTTATTTATTGGACGTGAAAATTGCTGCTGAAATTTCAACGTCCGCTCTTCAGCACAGTAAGAGAAACATATTCAGACGCACGGTGTTGGGAACTTAATGATTCTGCAGATATACTGTGATTATTTATAAATGGATTTTCGACGTTTACACCAATGAAAGAGGTAGTGTTCGCATGTTTAAACGTGAAATGTTCTCAACATTATATGTTTTTATTTATATGAGATGTTTATTATTTTGTATGTATATCTTTAGTTGGTTTCTCTGGATGTGGACTTTATTGTTAGAGATTTCCTTTTGATGGGATTTAGTTTTGTTTACACTGTCTTGTCTATTTGGGCGCTGAAGACAGGATAATAGCGAGGATTGTGCGCATATAAAATCGATTCAAGCTAACCAGTAGGTCTTATTGCCTACTGACCGTTCCAAGTCGGTAACCCTGTCTTCACCACCCTTTCTGTTGTTTTTGTCTCTTTCATTGTAGTTTCAAGTCCTTGTTTGCAGTACAGTGCGTACCTACGATGCCATTGCGTTCGGACGCTGTGGTTTCTATAGGACCCTATATATCATTTTGTAGAATGTATACTTCAAAATATGTTTGAATTGGTCAGTGTTGACGCATTCCGTCAATTTAATTTCATATCGACTTCGAAATACATATTATCCGACTGCACTAGTCGCAGAGGGTTACTTACGATGGGTGGTATGGCGTAATATGCATTAAGCAGAATAGGTTGTCCTGTGGTAGAACGTCGGTCTCCAGGTCGAGCGGATGTTTGTTCGATTCTTGACATGTTTTTTATCCTTAAGATAGATAATTAATCCACATTGCTTAATATTGGTTTTAACAAGGAAACCAGCGAGAGAGATTAATTTGCAAGAACATGTTTCGCAATCGATATAAAAGAAATATGTTCAAACTAACTAGGGTATGCATTGATTCTTATACAATACATTTCAAAGAATTTTCGCGAAATGTGCATAATTTATTTCCCAAGTTAAAGAAATATAAAAAGATCGGACAGGGAAAGTAGCATTCAAGGAGGACAGTCAACCACAAAACACAGAAACAACACGCAAACAAACAAGAAGGCAAAAGTAACAATAAATGCAAACGACATCACAAACACAAAAGGGTTGACAATAGGGCTACCGCCTTGGAACGGTCAGTGGCAAAGTAGGCCACTGAGGGTTTAAACCGGTTCTAGAGTGCACCAAACATCACATTTACCCTACTGTCATCTCAATAAAACAAGACAGTGTAAATAAAGAAATCCCCGCTATGATCTAATCTCTAACCAACAAGGCAGCATCAATAGGCAATATAAGCAAAACACAAATATCCTCGTGTAAATATAATAACAAAAAAGACAACAATAGCCTAGAAAGCCACAATGAAGGTACTCAATGACTTGGCAGAAGCCAGAGCAACAATAGAATAAACCATTAAGGGCACGACAAGAAAGTCGTATTCCTTGAACCTTTAAATGAAATATTTTAATGCAACTATATCATGTATATTGTAAAGAGTAACTCTATTGGCTAACTTCTCAAAATTTGCGACCGTAAAATGCCCGATTTACTTTCTGAACATAATTTGACATAACGTTGTAACAAACGACGTCATTGTATGATGTCACCCAAATGCTTTCCAATGGATTTGATTTTTTCATAAAAAAAACAAACTGTGTACATATGATTGTGTTTGATATTTCTCGATTTTAAATGGAAACGCATTAGAATTGATTTTCAATCTGGGACATATGTGGTTGGTTTTACAAAATGTTCTGGCATTAAAACCATTCACATACCGTCTCAGATTGAACAGCTTAGCATTATTTACAAATTAACAGAACGTTATGCTGCATCAGTAGGCACGATATTATACTAAGGATTCGGCGTGAACGTCCGGAAAAGTATACATATTGGAAATGACAATGAACTTCTAACAGAAATCTTTAAATTTAATTTAGTTCTGTTTGTGTAAATAAAGCATTTTTAATTTAATTGTTTAGATTTTATTTAGATTATCTTTTGAAATGACCAAACTTAAACACATGATATTCTATGATATTTTGATTATAACAAGGACGATGACATGCCAAGTGCATCGGTTTATGATACATGAAATCAAGCTAGCTAAAATTAAAGATGCAGGGGGTAGTCATGTTATACTATGACAACTGTTAAATATACGTGTTGTTTGTCGACTGGTATAAGTAGTTCATTTAAAGATGGATCATACCCCACTCAAAGTAGATACGAAGGTCGAACAGGAAATGTATCCTTGAAGGACCACACTCAACCAAAAGACGCATATAAACAAATAATAATTAAAAAGCTGAATAAAATGCAAGACATGATATTACAAACATGAAAGGCTTTACAATATGGCTACCACCTTGAAACAGTCAGTGGCAAAAAAAGGTCGCAGGGCAATATGAAAGCAATAAAACCCAAACGGTGACATTGTAGTACCCTTTGTTAAAACACCTACTATAAGCGTTTGCAAAGTCGGATGTACATTTAAAGTTATGTGGATTACATAGATGTGTAAAAAAACAACAACTGTAATTGCGTTATCAATTTTTATTTAAAGGTAAACGCATATGTTCAAGTATGATTTTCTTTTCTACTATAATCGAGGAAAGTTTCCAGCCCGCCGGTCAAGATAGGCAATACTATACAACAATTTAAAATTTACGAGTTTGTGTTGCAGTCGAAGACATAAATGTATCAGTGAATGGTGTTTGTTACGGTTTACATACCAGAGGTTTTGAAAAAGGAATTATTTAGCAAGCTCTACAATATGTACGACTGAAGAAGAGTTGTGTATTCCAAATATCTGTGAGCATTCAAGTCACCTATTGTTTTGCTTCATCTATCTATTATGTATCAAAATAAAAGTTTTGCTTCAATATTTTACTAGATTTACTTCTCGAAAACGAGTTCGGATACACTGCAAGACTGTGTTTTAGATTTCAGATGTGTGAAACAACATGACAGTAAATCTTCCAATACATGATTATATGAGAAATGTGGTTATATTAAATCACAGTAGTTATACGATATAGAGAGCCGTTGGCACAGCTGTGATATGTTTTTCCTAAATCTTTAGAATTCGTTCCAGTACTTGATTGACTGGATTCGTTTGTCGAATGATATTGGAACATCAAATTGTCAGAGCTTTAGTTATGTCTTGAACGTTATGCGGTCAAGTAGATCTGATATTAATTGTTTCGTGTAGATTTTAGAAAAACAAAGATTTTGAAATGGAGACGTCGTGATAGATCAATATAAATGGGTGTTTGAAACCACGTTAAGATACTACTCAGAGATTAAGACCCAAATTGGGAGCGCAAAAAGCACATTGAACATTTGGTGCGTTAAACATCTAGCATTTATTGTTTTTAAGATTAAAGTACTTGGTTACATTTGTTCTCTTTCAAAATGATACAGTCTATACATATATAATATTAAAATACGGCGGTATGGCTTAGTTATATCTAAACAATAAAACTATAAAAATGGGTTATAGCGTTATATATATAAAAGGCTCAAGCATACGCTAATACGATGTATTTTGAAATGTAGCACAATCATACAAACAAAGCATAATAAGACGGCTGACTGAATATGGATAGATCGCCGGAAGAAAAGCATAAAAACTATTTGCAATATGGCATTTTGCTTTGGGAATTGGTTAGTTCCCAACATTTATAATTCTTAACAATATGGAAATTATTTAGTGGCTCATTGATATACTTATCTCCTCATCGTTCATCAACAAGCTAGGAAAGTATCCCCACGCAACCCCACTCCCCCCTCACCCCCACCCCCTACCACACTCCCCCACACCCCACTCAGAACGGAATATAAAATCATACCAGCTACTCTTCTCTATTGCTAAGTGTTAATGTAGAACCTTATTGTATTGATAGAGTTCACGACTACCTGAAGGATGATTATATTTGGATTACTGCGTAGGAATTGAAATGTTGGATCTCAGAAATATAAAGAAAATGGCTTGTTGTTTGTTATATGTATGCTTGCCACTTACTAGTGGTTAACTCAAAGTGTACAGAAGGGCGAACAGCAAACAGTTTACCATTAATATTTGCCGACAGAGGGACAACTCGGTTTTATTAAAATTGCTCCTGACAGCTAATGTAAATTGCCACACCTCTCACGCCCCATGGCACCGGCTTGATGTATTCTACATTAAAGCCACCTATATCGGCTCGTTGATCCAACGTGAGTAGAAAAATAAAAGGGGACATGTAGCATTCACAGAACACAGCCAAACAAAAGGACGAATACAAAACAAACAACAGTAACAAGGACACATCGAAATAAGTATAATAGTCGAACATGAAATTTATGCAGTTTTCACAGAACACAGTAAATCCCAAAACACGCAAAACGACAAACATGAACGGCAATGTTAATAAGGAATAAAGGCATATGACCTCACATACGCCTTGGAACGGTCAGTGGCGGAAAAGGCCGCTGGCGGTTTAAACCAGGTTTTAGGATTCACCAAGCCTCACACTTACCCAAAGCCATGTTACTTATCTCCAAGTGTTATAATGCGTAATTTGGTTATGGATACATAAAGGTGTCGAATGTGAAACATATATACGGAAATACACATACGATTCAGTATTTATTGGCATTCGCACTAACTTTGGTTTGTTCTGTCTGGCGGACGTAAAAGCTCGCCCCGACTACGAATCAGTAGTATTATTACTTACTGATTCCTCAAGCCCATTCTTTGTGACTTTGAAGTAGAATACCACTTACACCGGTGCTAGTGAGAGGTGATCATCATTATATTACCACTCATGAACGAACTCACTAAAACCGAGTTTGCTATTTTTCTTTCTTGTTTGTGTTTGTTGATATCAAGAGATTCCTTTGTCAGTATTAACATCTTGTTCAAATTAATTTCTCCACAAAAATCTACGTTAAACAGTTATTTCATGTTCTTAGGCGAGGTGTTTATTGTTTGCGAAGAAAGAAAGATGATGTGAAGTGTGATATTTTGGAATTATTTGGACCCTGTTTATGTGTAATCTGGCTGCAAAGCATCATATTCCTCTGCTTCCAATCAACAATGTTTTATTGCAGGTTTTAAACTCTAGCTTTGTTGACTATAAAAATATTTGTATTAAGGTGCTTTTTCACGGACATATTGACACTCGATTGTCTGTTATGATATTTAATTATAAAATAATTGCCCTTCAATGGGTATTAGGGAGTTCTCGAGTCTGCCAAATTAGATTGTATTGTTTCACGAGATTTTCGATGTGTTCATACCAGCTGAGACTGGCATAAAATGCGTATAGTTTGATTTATAGCAATCAATTAAACATCGTATCTGTCACATATCTGTCTACTGAAGTACGTGTTATCTTTCCTCAACTGTCACATCCGATACGACTGACATAAGCTATGTCTTTATGACTTCTTTAAAGTAAAAATAGGCGGATCAATACACTCTGGAGAAAGTATGTTTTAATTCAAGATATACCTCATCGTATTACTTCATTGCTAAAATATTTGAATGTATAACACGCTTTAAGTTGATTGGAGGATATAACATGGCGGGGATTTCTTTATTTACACTGTCCTGTTTTACTGGGATACGACTCGGGTAAGAGTTAGATTTGGTACATCTACTACTTTGTTTAAACCGCCAGCGGCCATTTTGCCACTAACCATTCCAAGGTGTTTGCCTTTTTTTATGTCAAATACCTTGCCTTTTTTTTCTCCTGTTCGTTGCTGTTGGTTTCGAGTATTGTGTTTGGATCACTTTGGTCCCTGAATGCTATATTTGTTGTTCGACTAAGTGTATCTACTCTCACTGTGATTTATTTACGGCATGCTTTAACTGATTTGTTAAACATATACACTTGCGTATTACTTGCAATAACATTATATCAATATTATGGTCGTAGGCATAATGGTAACATCAAACGTAAATCGCGTGTGTTGCAACCATAAAGGTAACACGAACATAAAGTTAACAATGGGTCATAAAGGTAACAACGTTCGGTCATAAGGGTAATACCGTGTCATAAAGGTAACAATGCCACTGGTCATAAGGTAACAACTTCGGCCATAAAGTTAACACCATTTTGTGGGGGTCATAAAGGTTACAACACTTGGACATAAAGGTAACAACAGAGATTCGAATCGTAAACCTTCCACGGACACGCTCAAATGGGGCTGCTCATAAATGAGGGCGAACCAACCCTCCACTCCCGCCCCCACTCTTTTTGGTACACAGCACTCAGGGCATTTTAGGCGGTATTCAGTACTCACGAGCCTGGTACGCAGTACTCGCACAGCACACTATTTATTATTTAGTAATCACAAAATGCATTTTTAAAACTCAATATTATCATTTAAAAGTGAAATAAAAAATCTTAAAATGTAAACAAAGGTCTTATTTCTATAACTGGGCCTTCAGTCATTTAGCAGAGCAAACCTCTTAGGTGTTTAAGAATGCGATTTCGACAGTTGAACTCGGCGGCGGTGTCAGCGTCACGCATTACAATGTACGTATAAGATGTGTTTAAAGGTCTATGTCTTGTCCTAGAACATCACTAGCTTCTTTATAGCATCAACTTAAGGGCTGTATGAGTAATTTTGAATCCTGTAACCTCTGGGCTCCCATGGAACCCACATTCCAATAGCTCTTACAATTTGTTCCATGTCACATCAAATTGTGTGTGTAAGTTGTGTTTACAGGTCTATATATGATTCATTCTTGTTCTAGCACAATAAAATGTGACAATGAGCTTCCTTGTAGCATTATCTTAAGGGCTGCATAAAAAAGCGACTTAGGCGCAAACAAAAAATGCCCTGTTGACCTTACAGCCCGACTTAACAAAAACAATGAAATGTACAATAATTTAATAATTTAGGTTTAGGTAAACATTCAGTCTGTTGTAGTGATCATACGTTTTACTATTCTTATTCTTAGCACAATTAAATTTGATTATGAATCCCCACCTTAACCCCCTCAACACCACCACACCTACTAACTGTTTCTTTTTGTGTTTTTTTTACATATTTCTGTTTTACATTGTTTTATATCAGTTCTCCCTTTCTCACCAACCCCTGTCCACTATCCCACGCCGACCCACACCCACCCATACTCCAATTTTTAATACAGATTTCTGTTTTACAAATGTTTTCTGTGTAATTTGTTTTTCTATCAGTTCCCACTCCATTTCCCCTTCAACCCCACATGCACCCACCTTTTTTTTTTTACATAATTATTTGTATTTTGAATATCTATGTGTGTTGTTTGTTTTTCTATCGGTTATCCCAGCCCCGCCCCACCCACCACCAACCCACCCCATTGTTTTATACATATTTCTGTTTTACATATTTCTGTGTATATTTTTCCACCCCACCCACAAAAACACACATAAACACATAAACACCACAGTTTATTTCTCATATATAACATCAGTCTTTATGATGGGTAGGTGAGAGACGATGGGGTGGTGTGAGTGTGGGGCATCGGGGCCAGTGATGGGTGGGGGCAAAATTAAAATATATTAGTAAATGACACATATGAAATGTATACTAATTTTGATAAACATCCAATCAGTTGCCACTCACCAGCACCTACCCAAACCCTCTCTTAAATTCACCCTTATATTATTTTCGTTAAATGTCCTCTTTTTGATTTAATATCATACAATATAATATTGCTCATGGGTTTATTTTGTTTTGCTATTTTTGTCATAGATAACCTGTATGAACGAGATTTTATTTTCTCTGACTGTGCATCAGGTGTATAATGGCTTGTTATCAGAAAATTAGCATAGTTGAGCTGCGCTATTCTTCGACGACATCTCTTGTTATAATATAGCCATTTATTTGCATGGGTACTTGTTGCTATGTCTGTATCTATGTCAATATCAATAAAGCTATTTCGTCAAATTATTTTAGTCATCTCAATAATCATATGAACATACACTCTGGTGAAGAGCTGTACCAGTGTACAGTTTGCAATATGCAGTTTACTGTATCTAGTAATCTTACAATGCATATGAGAATACACTCTGGTGAGAAAGGATACCAGTGTACATTGTGTAATAAGCAATTTACCTAATCTGGTAGTCTTACCAATCACATGAGAACACATACTGGCGAAAATCCGTACCAGTGTACAGTGTGTAATAAGCAATGTACCTTATATGGTAGTCTTACCAATCACATTAGAATACATACTGGCGAAATACCGTACCAGCGTACAGTGTGTAATAAGCAATTTACCTAATATGGTAGTCTAACCAATCACATGAGAATACATACTGGCGAAAAGCCGTACCAGCGTACAGTGTGTAATAAGCAATTTACCTAATATGTTAGTCTTACCAATCACATGAGAATACATACTGGCGAAAAGCCGTACCAGCGTACAGTGTGTAATAAGCAATTTACCTAATATGGTAGTCTTACCAATTAGAACGATAATACATACTGGCGAAAAGCCGTACCAGTGTACAGCAATTTACCTGATCTGGTTGTCTTACCAATTACACGAGAATACAGTCTTGCGAAAAGTCGTACCAGTGTACATTGTGTAATAAGCAGTTTACCCAATTTGCTAGTCTTACCAATCACATGAGAATACATACTGGTCAAAAGCCGTACCAGTGTACATTATGTAATAAGCAATTTACCTATCTGCTAGTCTTACAAATCACATTAGAATGCATACTGGTGAAAATGGCCTACCGTGTACAGTGTGTAATAAGCTGTTTACCCAATCTGGTAGTCTTACCAATCACATGAGAATACATACTGGCGAAAATCAGTACCAGTGTACAGTGTGTAATAAGCAATTTACCTGATCTGGTTGTCTTACCAATTACACGAGAATACATACTTGCGAAAAGCCGTACCAATGTACAGTGTGTAATAAGCAATATACCTAATCTGGTAGTCTTACCAATCACATGAGAATACATCATGCGAAAATCAGTACCAGTGTACAGTGTGTAATAAGCAATTTACCTGATCTGGTTGTCTTACCAATTACACGAGAATACATACTTGCGAAAAGTCGTACCAGTGTTCATTGTGTAATAAGCAGTTTACCCAATTTGCTAGTCTTATCAATCACATGAGAATACATACTGGTCAAAAGCCATACCAGTGTACATTGTGTAATAAGCAATTTACCTATCTGCTAGTCTTACAAATCACATTAGAATGCATACTGGTGAAAATGGCCTACCGTGTACAGTGTGTAATAAGCAGGTTGATATGCGAAAACTCAAGGTTATACATAATAGTAAAACACAAATAATTATATTCTTAGTGTGATGGACATATTAAATCGGCACATATGGTTCAGACAATAAAGACAAAAAAGCAAAGGAAGTAGCGAACGTGATGGGGGAACTATTTTAAGAGTTCGGACGACCGCGAGTAATTCAATACGACCAAGGCAATGAATTAGCAGGGAAGTTTCAAAAAATGCTGGACAAACTTAACATTTTTTGCATTAAACGTAGACCGTATCACCTTGAATCTCAGGGGAAAATCGAACGCATGCATAGACTTTGAAAGAAAAAATCGCTTTTGACATGCGAAATGCTGGTCGAACAGGCGTTAATTGGGTTAAGCAACTTCTCAGGTATCAAAACATTTTGAACAAAACACCAAAAGAGTGTTTAGGTTGGAGAACACCGAACGAAAGTTACTTTGGCCGTTGTAAAGAATCGATTCCAGCAAAAAAACTACGGGAGTAGGCAAAACGAGCAACGAAAAGAGTAGATGATCGAACAGACAAACAATGAAGGAAAACCCTTAAAACCTCAATTTACGATGTAGGAGACCATGTTTTAGTAAAATGCAAAGGAAGAGGAAAAATTGGTAAACATTTCATTTCGTACGGGAAAGTTCTGAAGACAAACATTAGAAATAACATGTATAAAGTCAAGTTAGGAGACTCTAAGCAAAAAGCAGTGAACATTGGTATCGTATTGCTGACTTAAAACTGAATGAATTGAAATCAAACATGAAAAAGCATCGTCAAAAATACGACATGGTAAAGAACACTACATCATCCTTGTTTAATCTGAGGAAAGATTTTGGATTTGACATTAGTTTTAACCCGTCGGGAGATGGGAACTGCCAATTCGGAGCTCTTGCCCATCAGTTGATGCAAATTGGTATATTCAGATCTGAGCAGACACTGAGGCAAGAAATAGTACATTTCCTAAGTAAAAATCGGTATCTGGGAATGCAACGCCAACAATTATCAAACGCACGAACACGCGTGCCCTGGTCAAGCTTACTGACAGAGATCGCTGAGTCCTATCTTCAAAGGATGGCTACAGATAACGTGTATGGTGATCATTAAACTCTACAATCAGCGTCAGAACTGTACAATGTTCAATTCCTTATAGTTTCAACAGTGAATCTGCATACAAAGAAATATAAAAAGATCGGAAAGGGAAAGTAGCATTCAAGGAGGACAGTCAACCATAAAACACAGAAACAAACACGCAAACAGACAAACAGGAAGGCAAAAGTACTAACAAATGCAAACCACATCACAAACACAAAGGGGTTGACAATAGGGCTACCGCCTTGGAACGGTCAGTTCGAAAGTAGGCCACTGGGGGTTTAAACCGGTTCTAGGGTGCACCAAAATTATATATAGGGTCCTATAGAAACCACAGCGTCCGAACGCAATGGCATCGTAGGTCCGCACTGTACTGCAAACAAGGACTTAAAACTACAATGAAAGAGACAAAAAACAATAGAAAGGGTGGTGAAGACAGGGTTACCGACTTGGAACGGTCAGTAGGCAATAAGGCCTACTGGTTAGCTTGAATCGATTTTATATGCGCACAATCCTCGCTATTATCCTGTCTTCAGCGCCCAAATAGACAAGACAGTGTAAACAAAACTACATCCCATCAAATGGAAATCTCTAACAATAAAGTCCACATCCAGAGAAACTAACTAAAGATATACATACAAAATAATAAACATCTCAGGATGTATCCAGAATCGTACTGAACAACCATAGTAGTTGCAGCTAAAGAGAAAACTAATCTAGGGTACGACCAGAAAACCCGAGGGACGAAAGCTCATGCACCCACCTCCCTTAGTTTGGGTTTCAGTAGGTACAATCATAGAGCCCCAAGAGGTAGTCCAGTCATCGCACAAGTGAAAAGTGAAGCGTAATGACTGA
Organism: Cyrtodaria siliqua; assembly: GCA_037043455.1. Classification (NCBI taxonomy): domain Eukaryota; kingdom Metazoa; phylum Mollusca; class Bivalvia; order Adapedonta; family Hiatellidae; genus Cyrtodaria; species Cyrtodaria siliqua. The sequence continues at coordinate 196,485 of JAWPHD010001315.1, forward strand.
CTGTAGAGAGGTCAAACACTAAACATGCAGTGCGCTGTAAAACCAAAGGGTTATATCCTTTTCTGACGAACTTCCTGATTAAATGTGTAAAGCGGTCAGGAAACCCGTCAGACCCCTTTAACTTTCGAAGTTTATAGACCACATCTCGATAAAATGAGGGTTGTGATATGCCTAGTCGCAGAAGTGTGTTAAGGTTGGTGTTTTACTTTTCCAGCAGGCCCTCGTTGCGGCGGTAGAATTTAAAGAAAGATCTACGTAGTTTGTGATAACGAAAACCCTGAGGAAGAAGTTTACTTGTAATAACTTGATTACGATCATTACAGTCTATAACATCATTACACGCTCTAGCAAATCGAATGAGCTGGGAGATATACACCCCATATGAGGTAGCACGAGGTACATCTCCATCCAGGTGTGGATAGTTGACGATGTTAAAATTGAAATCATCTCTCTTATCATAGATTTTAGAATGAAAACAATCATTTGAAATCGAGAGATGAAGATCGAGAAATGCTGCTACTGTATCCGAACTGTTGGCTTTATTCAACGTGAGCTCTGGTGGATAAATGTTAGTAACCATATGAGCAAAGAACGGATTATCAATATTGAGTATGTCATCAAGATACCGAGAAGTATTATTAAAGGCATCAATAATTTCACCCTGGCTAGCAGGTGACAAACTCAACATAAAATCTCTTTCATAGCAGTACAAAAACAAATCTGCAACCTCACACTAACACTACTGTCATCCATTAAAACAGGACAGTGAAAACAAAGAAATCCCCGCAATGATCTAATCTCTAACCAACAAGGCAGCATCAATAGGCTATATAAGTAAAATACAAATAAACTCGTGTAAATATAATACAACAAAAAACAATAGCCTAGAAAGCCACAATGAATACACTGATACGCCCTGATGGTAGCAACGAGTATCAAGAGGACGTTCCAACCCTATTACTCGGTCACTACCCCGAGGATGCAGGAGTACACGACTATCCCTGCGATACGATGGCAGTTTGATCGTAAACGCTTTCAACGGCGCGCCCCAAATTACATGGGGTTACAAAAATATTTCACCAACGGAAAGGTCTGAACAGCCTGAACTAGACCACAGGACATACAACATGACGCTGAAGGTTTCAACGGGGTAACGGAAAGGTTACCATCTGAACAATCCGAACTAGACCAGGGGATCGTAAACGCTGAATGTGTTCATCAGACTGACCAATGCTCACCGAATAATAGGTTACCATCCCAACACACTGATCAAGTGAATGTGATTTCACCGTCCGAATGTGTTAACACAAGATGTCATTAAGCCCTTCCAAATGAGATTCTATTTCACATTATTCACCTGCTACTAAAATTGGATCCCTCATCCCGGTTCACATTTAGAGCATCAAAACATTCTTTCGAGAAGTAGTCAATTCAACCCCTCCACTTACGTTGTATATGAAGCCTGAAATATATGAGAAATTACTTTCTAATCCAATTAGTGTAAGAAGGGTTATACGAGATACTGGTAGAGGAAGTGGTTTAGTCACAACCATACGGAATTACATAAGGAACTCTAACTGTGCCAATGCATGGCTATTATAATGATTACTATACACGGCTGGTACAAAATAGACAGAATATGGTATAAGTCTAGAAAGTGACAGACTATTACTAATCATATTGCTATTCATATTCCGAACTACCATCTTTGGAAAGTATTTGTAGCAAGTGTATTTATGGAAATGGATTGATTTACATTCGGTGTGTTCTCACGTGAGTTTGTCAGACCTATAAATGTACTATGAGGATGTATGCATATATTGTCCAAAAAAAATCTAACTGGCGAATGGTAATTGAAATATATCTTGCTATAGTGGTCATATAAAGGTAAATGTACCCTGTCTTATGTAAAGTTTAATATTCGGGGAATGTTTTGCATGTGGTATACTGAGCTGAACATCCAAGATCATTTACTAGTTTGGGAACCATATATATGCATAATGCTGTCAGTTCATGAAACACTCAGCTGTGAATTAATATAACTGTGTGTGATGTATACATATATTGTCAACGTTTCTTTTTCTTACTGGCGAATGTCAATTGCAATGTTCATTGCTAAAGTCGTCATATATATACTAGAGATAAAGGTAAATGTACACTGTCTTATGTAACGTTTAATATTCGGGGAATGATTTGTATGTGGTATACTGAACTGAAATGGTCTAAGATCCTTTACTAATTTGGTATCATATATATGCACAATGCTGTCAGTTGAAGAAAATACGCAGCTGTGACGTAATGTTTGTTACATTCTGTTTGATACCTTATATATGTATATATACATAATGCTGTCAGTTGATGAAAACAATCAGCCGTGAATTAATTTTAGTTTCATGCTATTTTGATACCTTATATATGTATATATTCATGATAATGTCTGTTGATTAAAACACTCAGCTGTGAATTAATGTTAGTTCCATGCAAGTGTGTTATCATATATATATATTTGAGCCGATAACCAGCAACATCGGTATTAATGACATTGCGACCAGTGTGTCAAATATGGCTCCACACTGTTTGCAAAAGAATGCACAAAGTCATTCTGACCGAATGACGAACAATGTGGACCCTGATCAGACTGCGTGGTTTCACGAATGCTGATCTGGGTCCACATTGGTCTCAGTGTAATTAATACTGTTTTCGCTGGATAACGATTCATATATGTGTATAATATTATCAGTAAATGTTGACTCAGCTGAGAATTAGTGTTAGTTCCATGCTTGTTTGATACCGTATGTATGTATATATGCATACTGCTGTCAGTTGACTGTGAATTAATGTTAGTTCCAAGCATGTTAGATACCTTATATATGGATATATGCATAATAATTTTAGTTTATGAAAACACTGCTGTTAATTATTGTTAGTTCCATGCTAGTTTGATGCCTTATATATGTATATATGCATAATTATGTCAGTAGAGGCAACACTCAGCTGTGAATTAATATTAGTTTCATGATATTTTGAAACTTTTAAGCTTATTCAGTCTCAATATTTTGTTTTGTTTATTTTTTGTTGATTCCAGATGTATGTTTATTTCAGTGTTCGTTATGGGCACTGCATTTTTGTCGATATTTGCATACGATATGTTTCTCAAGCATCCCTTGTGTTCATAGAGTGTATTGGTTCTTTTAATTGAGATCTTTTATACCTGTTGTATCTGAGATAGGTGCCGTAATTCATTACATGATTTATCATCAAAATGTTGGTTTTGAAATGAAGTTCCAGAAAATTAACACAAATTTAATTAGTTACCAAATCATTATTAAAGGATTTCGACCATGAAAATGGTGAACTATACTTGAACTTGAAAATCTTTGGCATGTGCTTGACTTTTGTGGCCAGAAATAAATAGGAAATTTTCATAATGCTATACAAGTTATTAAAATGTTAAATATGCTGATGACGTCAAGTAATAGGTCAGTTAAGGGCTCTGTGCTATTTGTAGGTTAACGATATTAATTAAAATCCTTAAAGTGCTTCACTGAATTGGAATCCGAGGTCTACACTGTTTGCTGCTCTGTCACTAAACATTACTTTGATTCGGTAGCAAACAGTAGAGACACTGGTCACCTGGCACAGTTGCGTGCCGGCTGATCTGGCTTTACACTGGTAAGAGAGGCCGGGTTTAACTGGTTTTAGCATTGAAGTGTTTTAATTATTTACCATAATTGATCCATACAATTAGCATTATGAGTTAAGCTCAAAAAAATATCATCGTTTTTTAGAACAACTTATCACGAAGTGGTCAAGTGAGCTATTTTGATCGACCTCCGTCCGTAGTCCTCCCGTCATAGGTACATATAAAACAGTATGATAATGGACCTTTGGAAACGGCCGAACAAGACACATACAAAATATTGCAGTCTAGGTTTGATTGAGACTGTTCATGAACGGTAGTGAAATATGCTAGCTACCGCTCACGCCCTCTAGTCCCGGGTTGAGCAGAACTCAATCTTCATAAAATCAATAGTACATAATTTTAACCATCCCGAAGATGGCATGCATATGGCGGTGGACATAGCGATCTTCCTCCCCAATGTCCAGCGGTGTATGGTCCCAGTATCTAAGGTACCGGCCATTTTGATTTATTGGGGGGTGGGCCTGGGATTTTTTTTGAAAAAATATTCTGGCCCTTGAGTTATCCTGGCTCTGACTTGGGAGATAAAAAATAAACAGTCCCTCAAACTGTTGAAAAAAATAATCCAGCTTTCTCTCACATTCTTGGAAAAAATAATCTGGCTGAGTTCAATTAGAGGAAAACAATACTCTTTAGTCTATGATAAATGACGTAGATCTACTCAATCAGCCAATGTATTCAACATGGAAATGTTTAACCACAACTTCTGTCCAGAAGTTTATCGAAATCTCCATTTGAAATGCATTTAGAAGACAGTGATAGTATTCATGTTTGTCATAAATGTGATGTATATATATCATGGTAGTAATAAATGTAGTATACATTAGTCATGGTAGTTATAAATGGGACAAATGTGGTATACACTGGCAAAGGTGGTAGTAAATATGTTGTATAAAGTGTTATAAAGTGGTCATGGTAGTAATTTGGTATACATTGGTCATGGTTGTAATGAATGTGATATTCATATAAAGTCATGGTTATACTTAATGTGGTACACGTAAGACAGTAATAAGGCTATTATTTTTTGATAATTTGTTTTACGATCTCTCATGAGTAACTTTTCAACTCATCAGAAAATTGTGCAAACTGTGTCCGCCATTTTAGTAAATGTTCACTGATTTTCATTTGCACATATTGTATACATGCACTGTTCAGCATAGGACACCCCATAAGTCATATAGACTTGCTTTGACTTCACAATCATCAGACTGTACAAATTATACTGGGATGACATTACAAAAAAGACCACTCCATATAAACATTACAAGCGTTGAGATATTTCATAATTGGGAAAATAACAGTCTGTGCAAACTTAACATGGGTGTTTGACATGAGGTATATTATTAATAAATTGGTATCAGTGGTCATGGTAGTAATACATGTAGTATGCATAGCTCATGGTAGTAATACATGGGGTATTCATTCAGTGGTCATGGTAGTAATGAATGGGGTATTCAGTGGTCATGGTAGTAATAAATGTGATATACAGTGGTCATGGTAGTAAACCTTGTGATATACAGTGGTCATGGTAGTAGAAAATGTGGTAAAGAGTAGCCATGATAGTTATACATGTGATGTACTTTGGACATGTTAGTAATCAATATGGATGTACTTTGGACATGTTAGTAATCAATGTGGTATTCAGTGGTCATGGTAGTATTACAATACAAGGGTCCTGGTACTTGTGCGAAGGACTTTGTGAATATCATCGACAAGTAAGTGGACTTCAACCCCAGCATTCGGTAGGCCCTACCACCAGTTAGTAGCCAGTTAGTATTTCGTCTGCTTCAAGATAAAGATTTCAGCATTCTGACCAATCACTGTTCCTATTTTTACAGGTATAGATGCACCAACATTCAAAATAAGACAGTTAGGAATAATAGTTTTGTTCTAGAAAGTATACAAAATAAATACATTATATAATTATTTTGTTATATCTGTACAGAGTAATGTTTAGTGTATTTACATGCCAAATTTTATGGTTTAAAAATGTTTTATTATTTTAAAATTTGTGATTAAACCTCTCTGAGCAGCATAATGCATAAAATGATCAGAAAAGTTTATCTGGGGCCATTTTGTTTTACACTCAACGCTGGCCTTTAAGAAGCAGAAGCTTCAGCCACATGAAATGCCATGTTAGAGAGAAAGCTGTGCGCTATATGCCAGTGTTAATAATAATGGTATGGAACATGGTAGTCATTGCCCAGCACAAGAAAATCCTCTATACCACAAACACAACTTCCAATCAATTCATAATTTAGAAGAGCAAAAGGGGGCTCACATAAAAATCAAACAAGGACAAGCATAACTAAAGATTAAAACCAGCACATGGAGTTCCATCCATCAAATATGAAAATATCCATATTAAACAAGATCCAATATTCAAAGTCAGTTTTAAAAAGGGTCACTGACACTTCTGTCTCACCAACCATGGTGCCAGTTCATTCACATGGTGAAGTATTAATTGTGGAGGTTAGGTGGTGGTGAGGTGAGGGTGAAGGGGTGCGGGGAGGGAGTGGTCAGTAAACATATATTTCGAATATCGAAGCAAGACCTTCAATACCCCCGAAAGAATATGAACTGGGCGGAGGAGGGGAAGTGAAGTGTTACTGAATAGGAAAAAATCAGAATTAATACAATATTTTCATTGGGGAAGTCTACGGTGGAGCGTGTGTGTGTTTTGGGGTGGAGGTGGAAGTGAACAAGATGCAGACATGGTAACTGAAGAAAAAACAAAAAATAATAGAAGAAATATTTGTCTGTTTATCTGGGGTGATGGTGGTGGTGGTGTAGGAGTGGGGAAGGTGTGGGGTTTATGGGGCTAATGACATTAACAGGCTTGTATGCAGTGAAGTTCATTGAAATATATGAAGCTGCTTAAAACACGTTAACTGAAACTCTAAGTTGAAAACATTTTAATGAAATAAAGTTATGAAACATGTGTCCTTGATGAATGATGGCATGTGTCAAGCTCCTTTCATAGAGATATATTACTAGTGGGTATTGAAATAAATGGACTTGCCAACAAATAAAATAATAGAAATTTTAAGTCGAAAATAGGCTACACTTTTCTAAAATACAATACAGATAATATTTATCCAGAAAAAGGGCCATAATTTCGCTAACATGCAATACAGAGTTATGGAACATGTGTCTACTAGCATCCACGCTTTACTGAAGTTGTATTAATAATTAACAATCTCCTATTGAAATACAAGGACTTGCCTAAAAACTTTAACCAGAATTTTGAAGTCGAAAAAGGAACATAACGTTGCTTAAATGCAATACAGATTTATATGGAATATGTGTCTTCTATTTCCCTTATAATCCAAGCTTAACTAAAGTTTTGTTGATGTACGACTTTCAGTTGTTAAATTAAACTTGTCAAAAACAAACTTAAACCAGAAATTCAAAGTAATAAAAGGGCCATGCTTTTACTTAAATGCAATACAGAGTTATTGAACATGTGTCTACCAGCGACCTTGATGGTACTGATGACATAATTCAAGTTTCACTGACCAGTGGTTGCTGAAATTGTTGGATTTGGCCAATAACTGAAAACCAACGTTGACGTCGACACAAACGATGATAGATCTACAACAGCTCTTCTTATTCTACGACTAGTAAAACTTAAAAAAAAATATTCTGGCTTTCAAGTTGACGAAAAAAAAATATCTGGCCAGTGTACCAGGCAAAATAAAAATCTCGGCTTTAATGAAGCCTGCATATCACAATTAACAGCCAAAATACTACATTAAAAAGCAGACAACGTATCCTATGAGTGGTTAAACAATACCCAGAGCCTTTTATCGGGCGGAGTAGTGGAACCACCGAATCGAAAATTCAGTAAGAAAACAAAAGCAATTGAAAATGTACCACCGATAACTAAATATAAGTATCGGGCTCAGCGATCTCCAAAGATCGAATGAATAACAGTACTGATTGCAAACGACTGTCTAGCATAATTAGGTCACTTGAGCTAAAAATAGAACATCAAATGCCTTCTTCTCACGAACCAGTAAAGCCTCCAAAGGTGACCTCAGGCTCCCTGGCATCGACTTTTGCCAGGTAAGCGTTTCATGACAATCATGGCCCTCTTATTTTTTAAAACTGTTTAGACCTGTACTTGACATTTGAAGAACAATATTTGTTACACTTTTGTAATTATAGTTACTTGTGTGTTTCAATATTATTGAGCTTGTCATAGTTTTTAACAGTTTTTACTTGTTACAGTTTGTTTTATGATACTTTGCCAGATGCAATCTGTGATAATTTGTTTATTAGTTAAATTTTTGTATGGATAAGAATCCGGTATTTTTAATCAAACATTTTAATTGAAGTTTATGGTATTTTCATGATTTTAAGTTTCCTTAGCTAAAGACTGCAGAAATAACTTATTAACTAACCTGAACATAACTGTCCAAGGTTGAGCTATTGTGATCGCCTTTTGTCTATCGTCCGGCGTCAGTCGTCATCGTCCAAAATTAAATGTTCACGGTTGAGCTATTGTGATCGCCTTTTGTCTATCGTCCGGCGTCAGTCGTCATCGTCCAAAAATTGCCTTCTTAACATTCTAGAAGACACATTTCTTGATAAATGTAAACCAAGCTTAGAAAGAATGTATATGGCCACAATATCTCAGGAGAGGTCGATAATGGGCCAGATCGGACCAGTATCTTCAGAATTATTACCCTTGCATTAGCAAAAATGCTATTTTCACCTTGCTAATGCGATATAGACCACGTTGTTTGATGAGCAATCTTAACCAAACTTGCACCTCGGATGCTATATTGGACCCGTAACGCCAGAGTTATGGAACCTGAATTGGCAAAAGATCCTATTCACCTTGATACACAATAGAAGACACATTTCTTGAACAATCCTTACCAAACTTGCACAGAGTGTATATGACCACAAGTTCTTGGATGAGTTCGATAGTGGACCTATATTTTGTCTTTTGGCGATATATTGACTTGTTTTCACATAGGAAATCACATTTATATATTAATCGTAAGCTTGCTAAGAAGTAGAGACCTAATTTTTGATCGGATGGTCGTCACCCAACTTAGTATGTTTATATTAATAGAATTTCACCAAAAATGGACAGAATATCTGTATTAAATGTTGTTTTTTTTTATCTTTTAGAAAATGGCCATATCTGATCAAAAACTAGTCACAGATAAACCTCATTAGTAAAATTATAAAGATCTCATTTGTTGGCATATTTGGGCTTTCTAGATCCTCGTAGTCACTCAAACAACCATAATGGATGACATATATGAGCTCTTATACGATTTCTACATCATCATAGACCCAAGTACCCATCGTTAAGAGCATATTTTGGCTATACTGAGATTGCGAGATCGTCACAGATCCCAAAATAGCCATCATTTACGGCTTTCTTTATTGTTATTGACCCTCAGATACCCAACATGGATGGCTCATGTGGCCTCCTTAGATCATCATAGTCACTCAAACGTTCATCATTTACGTCATGCATAAGCTCTTAAAACATTTGTATATTGTTATAAACCCCAATGTACATCGTTGACATCATATGTTGGTACTAATGAGATTTCGACATCGGAAAAGACCCCCAAAATGCCCCTCGTTGATGGTATATGTGGGAGGTTATAAGATTTATATTTTGTCATAGTCCGGAAAATTACCATTATTGATGGCATATATGGGTTCTTATACTATTTATAGATCGTCAGAGACCCCTAAATGTTGATCGTTGATGATTTTGGAAGGTCTTATAATAATTATAGATAACAATAGTTCCAACATGTTCATCATACCAAGATATTCTGGGCTAGTAAAGCTGAAAGAAGTACTCGGTTACCCTGCTATGGTTACAATTTCGCTGTGATTCTCTTTAAGCATGTGCGATTAAAAGGTTGAATTATTTATACGATTTACAATACCAGCAGGCAGTTAAATTGAATATTCATGCATATAATCAAGATTTCTTATTATACCCTACATATACGAACAATTAATACTAGATGATGAACATTCTTAGTTCTAGGATGACAATATATTTCTTATATGAGCCCATTCATCTTGGCTGCCACATTAGGGTAACTATGTAAGAATAAGTATTATTTGACATGCAAAAGGTACACAAATCACATCATATTCTACATAAACATAGCATTTGTAAAGAAATATATCCACGTTGTTTGGAGTCAGTAGTCTATTATTGTAATGAAATGGAACTCTCCCCATATTGTTGGACCTATGTCAACTTTAATTTATTGAGACTCTGTTTCATATATGTGTACAGCATGATTCAATTTAGAGCAACTTAGAGTAATCCTGTAGATACGTATATTTAACTGTCATTTAAATTGAATTGGAGATTCATAATGGCGTAAGATTATATTAATGTGTACGTCTGTTGTTTCTTTTTAGATTACAGTTTTGTCTCGTGATCCCATATTTTGCCAAACATTTAAACTCAAGTAAATTCTTATTTGAAATTCAGATGCAGGCATTTTTAAATTGTATACAAAATAGATATCCCCATTGATGTATATGTACCGTCTGAATTATATTTCAATTCGTTATCACGACAGCATAGGAATCTAAATTAAGGAGTGAATTTAAGCATATTTCCCTAAGTGTGTTCCTATGAACGGGTTTTAAACATAATAGTTAGACGACGTTTTTGAGATATCTTCAGGTTTTATTTATGTATATTTACTAATATGATTAGCAAATATCTTGTACTTTGAGGTTGAGTTCTAAAAGTTGTGTAATGATGGATCATATGTGATTAAGTGTCTTTGATTTTAGATTATCTTGGATATATTTTGATTACTCAGATTGAAAGTGGTGATGAGAGGTATGATAGGTCTCTTTTCTGGTATTTGTAAACTGTATAATCCATTTAAATTAAAAATACCTATGTAGATGTTAACATTTAAAGAAAAAAGTATGTGCTGTTTTGCTCCAACACCCATCAATTTCAGATAATTTAGGGTTATAATTTAAGTATGGAGACATATATATTTTTATTTAATTACCATAATTGCGGTCTACAAAAGGGCCACCAATCTCCGACAAATCTTGGTCAAATCCAACAGCTCACGTTAATATCAACAACCAGGATCACATCCTTGTAATAAGAACTGCACTGTATGTATACATATGAATAGCAAAGTACAATACCATAGTCAACACACCGGCAAAAGTTACACAATTTACGGCTCGTTTACAGGCATACCTGGAAGAGTAGTATACCTTATAACATGTAAACTATGTGGAATACATTATGTGGGTTAAACGGGAAATTGCATGAGAAAGCCCCTCTACGGCCACCTCGTAGTCATAAGAGCGGGAAACGGCGTAAACCGAGTATCGCGGCAAATCAGAACGTCAGCGATATCGACATTACTATCGTCACGACAACGCCACAAAACAACAACACCCGACTATGTACTGCAGAGGTCTTTATCAACGTACTGAGAACTAAAACACCGTACGGTCTAAATATCATTCCGTAATGGGAAGAAAAAGTATAGAGACAGAAACAGAGCACTACAGAATTATAACCAGCAAATTAAGACAATGTAAGATATGCAACATATTCAATCATTAAAAAAAGCAACTTCAACGTAGAACACCACTTTATGAGCAAACATGCCACAACAAGAACATTCCATTTGTGCACCAGATGCAAAACAAAATGCACAATACATACTAAAAAGGTAATCCCTTGGAAGCAACAAACCCACACAAGAGAGAAAAGTAGAAAAGTAGCAAGCCGACTCGGTTTTATTGAGACTGTTTATGAGAGGTAATTTTAAGGTGCAACACCTATCACGCCTCCTGGCACCGGCTTAAGCGATATTCTACTTTAAAGCAACACAGAATGGGCTTGATGATCCCAAAGGACCAGTACATAATAGCACTACTGATTTGTAGTCGGGGCGACGTTTTACGACCACCACACAGCACTAAACAAACGCTAGTGTGAATGTCAATAAATATTGAAAAGTTGATCCTTTGGAAGCAACCAACACAAACAAGAGAGAAAAGTAGCAGACTCGGTTGTATTGAGTCAGTTCATAAGAGGTAATTATAAGATGAAACAACTCTCACGCCTCCTAGCACCGGCTTAAGCGATATTCTACTTTAAAGCAACACATAATAGGCTTGTACATAATGGGACCAGTACCAGGCGAGAACACCTTGAATACCATTCAAAAACAATCCAGTTTGAACCTTTTACACAACTCATGACGTAAACTTTCAAGAAAATCACAACATCAACGGATAACACAAACCATCAACTATTAAAAAACAACATGAGCAAGACTCCCAAGTATAGGTTAGTCTTCGGCAAAAGCCCCGATCTATCAGAGAGGATACAATATGTTCCAAAACCAAAAGGAACAACTATTGATAATATCTTCACTGAAATGCTCAGCATTAGAAAGCTGATCTCACCACTCCCGTACCACCATCATGCCTGGGGCAAAACACACCTCGACAACAACAGATGTCGTTTTCACTGAGATGCTCGCCCACAGAGAACTGATCTTACCACCTCCGGAGTATACATCAATAAAAATGAAACCCAAGCCAACGGCTCGAACAGAAGCAGAACAATGAGTTTAGATGAACAAGACGATTGGTTACAAAAAATAACTTTATTCAAACATGGCATCCATGGAATTTTCAATAAATACGACAATTTAAATATCTAAAGCCATAACTATTATATTCTATTCTATAGAATATGTTTTTGTTCTATTTTTAGAACACGTCACATGACTATTTTCTCCGGAATGTTTAATACTTCAGCAAGTAAATACTTCATAATAGTAATCCTGATGAAGGTCTTTGCATGACCGAAACGTTGGTCCTAATAAAAACAGTAAACACACGCCCGATTTTGGTTGTTTGTTATACTACTACTCCTTTTTGCTTTCTCATGTTTACAAATAGTACACAATCATCACGTCAGTAATATTTAATGTTTTAAGTTAATTCTTACGTTTTAGATGTATATAAATACGCTACTCGTGAAAGCTCAAGCAGCTAACACAATAACTATATTTAGAGCACTTAACGCCTCTATTTATGACAAATTGGAATGGTTTTATGAGCAAAACCTCTGAGCCCCTTGTCAATTAGAGACACAGTAAAAATTCAACAATCTAACAAATTGTGGAAACCTGCTCTCGTAGTTGAAAATCATAATGAGCGATCCTACTCGGTTATGACAAAAGATGATAATGCCATTTACCGTAGGAACAGAAGACACCTTATTAAAAGAAGGAAAACTAGTGAAGGTTCACTTCCCGACAAAGTGCCGCAAAGAGAAAAAATGCCTCTTCAAATGCCACAAATGTGTTAAAAACAAACCACTTTCATCAATAAAAGTACTGATAAGCGCATCTCGCGATATGGCAGACACAATAAAAGCAAAGTTATTGTGTCTAACTAAACTGTCATGTTAACCCCTTCCTGTTGAATGCTCATTAGCCCGGTCAAGGCGGCTACATAATCGGTGTAATCATCATGGAACTACCATAAACTTGGAAACATGCTGGATTAAATGCCCATTAATCAACCTCAGTGTGCCACCGGGAGATTTAGATAATCAGCAATAAACTGACACTCTATAAAGTCAGATCTAAATGACGTTAAAGGACCGAAGATCCTCGCAGCCTGCGATACTGGAGATTAATCATCAGCTGCCAAACTGACCACGAACGAATCGTTTGAATATGAACATTAATGAATTATGTCAACAAATCATTTATATCTATGAACTTGTTATACGCATTCTTATATTATGAAAGAACTTATAACTTTGAATTTAACAAGGGAGTTGTTGTATTGTCGTCTTATAAAGACTCAATGAACAGACTCAATAAAACCGAGTCTGCTGCTTTATTCTCTTAATTGTGTTTGTTGCTCCCAAAGGATCACCTTTATCAGTATTTATTATAACAGACACTCTCTTACCACGCACTCCAGTCTAGAACACTGACTACTGCTGGTCAGTTCCCTCTCTACATTACAATGAATAACATCGTAATTACAGATTATTAATTAGAACACGTTGTCCGTTCTTAGTTATTTATAGTCCTACATTAACACCGGTAAGACATAACATAAACGCCTCTATTTATTACACAATGGTGCACTGTAATTGCAATAGGACACTAGACGCCTCTATTTATGAAGGAGCATTATTCGCCGCGTTGTAATATGGCACTTGACGCCTATATTTATGACAAATTGCAGTACTGTAATAAGTATTTATGACAGAGCATTAATGGCCGCACTGTAATAGGGCATTTGACGCCTCTATTTATGACAAATTACTGCACTGTAATAGGGCACTTGACGCCTCTATTTTTGACAATAGTCTAGACACTGCTCTGCAATAAGGACTCTATGTACGCCTCTGTATATGAGTGGGGACTATATGCTGACTAAAAATTACTCTGAAATAGGGCACTTAACGCCTCAATTTATGACACAGAGGGGACTAAACACTGCTCTATAAAAGCTTATATTCCAGGATTGTTTTAATTTGAAATCATGTCTCAACCGACTATCTATGCCATCCTTCATGTAAACATGGAGACGCCTTGGGATCGTTTGTCCCAATATCATGGCGTTCAATGGCATTTTAACAAACTACTAATATATTTGTAGTGAATAAGTTATAGCGTGCACTTGCCTGATATATACTATTCCGCAAAGCTATAATACTCCTTTAAACTTTTTAGAATTTTCCACTCCGACTGGCTGTTGTAAAACACAGAACCTGAATGGGATATGTTACAGATAACCCTGGTGATGATGGGGGCCTGCTCCCGCTGTTTTAATAAGCCAGTGGTATTCGTGTTTTGTTATAAACACTGAAGCGGGTAATAGGTTTATAAACCGGGGTCCAGGCCGTACGTACAGAGAACAAACGCTTTGCATAAATATCCAATTACTTCGCAATTAGATTATTTATGGTCTTTAACAAATAATCAAATATACTTGATACCTCAGTGTTTTAATAAATGTATTCACTATCTAAACAGTTAGTTGGATTCATAATTATAAAAAGTAATTAAAACGTATTACAAAAAAGACAACTTATTGAAACCCAATTAATCTCAGAAGGGTAGATATCCTTACTATTATTTTATTTCCCGGAAACTTAGAGGTTTGACTTACCGATCAACCAGTATCAGCGGCGCCCTGGTCTTGGCTATGCTAATGGAAGGATGAGATCCTGGAAGACATACGTCCTTCTTGTCTGGCGTTATACTAAGTTCTGGCGGGACCTGGCGAAGGTGCCCGTATGTTGGACTGGTCACCGCATCGTACCATCATGATATGTAAGTGAAGCAAAGGAGTGAAATAACCCACATGGGATATTTCCAGATTTCACCACACTATCACACTATGAGGAATCCCCTCGGAACAAAATACGGTTCATTTTCATTTTTCAAAAGATTGCTATGAAATAACTTAACAAAAACAGGAGTGGTCATTTATTTAAATCGGTAAAGTGCCTATGAAGATATGACGAGTTTCACCATAATGAGCCGATGACGTCGAAGACGCAGTACTCACACAAACGTGCACCAAAACAGCGCATTCGATAACTGTATTACCTTGCAATTTACTATTACCCTGCAATATCACCCTGGCATTATATAGTATATAAATATCCCATTCATTAGAGGATGATAGTAAGAATGTTCACACTGAGGATATTATTACCGCCCGATTTATTTTATTATACCGAAAACCCCTGGGCAAAAACAAGATTCATTTTCAGAAAAGATTTAGCTTTGCCCGATAGACTGCTCCACTGCTTGTTTGATTGAAACGAGTCGTGCGCAGTGAAGCAATGTATTTGCAGAAACTGTTGTTTGTTTTTTTCAGAAAGTTGCAATGAAAGTTATATCGATGGATTGGAAATAACATAACTAAGAAAATGAGTGGTAGTTTATTGAAATCGGTCAAGTACTTTTGAAGTTATGATGAGTTAAAAAGAGCAATTTCACCATACTGACCTGATGACGTCACCGAAAAAGCACGCATCAAAGCTGCGCATGTGATAATTTTTTTACTATCCCCCTGCGATTACTATCACCCTGTACTATTACCCTCGAGTAAGATAGTAAGAAATTACACAGTGTTGTCTATGGGGATTTAGCATGGGCGTTTTATATGCGGTATAATAATAATAATTTTTTGTCATTTGGGGATTGATCATGGGCATTTTATTTAAGGTCTAATAAAGACAAAGTTATCGATAGATTGCTCAAAATCCAGATTTTTAGAAAATTAATGTTGAGTTTACTAATTTCCTTTGTATCACATTACTGCCATTGTTAACCGTATTGAAAAGCCATTTCATTGTCTATTGTACGTACACAGGTGTCATACTACCTGGAACGAGTTTGATTGATTGGGCTCACAATGCATTCAATCTGTAACAATTTGCGACTTTTGCTGACAACCCTTTATTTCCCAAAAATGTATACCGGTCGAAGTCATCAACCTACTATTCCAGACAGCTAATAAAATATAATTCACGTTAATATAAATGAGTTTGTAATTGTTTTAAAGTAGGCATAAAATGCTTTTTTTTTTAAAGAAATAATTTAGAAGTAGATAAAGAAATCGAACAGGAAAAGTAGCATTCAAGGACGATAGTCAACCATCATAAACACACACAGAAACAAAAAACAACTTTAAATATAAATAAAATGCCAAATAAGACATCACAAACACAAAAGGGTTGACAATAGGGCTACCGCCTTGGAACGGTCAGTGGCAAAAAAGGTCGCATGGAATTTAAACTAGGTTCTAGCCAAACCTCACACTTACCATACTGTCATGCCAATAAAACGGGACATTGTAATTAAAGAACACGAATTCTTTAAAATCCGCTGTATATACGTCATTATGTTATAATTACGTTTTGGCGCTAACGTAAATTATGTTATGACGTCATCTGGCGTTTTAGCGCTAACGTTTGTCTGACGTCGTAGCAGTTTTGTGTTTATCTTAATATTTTTGGCACATTTAACTGTTATGTTATATTATGTGATAAAACACATCTTAATCTTGTCTCTATTCCATATAAGTTTTATATTACTCTTTATAAATTATTTTAAATCACCAAAAGGCCCGTTAAATTTAAAATAATTCATAACCCGTTTCTTAAATCGTATATGGAATGGAAACTCGTTTAAAATCCTATAATCCCAGACACAAGCGCTACGGCATAATCCATTACGTGGTCAAGCCTTAATTCCACTAAGCGATAGGAAAGCTTATATTAGTAGGATTGTATAACGGATATTTCGACAATAAAACATGTTTTACTGCAATACCCTGTTTAAAGTTACCTATTACATCTTTTAATTTTACAATATGCAAACTATTTAAGCCTAAATTAAGGTTTTATTTCATACACCAGCCAACACCGTTTTCGCTTCTTGGGTAAGGGGTTGGATGGGGTATGAAAGTTAATACTCGGAACACGTAATGCGTACAATACTGGTGTCACACAATTAATAATAAATAAGAACTTGTTTTAGATCCGCTATTTATTACTGGGTTAACTCTGAATTAGATATCGAGAATTATAGGGAACAATGTAACTGTATTGACATTTCGAATTTTGCAACGACAGAGAGGGGAAAAAAATAATGGCGACAAATTAAACACCTTTTCCGACCATTAAATGTCTGGAATACCGCCTCAAACGTCACAATTATAACACGAGTAAACCGTTTCTAACGCATTTCACTGCTTTTGACAGCTATACTATTCAACGCATTGACATAAAATAAAATTAGTGTTTTCAAAACGAATTCATCAATCACTGAACCATTATAAAATGTGACATAGCGGAAATGGAAAACACGGGCTATGTGAATAAAACTACACTCTATGGCATTATTAAATGTTAAATATGTGAAAAACAAATACTGATTATTTTAGAAAATAAGACAGCATTCCACCCACATTTTCCTTTTAAGCTGAGGGAGTTACATTGCATTAATAGCCAATTTTAAGTCTGACGAAAAATCATATAGTAAATGTATGCGCCTAATGCATTAATAGCCAAATGATGATCGTAAACATCAGGATATTTTTGATCTGACGGGAAAGGAAAGTGCGATCCAATGATAATGTTCTTCTTTTTCCTTCTTCTGATAAAGTGCATGGCGCATCTTGAGCAACATTGAACTGTAGTGAACTATGTACATCTGTGTACAGATCAAAAGCAAGTTTCTACCTGTACCTTGATTAGTAGCTCATACTTTGATTAGTTGTAGCTTCTGTCTCTGTCTTGATAAGTAGCTCTTACTTTGATTTGTAGCAGCTTCTGTCTTGGTTAGTATCTCCTTCCTTGATATTAGCTACTACCTTGATCAGTAGCTCCTACCTTGATTGGTAGTAGCTTCTGTCTTGATAAGTAATTTCTGCCTTGATAAGTACTAAAACCTTGATTAGTAGATACTACATTGATTAGTAGTAGCTTATGTCTTGCTTAGTAGATTATGTCTAGATTAGTAGTAGTTTCTGTCTTAATAAGTACTACAACCTTGATTGGTAGCTCCTTCTTTGATTAGTAGCTCCTACCTTGATTAGTAGCTCCTACCTTGATTAGTAGTAGTATATGTCTTGGTTAGAAGCGCCTACCTTGATTAGTAGCTACTACCTTGAGTAGTAACTCCTACCTTGATTAGTAGTAGTAGTATATGTCTTGGTTAGAAGCGCCTACCTTGATTAGTAGCTACTACCTTGATTAGTAGCTCCTACCTTGATTAGTAGTAGTATATGTCTTGGTTAGAAGCGCCTACCTTGATTAGTAGTAGTATATGTCTTGGTTAGAAGCGCCTACCTTGATTAGTAGCTACTACCTTGAGTAGTAACTCCTACCTTGATTAGTAGTAGTAGTAGTAGCATATGTCTTGGTAAGTAGCTCCTACCTAGATTAGTAGCTACTACCTTGAGTAGCTTGATTAGTAGCTCATACTGTTTATATGTTCCTTTGTAATATTCATATACAGTAGAGTTAAACTCTCTGCTGATCTAAATTAGTAATTAGTAACGATATTGAATAATAAAACATACGTTTCTGGAAAGGAAATTATTATTTTGCAATGAGAATCGAATTCTTGTAAACATCTCCTGACAACCGTGTTGACAGAGAAGCTACATTTAGACATTTCGGATGCGAGAGACCATGTAACAATTCGATTTTACGAAGAAGCTGATGCAAAACGCTATTTGCATACCATTAGAGAATACCAATAATTGCATAAAGTTGTTGACCTGAAGGTATCACAATTGCATATATCTATCAAGTATCACATTTACATGTATCTATCAAGAACTATTTAGCGATGTGCGAAACATATCTACAGTAAACTGTTGATTTCACAAAGTGTGTAGCCATAGATGGTGATTATAAACTGTACATGTTTTCAACTATTTAAACATATGTTTAATACAAAACGACTTATAAAAAGTATAAGCATATACAAATACGTATACAACTATCACAATAAAAAAAGAGTGAAACTAAGGGAACAATGAAAGTGAGATGATAGTTTAAACAGGGTATACTGATACTAAGTATCGTAATGATGTTGTTAACTTCGATGTATAGTTATTCTTATTCTCTCACTCAGTGCACGATTTTCAAGGCTGGAGTAGACGAAAAGCAAAACATACGTCCAACGATATACTGGATTCCCAAATTGCGGAAACAACCATGTAAAGCCCGTTTTATTTGCAATTCTAGTTCGTGCACCACTACAAATATCTCCAAACTGTTAACATCTTGTCTTACTGCCGTAAAAGATCACGTTAAACAATATTGTGCAAAGACAATGCTCTCACTCAAAAAACCTTTGCTAGGAAACATACTACAATTTTTACCTGTAACCATATTTAAGCGTTTTTTACTAACGGCAGTTTGAACAATTACACATCGTGGACTTGCCATGAAGTTTGTGAATCACTTATTTTTCTATTAGACAATATTTTCGCCAGGTATGGAACTAGCGTTTATAATAGACAAATTGTTGATATCCCAGATTAGGTTTTATATTGCTATGAAAGAGATTTTATGTTGAGTCCTTCACCAGATACATAGGCAGATGTTATTGAAGCTTTTCGGTATCTGGATGACATATTGAACATTGACAACCCTTTCTTTTCTACTATGGTTAATAATATATATCCTAAAGAACTTCAACTCAACAACGCTAATATTTCTGATATTAATGCTTTTTTTCTCGATTTACATCTCTCTGTTGAAAATGGTGAAATAATTAGCAAAATCTATTAAAATAGAGATGATTTTAATTTTGATATTGTTAATTATCCCCATTTAGATGATCATTTTGTAATCTTTTCTGATTCCCTTTCATATACAAGCCCTGGGTAATATGAAACATGATAACCCCGTTGTGCTTTAACTTTTACAAAAGTACAATTCTCTTATAGTTGGAATACGTGATAACGATAGAGCTGATAGTGCTGCTAAAGCAGCATTAAGTTTACATATATATAATGCCAAATTACCTTATACTGACTTTAAAATTTGTATTAACACATATATTCATAAATCTTGGCAATCCGCTTGGGATTGGTCCGTTAACAATAAATACCATTCAAATAAACCATTACTCGGAGAATGGCGTTTTCTAGTAGACCCATTCGTCGAGAAGAAATTGTCCTAGCACGGTGCAGGATAGGGCATACACGTTATACTCATTCATATTTATTACAAGGTGAGCAATTACCAGAATGTATATTATACTTTGCATCGTTTACGGTCAAACACATCTTGTTGGAATGTGTAGACTTTGATCCTATGCGTCAATGGTACTACAATGTTAATACTATGAAAGAGTTATTTGATACTATAGAGTTTAGTCTTGTTTATATTTCCTGAAATAAATCAGACTATATAAATCATTATAATAATCAGACTTTATAAATCATTATAATATCTTCTTATATATATTTACTTGTTTATACACCTGTTGACGGGCATTTGCTCATTTACATTTACACATAGTTTATATTACTACCATATTATCCCTTATTTGTAAATAGTTTTTTATTTATATATTTACATTAATTTTTATTAATTACTTCATTTCTTCATCTTTCATCAGTTTTTGCGCACAATATGACCTATTTTTGTGTCGACGTGCCGTAAAACACCATTCATTCATTCATGGCGGGTATTTCTTTATTTGAAATGTCCCGTTTTATTGGGATGACAGAAGGTGTGAGGTTTGGTGCACCCTAGAACTTGGTTGAAACCCCCAGTGGCCTTTTTTGCCACTGACCGTTCCAAGGCGGTAGCCCTATTGTCAATCCTGTTTGCGTTTGTGACGTCATATACCTGTACTCGTTATTACTATTGCCATTCATGTTTGTCTTTTTGCGTTTTTTTAGGTTTACTGTATTCTGTGAAAGCCGTAGTTACTGTTCGACTGTTATAATTATTAATGCTGCCTTGTTTGCTAGAGATCATAACCTGGCTGGGATATTTTTTTGCACTGTCCCGTTTACTGGGATGACAGTACGGTAAGAGTGATGTTTGGTGCACCATAGAACCTGGTTTATACACCCAGCGGCATTTTTTGCCACTTACCGTTCCAAGACGGTAGCCCTCAACTCTTTTGTGTTTGTGATGTCTTATCTGGCTTTTTATTCATCTGTTTTCTATGTTTCTGTGTGTGTGTGTGTTTGTGGTTGACAGTCGTCCTTGAATGCTACTATTCCTGTTCTATCTTTATATCTACTTGTTCTCTTCAAATGTCATTACTAGTATGTATAACAATATGCATCTTGAAACTGGAGATATTTATAAATAAACAAATATAAGCACTAGGTTGTAGTGGAGACATGTCACTGAGGCGTCGAAATGCTCTTTAGTTTATTGATAAAACAAATTTGGGTAAAACGTGTCCGTGTCATTTTATTATACAACAAATCCATAAACAATATGGGAAATATAAAAGTATTTTTCTTCAGTCGAATTATTCAAATTGAAACCCAGGCTTTACTTTAGATGATTTGTGTTTAAAATATAGGAATTAGAATGATACAAATTATAGCTTTCGATATAAAGCCGGGTTAGTCTAACTATATATTTAGAAAATTGATAAGGAGTACACTAAAGTGTATTTGATTTATCCATAATTGTTTTGGGATTTCAGTAAATTAGTATCTCTTAAACAAGCCAAACTATTGAAATCGATCAGTAAACAACCTAGACTATATCCGTATAATTATATTGTTATTAAGTGCTAACTTTTTATCTTAAAAACGTTGAGCAAATTTAGTTTGCGATTAAAATGGATTTGTCTCCGAGGATGCTCGTTAAGAAAATATTGAAGCATATCAGAAAAAAAAATGCATCTAATGTTCCGATGAATGAAATATGAGACAACGAATATTGGAACGTAATACTGCTTTGCCAGGTTGAAAAGAACGTAATAGTGTTTTGTTAGGTTGATAACGGATAAACAGAAACAATATGTCATGCAATGGTTATATTCGTCTGATTGCAGAGAGATGCATTCATTAATGTAAAACAGAACGGTGCTAGACATTTACAAACAAACCTTTTAAGTGTTATCCGGACTGCATATTTTGGTTCTCAATTTTAGATGGCAAAACTCATATTAAAAATTACAAAACAAAGCAGACACATGTATACTGGGGTTTGGTGCAATGTGAGTTAATTGTTTTGTGACTGGTAATTTATACATATTAACACCGTTGTCTTAATAAACGATAAATACAATAACACGGTATACAAAAAGAACAGAAGGGCGAAGTATGTTACGCATTGACATTAGTCTGTTAACATGGTATTTCGAATGTCTGCTTAAATTGGTACTGGATTAAACCAAATTTAAGTTGAGGTTTTGCTTTACTAGCAAGATCTTAGACAAGTTTTACAAGAGTAAAATCTACGTATTAAGCCAGAGCAACAAGAGAACAAACCGTTAAGGTACGACAAGACAAGATTTAAGACAAACATCAAATGCTACCGTCCTATGAGGATTTATGTAGACGTCATCATAGGTTTCACAATCTGTTCGGTCATCGGACAATCAAAGAGGAAAACATAATGCCGAACAGTAAATGGGACAACCTCTAAAGATGCAGTGCGTATTAAATGATAGGATCATAACCTCGTAAGATAACCTGTTTAACACGTTTTATGAAAGTGATTATGACCACAGATCTTACGAAGTTTTAAATCACATCATCATAGAAGTCGGATTGTGAAAGTCTTTGTCGCAGAACAGTTCTTAAATTACTTTTATATGTTAAAAGTATATCAGGGTTTAGTATGTCTATGATCTTTCTTGTCGTGCCCTAATGGTTTATTCTCTTATTGCTCTGGCTTCTGCCAAGTCATTAAGTACCTTCATTGTGGCTTTCTAGGCTATTGTTTTTTGTATTATATTTACACGAGCACATGTGTGATTTACTTAAATTGCCTATTGATGCTGCCTTGTTGGTTAGAGATTAGATCATGGCGGGGATTTCTTTAATTACACTGTCCTGTTTTAATGGGATGACAGTGTGAGTGTGAGGTTTGGTGCACCCTAGAACCGGTTTAAACCCCCCCCCCCCCCCCAGTGGCCTACTTTGCCACTAACCGTTCCAAGGCGGTAGCCCTATTGTCAACCCTTTTGTGTTTGTGATGTCGTTTGCATTTATTATTACTTTTGCCTTCTTGTTTGTCTGTTTGCGCTTTTGTTTCTGTGTTTTGTGGTTGACTGTCCTCCGTGAATGCTACTTTCTCTATCCGATCTTTTTATATTTCTTTACGATAATAATTTGTTGCAGATGTTTTTCGAAGTTTATGGCAACAGTAACTCTAATGGAATATTTGTTTTGTTATACCATATTACGTATAGTAATGTCCCCAACACGAATACAAGCTCTAGAAAAACGGGGGGCGTCCGTGGCCGAGTGGTTAACGTCTCTGACTTGAAATCACTTGCCCCTCACCGCTGTAGGTTCGATCCCTCAGGGGCCTTGGAATCTTTATGAGAGGAAGCTATCCAGCTGGCTTGCGGAACGTCGGTGGTTCTACCCAGGTGCCCGCCCGTGCACGAAAATTGCCCGGAGGGGCACCTGGGGTCTTCCTCCACCAATGGAAGCTGGAAAGTCGCCGTATGACCTTAGCTGTTGGTTCGACTATAAAATCCAATTCAATCAATCAATCTAGAAAAACGAATACGTTGAAAAACATAGATCCCATAATAAGTAGCTCGGGGAACATCCCATTTAAGTGGGGATAATTAACAATATCAAAATTAAAAGTCATGTGACTTTAACCCGTCCAGACACGTGAGGTAATTTCTATAGTTTGATTTCAATATGTTGGTCAGTAAAACTGTCGAAAGCACGTTAAATACCATATACCGTCGTAAAATATACAATGTCAATACAGTTAACCCTAGATGTATTTCATGGATGACGAACACGTATTCCGTTATCTGATTATTGACAGCCTGATTTAAACTACTTGCGTTAAACCGGATATCATGCAAGGAAAAGCAACTCGGGTGACATTATTAACCAGATATTAGATCAGGTTACGGAAGTATACACATAAATAACACTTAAATAAACATAGTTCCGTCATTCGATCAAAAGGTATAATATATATAATATATATCCATCAGACTTGCCATATTTTTGCTTAACTAATTGTGTTATACGTCTGCTATCCGGTATTTTGGTATGAAGTCGTTACCAAGGTATACATTTTATTTTCGCAGGATTTGTTTCTTCTTGAATATTTCATTTTTTTCTTTGAGTTCCTTACTTATTTCAACAATTATACATTATATAGACTATGGTGTCACCAAAACGTGATTGCCAGGTGATATATCTGGCATGTGCGAGTGCACAACACCCGGGTGACTCATAAGTATCTATCTGTTTTGGTTAATATGTTTTGTAATATTCTGAGCGTAGACTTCTTAATTGCAACTATCTTGCCTCAAGGATTTATGTTTACCAAACACATACAAGTGCCAGCAAGATGTCAGTGTAACCAAGTTTAAGAAACAGCTAGATGGACCAATTTAATCCGTGGACTATCATTTTAACGATATACCTCCCGGCGGGTGTTGGTAAAGACGTCATGACACGTGGGTTATGAGAGTCATTTACCTTAGCGTATTTTATATATCTCTGTATAAAATAAAGGGATTGTCGCGTATATTAAGTTCCACGAGATTGGGGCTGGAATTGGAACGAACTGTTAGGTAGTTGTGACTATTAGTTTGATCAAAATTGATCATAATTAGAAATAATAAGTCGAACAGGCAATGTAAATCGAAAACACGCATAAAAACAAACAATCATTACACAGATCAATAAAAGGCAAGATATGACATCACAAATATACAAGGGATGACAATAGGGCTACTAAAGTTAGATCCCAAATCCAGTTTTTTCTGTACATCGCAAAGTGCTTAGTTCCACTATGTGTAATGCACGCTTCTTTGGCAGGCCCGATTACTATATATATCATTCAATTGCATAGTACTTACCTGCGCGTTAGTTACGTCAGAATATTTAATTTAAAATTTGCAGTGACATGTCCAACAATATTCAACTCGTTTGTTTATAAATCGCATATGAAATGGGAAAATATCCTATATATAATCTAAAAGGAATATTTCAGGCTTTAATTAAAGATTCGAATGTTTAATCAATGATATATATTGCAAACATGTTTGTCATTTAAAATGACTTATTCGCATTTACCTGTTGACAATGCCTGACCTTAGCAGTTGGATCGCTGTAGTTACTATCAAACTATATCGTTTCATTACAAGTTATCCGAGGGTCAAAACAAGTTAATATTGCTTGGCACACATGCTTTAGCCAAAGATTTGTTCCGCCATAAACACTGTTGAAAATACTACCAATACTAACATGAAATGACATGTCTATCAGTGGAATTGGTATTTTTAGTTGAAAACAAAACTTCATTAGTTTTAAAAATCGGTTTAGAAATAAATATTGTTTACTAGCCAAACTACTTTTTAACTGGGATTTTTTCAATGTAAACTTTATGTTTCTGGGACAGCTGACAATAAGTAAATCTCAAATTAAGTTAGTTTTAATATTTTTCAATAACGTTTTTAATGTGTTTATTTAGAGATACCAAACAGAATCAATTATAGCAAGTAAAGTACAGCAGAAAGTTGCATTTAAATTTCGTTTTAAATACAACTTTCGCATGTGATTATTTATTTCTCAACCGATTTTAAGTTACATAAGTTTCTAACCACTAAACATGCTTGTTTCACTGATACACACTTTATTGAGGTTATAATTAAATAGTGTCTGAACTATTAAAAAAACTGAGGAAGTTAGGTGTAATACTAGTATTTCTGTAGAATCAAATGTGATATATAATGTAGCAATCAAATATATCAAATATAACTACATGTACACGTTTAGCCGTTGTTATTGGTGTGGTTGTTTCTGTTGCACCAGCCGAGCTTGAAATGTTGTTTACGTCTCATAAGTACTTATTTACTACTATTAGTAGTATTATCGTAATGACTATATATCCTTAAGCCATCAAGTTTAGGCAGACTCCATACTTTCTTTCCATAGGTCATTAGTCGTCAATTTCAGTCCGTTTATTGAACATTTTGTATAGAAATGTTGCATTTCTTCCATCCAATTTCATAAACTGCATAATGGTTCTTCACCATGTTTACGCATGTGATTGTATGGCACTGCTTACCGAAAATACCGCAGACACAACTTTATGCTTATTTAATAGCAGCCATTAGGATAACAAGGAGCTTAGGGAGGCTTGTCTTGTGTAAAATAAGTACAAAGTACGTGCATGGCGTGACTATAGATAGAGAAATCGATCAGGAAAAGTAGCATTCAATGCCGACAGTCAACCACAAACACACACACAAACAAAGAACAACTGGAAACATGAACAAAAGGCCAAATAAGACATCCCAAACACAAAAAGGTTTGACAATAGGGCTACCGCCTTGCAACGGTCTGTGGCATAAACAGCCGATGGGGGTTTAAACCAGGTTCTAGGGTGCACAAAACCTCACACTTACCCTACTCCCATCTCAATAAAACGGGACAGTGTACATAAAGAAATACCCGCCATGAACTATTCTCTAACCAACAAGGCAGCATTAATAGGCAATATAAGTAAAACACGAAGATGCTCGTGATATATGTAAATACAAAAAACAATAGCCTAGAAAGCCACAAAGAAGGTACTGAATGACTTGGCAGAAGCCAGAGCAACAGGAGAACAAACCATTGAGGGCACGACAAGACAAGATTGCAGACAAACATCAAACGTCACTGTCCTTTTGGGTTTAGGTAGACGTCATCATATGGTCCACAGCCTGTCCGGTCATCGCACAATTAAAGAGGAAAGCATAGTGGCGAACTGTAAATTGGTCCACCACCAAGCATGCGGTGCGTTGGAAAATGATAGGTCATAACCGCTTTTGATAAACCTTTGAACTTATTTGCAACTCTTAAATTGTATGCCCTGTACAGATAACGAACTACACATACATGACATTTCACTTGACTGGCTTAGTGCAGTATTTTATGAATTACAGCTGATTTGAAAAACAGTATCATAACACGTGTCATTAATGTGAACATCTTTAAGAATGTATGTTTTGGTCCTTATTGTAATATTTTGAGTAAGTCCTTTGATTGTTAACTGAAAAGCCAAACATGTTTATACTTTTACGATTTATTAAACAAATGTTTTAAGAAAGTACCTATTTCTTAGCCATTTATCGATTTAAGAGAAATCGTTGACGATATGGTAGAGGTGTGGTTCTTTTCACTAAGGATGGGTGTACATGAGGAGTGCAAAAAACACGCCTACTGCCGAGTGAAGAATTCGTTATAAACGAATCATGTAAAGGTAAATAATGTATTGATTACATTTTATCTGAAATGGTTATCTGTGTTCGTTTCGCCCATACACATGTAAGACATTAGTATATTCCCATTTTCCTGTTTATTATACATCTTGTAAATGTATTCTAACATATTTTACTTTTACATTTTACGATGTATACTCAATACATTTAAAGCCGCAACATTTTTGTTTTTCGATTAGTATTAGTCTCCTGGGTTTATGTTCAAATCAAGATTGTATTTTACGTTAGTCTCTATGTCCCAAAGATTAACATATGGTGAAAAACATTTGCATAATATTTGCTCTACGTCTTTCAGTTAAAACAGATTTAACTTTAACATATTTTACAGCTCTAGAAATTAAAAAAAAAACAAGTGGTATATAAATTTTTGACAGAACAGTTCAAAGGAAAAGTAATGGTGCCACATGGACATTTGTATCTAGTTTCTGTAAAACAAAATCATCTGGGTCCTTTCCTTCAACTTTTACAAAGTACTGGTTAAGTGATTTCCATTGAAATGACAACCTTGTATGACTGAAAGATTTAAAAAAAATAAACAGTTTAAAGTAGGTTTAAAAATCGAACGGTAAATAAACAGAATTAACATGACACAGTCAACTAAATCACGCATTAAATCAAACAACAATTACAATGTTAATGGGAAGCCAGGCATGTGACATCCCAAACGGATTGACAAGAGGGCTACCGCCTTGAAACGATTAGTGACAATACCAAACATCACTGTTACCCTATTTTCATCCCAATAAAATGGAATAGTGAAAATAAATGTATCCCCGCCTGGCTATATTCCTTAACAAACATGGCAGATTAATAGGCAATATATTAAATGTATTACATAGACTATCATTTAACACAACAAATATATTATACACATACATTATATATCAACTGGAAATCACAGCAATGTGATTGTTTTAACTTTAAAACAATTCAATAAATATGCTGTCTTTCTTCATATACAACACCTAAAATTACATAAATGACTATATAAACCTATATATTTTTAAACATAAACAAAGTGAAACAACAATGGTTTATTCTCACAGAAAATCACTCACAGTTGCTGTTTGTTACAATATAATCACAATGAAATCAATCAAGAAAAATCCGGAAAATGTCAATCTTAATTACACTGTCTGCCAGAGTAAGCATATTTAGAACAGGAAAGCAGAACATAACTAATGGACATTGCACCGAATAAGACGTATTTGGATATGATCAAAACACGATTTATTGTAGATCCGTTAGTCAATAGGGCTTACAAGCTGTCATTTTGGCACAGTAAGAGCATGACATAAACTCCTTGTTCAAATACAGATACGCGGTTATGTTTGAATTATATAATCCTCTGTTTAAACACAAGAAGAACATAACATTTAAATCTGTACTTTTCCATTTCTTCTTTCGAGTTTTTATCTGATCTGGTGGTTATTTGAAATATGGTGGACACATTTACAGTTAGCCGATATGCTTTCCTATTTAATTGTGCGATGACCGGACAGGCTGTGGATCCTATGATGACATCTACCTAAAGTCCAAAAGGACGGTGACGTTTGATGTTTGTCTGCAATCTTGTCTTGTCGTGCCCTCAATGGTTTACTCTCGTGTTGCTCTGGCTTCTGCCAAGTTATTGCATACCTTCTTTGTGGCTTTCTATGCTACTGTTTTTTAGTATTTATATATACACGAGCATCTTGTCGTTTTACTTATATTGCCTATTAAAGCTGACTTGTTGGTCAGAGAATAGTTCGGGTCAGGTAATTCTATGTTTACACTGTCCCGTTATATTGGGATGACGTCAAATGGGAGGTTTGAGGCAGCCTAGGACCTGGTTTAAGCCCCCAGCGGCCGTTTTTGCCACCGACCGTTCCAAGGCGGTAGCCCTATTGTCAACCCTTTTTTGTTTGTGACGTCATATGCCGTTATTCCTTATTAACATTGCCATTGAAGTTTGTCTTTTTGCGTGTTTTGGGGTTTACTGTGTTCTGTGAAAGCTGGATCCCCTGTTCGACATTTATACTTATTATTATTATATAAGTGATTAAAGGTCTCTCCAATACTCTGAAAGGTCCCATTTTTCCTATTGGTTCAATTGCAATCACGTGCCCACAGATATAAAGTGATATGAACACCAACGGAAAAAGCGTTAACTATGTACATTTCATTTAGAGTAAATGATCATTGAGGGTTTTTATGTCCAATGTGTCGTATTTATTTTTTGGAGGTATGTTTGAATTGCAAAATAACGAGTTTAAATCGTCTTTTTTGTTTGCATGATCCCATTTTTAAGCTTTCGAGTCGATGTGTTTTCTTACAAATAAATTATAACCCTACCTCAACTAGGTACTTAGGAATTGTGTAGACTGTATAACTGTAGCTTCCGATGTTCCTCATTCTAAAGCACGCCAACTGAAATTAGTTTGACATAATGTTTTACTAACTTATCAATACAAATACGTTTGCAAAAGAAATTTTCGAAATAGTTGATTATTCGAATTTCAAACGATTATCAATTAAAATCATGTAATTTAGGAAATTAAGAATGTCCATTTTTTTTTAATTATAAACGGAAGATCTGCAATAAATGGGGACGTGAACGGTAACAAGCATATTTCACGACCGTTCATGAGCAGCCTCAGTCAAACCGAGACTGCAATATTTCGCATGTATCGTGTTCGGCCGTTTCCAAATGTCCTTTCTCATACTGTTGTATGTGTGTAATATTTTTTCTTAAATCTTAAGAATTATATTTTTCAATGGACTTTGATTCATGTTATATGTTTTATCAGCTTATTGCATGCGTTCATATATAATGACGGTACATCTCTAGTATCACCCAAATGTTCTTAAATATATTCAAACTAAGAAAATTGGTTAAGACATCAAGTAATTAGTAATTTTGTCCAGTGTACTCGATAATAAACATTTTAAAGGGAATCATGGCAGTCTTTAAGTTTTCATTAGGCATTCAAATTAACATCTCGATTTAATAATTCAGAATCATTTTAACTTTAAACCTGTTTCCATATAATTAAGAAAATAATTGAGTTTTTATTTTACTCGCTATTCTACCATAGCTTTACTATATATTTTTAGTGCAATAAAACCAACAACACGTAATATGCAACAAAATAAATACCTTAAAGAGAGTATGAAACTAGAAATTCGGAAATTGCCGAACACAATAAATACAAACATATTCCAGTATCGGTTTGATTGAGACTGTTTATGAACGGCAGTGAAAATGCATGCTACCGTTCACGCCTGCTAACCCCAGGCAGAACAAAATATTTAAAGTGTCAACAGTACAACAATTTGAGTCATCTAGAAGATGGTATGCTTATGACGGTGAAACTATTCTTATAATTAATATTAATGACTAAAAGCATGCAAGTATGTACAAACACTAACAGGACGTCGCGAGTTTTAAGAAAACCAAAATTGCCGTGTGTCCGTTTAAAGTTACTTTATAGTATATAATAATTATCCACGCTCCATACATGGTTCGATCTATGGACCTGAGTAAATGTAAAACTGGTCGAGGATAAAGTCAGAAGTTCAAGGTAATATTATTACTTTTACTCCGGTTATAAGGCCCACATAGCGTTGAAAGTATATAATAATATATCATTACAATCATAATGCCAGGTTCAGGTAAAAATCGCATATAATTATATTCATCTTTAACTATAAAACAGTCGGTATACATAAACATTTATTTTTAAATTGCTTTTTTATTAAACAGTGAATTTATCGAGTATTCATCCTTCTAAATGATAGTCATATAATCATGTGTTCTGGCAATAAGGTGGTATCACATGATAATTGCTGGCATGTTCGTCAGCTTATTAACATGACGTCCGTTGTAATTAATGAAGCCTTTTTGTAGATGATAAATGTACTGAAGTTATGCTAAGCTACTGGCAATTGCAAAAAAGAAATTCCCCACTTACAAATGTTTAGCTGTAACTATCCTTTATATGACAATGTGTCAACTCGTGAAATAACATGTTTTGCCTTGAGTGTGTACAGTCCTGAACATGCAAATTGTATATACAATGATAACCAATAAAACAAGAAAATGTACAATGCGATTCATTATCTTAAAAAATCCGATGAAAAAAATGTAATTTCTGGTTTAGAGAAATGTTTATGGTAGCCCTATTGTCCATCCTTTCATGTTTGGGATGTCATATCTTGTCCTTTATTGGTCTTTATAGTTGTGGTTTGTTTCTGTATGCGTTTGTGGTTGACTGTCTTCCTTGAATGCTACATTTCCTGTTCGATTTTGATATCTACTTTAATATTCTAGAATTGTTAAAATGCCTAAAAGTCAGTGATTGGATAAATATTCTGGCAGTTGGATACATATATTAAGCATATTGATAGTTTACTTTAAGAAATGGCAACCAGTCGACTTAATGATTTGTGTTTGCGTCAGTTGGTTTGTATGTGATTTTTAGTTTATTTAGAAATAAAATCAGTTCCAAGACGGCTATTGGTACGGTATTTCATGGTATTTAAGTATTGCCTGTTCGAACCTTTTAATCAACACTAATCTGCGTCCAGAGCTCATTGAGAAAGAACAAGAATTGATAAGAACAAACATCTTCGAGTTTTGCGCATGTCTATAGGGATTAAATTGTTAAACTATGCGTTCAAGCATTTACTCCTCGGTAGAATACCCAATTAAGCATAACATTCAATAGGAAAGCATGTACAAATATGGTATATAGTACATACATATTACATTGAAGGGTGTAATCTATATAACAAACTAGTATTAATTGTAATACGATGATATGTTACATTAGTATGCCGCATTATTATGACATCCGCTTTTATAAGGCTGTTCAATAGTGAAAAAGTTAGCCTGGTTTGACTGATCAAGACAAATATATGTGTGGCAGGCTGTTGTAAGTTTTTATCCTGAAGGTCGATATTATGTAATATAAGTCAATATGTTCTTTGACTTCATAAAAAATATATTGTTTCTTGTATCTACATCTTTAACCGCTGAATACAAGAAATGATCGTGGACACATTTATCATTTATGTAAGGGGTTAATTTGGAGGGGATTATATTTATTTTGCACTGTCCTGTTATTTAGGGATGATGAAAGGGTAAGAGTGAGGTTTGGTGCACCCTGGGACCTGGTTTAAACTCTCAGCGGCCTTTTTTGCCACTGACTAGTCCAAGGCGGTAGTCCTATTTCCAACCCTTCGTGATGACTTGCTTTTTATTCATCTTTAAAGTTGTTCTTTGTTCTGTGTGTGTTTGTGGTTGACAGTCGTCCATGAATACTACTTTTCCTGTTCGATTTTGATATCTACTTGTTCTTTCCAAATGCCATTTCTAAAACGGAGACGTATAAACTAGGTATGTATAACAATATGCATCTTAAGTTTGAAAAAAATACATGTCACTGAGACTTCGAAATTCTCTTTAAGTAAACAAATGTGGCTAAAACATGTCCATGTCATTTTATTATACAACACATCCATAAACGATATGGGAAATATAAATGTGTTTAAAACTATTTCACTATATAGAATTATACAAATTAAAACTCAGGCTTTAAGTCAGATGCTTTGTGCATAACATATTTCTAGTTTGTCCCAAGGCATTAGAAAGCTACACATTATAGCCATCGAAATAAAGCCAGTTCAATCTAACTATACATTTAGAAACATTAATAAGGAGTATACTCAAATGTATTGATTTAGCTATCCTTGTATTGGTTCTTCAGTAAATTATTATCTGTTAAACAAGCCCAAATAACTGTATATCGATCAGTATACAATCTACAATTTATTTTTAGTTTTATTAAGCTTATACATTTTTATCTTGAAACGTTTGTAGGCTTAGACAATTTAGTTTTCTGTTAAAAAGGATGTGAGTTTGAGGATGCTCGTTAAGACAATGTTTAAACATATCAGAGACACAGATTATTGGAACGTAATACTGCTTTGCCAGGTTGATAAGTTTGCACAGTTTATAACGGTGACCAGTATTTTGTTTCCGGATAGTAATAGGAAGCGAACTGTCAATCAATAGTTGTATTCGTCTGATAGCAGAGAGATGGATTCAATAATATAGAAGAGGGCTTGACATTGACCATCAAACAAAAAAAGTAAGTGGTATCAATCAGAACTGTTAGTCATTCCGATTTGTGGATAACGCTGAGCCCGATATTTACAGATATCGGTGGTACATTCTCAAATACTTTTTATTTTCTTCCATGAATTTCGAATAGGGGGTTCCACTACTCCAGCCTTTAAATGTTTTGAGTATTGTTTAATCACCCTTAAGTTGTCTGCTTTTTAGTTTATTCTTTTGACTGTTACCTGTGATACGCAACCTTCGTAACCTCTGCTCCAAGCAAAATTCCATTTTGTTTATTTCGCCCATTGTTTTCTCGTTTAGAGCAAAGCGTTTTGTTAAAAGCTGAGACCATATGCCGCTGGCCATAAAATGGTGTGAAAACACCTCATTTAAGGTTCCATGTTCAACCCGGGGCTAGAGGGCGTGAACGGTACCAAGCAATTTTCTCTACCGATCATGAACAGTCTCAATCAAATTTCAATTTCCATTTCATACTTTATTTATCGTGACTTTTTTGTTGGCAATTTAAAAGTACTCATACTGCAAAAAAAAAAATAGGAAAAAGAAATTTGTATCGCTAAAGCGCACTTCCTGTATTACTTCATGATGTTATACATATTGATGCACGGAGACCGATTTTCCATATTCGGCAGTCTTGGTGCTCCTACAACTACCTTGTGACGACGTCGTTTTCTCAAAACGGTTTATTCGTTAACGGTTTTTACTTCGCCACCGCCTCTTTCGTTTAAGGTCATATTACACCAAGTAATTTTCCATAGACGTTCATTATAGCTCTAAGGAAATATAAAAAGATCGGACAGGGAAAGTAGCATTCAAGGAGGACAGTCAACCACAAAACACAGAAACAAACACGCAAACAGACAAACAGGAGGCAAAAGTAATAATAAATGCAAACGACATCACAAACACAAAAATGTTAACAATAGGGCTACCGCCTTGGAACGGTCAGTGGCAAAGTAGGCCACATGGGGTTTAAACCGGTTCTAGGGTGCACCAAACCTCACACTTACCCTACTGTCATCCCATTAAAACAGGACAGTGTAATAAAATAAATCCCCGCCATGATCTTATCTCTAACCAACAAGGCAGCATCAATAGGCAATATAAGTAAAACACAAATATGCTCGTGTAAATATAATACAAAACAACATAGCCTAGAAAGCCAGAATGAAGGTACTTAGTGACTTGGCAGAAGCCAGAGCAACAAGGGAATAAACCAAAAAGGGTACTACAAGAAAGATCATAGGCAAAAATCAAACGCCACCGTCCCAATGGGCTTTAGGTAGGCGTCATCATAGGGTCCACAGCCTGTCCGGTCATCGTACAATTAAAGAGGAAAGCATAGTGGCGAAGTGTAAAAGGGTCCAACACCAAGCATGCAGTACGTTGCAAAATTATAGTGTCATAACCTCTTTTGATAAACTTTTTAACAAGTTTAACAAAGATAGTATGAAATTGATCATGACCAAGAATCTTACGAAGTTTATAAATCACATCACCATAGAAGTCAGGTTGTGATAGTCCTTGTCGCAAAAGAGTCCTTAAATTACTTTCATATTTGGAAAGAAGATCAGGGTTACGATAATAAAATGTTGCAAAGGTTTTACGAAGTTTATGGTAACGGTAACCCTGATTAAGTGGCTTTTTAGTTATACAAAGATTACGAATATTAAGTCCTCAACTCGAGTAAAAGCTCTTGAAAAACGAATAAGTTGAGACACATACACCCCATAAGAAGTTGCTCGGGGAACATCCCCATCCAAGTGGGGATAATTAACCATGTCAAAATTAAAATCATCTCTCTTGTCATAAATTTTGCTAATTATTTCACCATTTTCAATCGAGAGAATGATGTAAATCAAGAAAAGAAGCGTTATTGTCAGATATATTAGCTTTGTTAAGCTGAAGTTCTTTAGGATAAATATTATTAACCATAGTTGGAAAGAGATGGTTGTCCGTGTTCAATATGTCATCCAGATACCGATAGGTGTTATTAAAGGCTTCAATAACGCCTGAACATGAAATCTCTTTCATAGCAAAATAAAAACAAATCTGCGACAAGTGGTGCACAGTTCGTACCCATAGGGATACCAACAATTTGTCTATAAACGGTGGTTCCATACCTGACGAAAATATTATCTATATATGACGATGAGTGCTTCACAAACTTCATAGCAAGTCCACATAGTATAATTGTCTAAAGTGCCGTTAGTAAAAAACGCTTTAATATTATTAAATGCCAAAAATTTAGTATTTTCTCTAGCGAATGTTTTTTGAATAAGAGAAATTAGACTGTCTTTAATAAGTTGATGTGGTAAGGTTGTATATTGTGTAGAGAAGTCATAAGTGCTTATTGAGGAAACTTTACCTTCCTTGAAAGTAGTGCACCGAGTGATATGTGCGGAAACAACATCATCCTCAGTAGAATTAACTGGAGTATACGAATTGGTGCTGACGAGTTCCAGAGATAAAACATTGACGTAATGCAGGCGTCAAACAATAATTACATTATTAGCTGCTTTAAAACACATTTATTATGAAATTCCTGAATTCCCGATTTTAAATTACGAAAGGAAAACCTAGGTCTCGGAGGAAGTAAAGAGGGGTTAGCATTATAAAAGTTAATACGTGTATCTATAATTTTAAGAATTGACTTTTTCGAAGTAAAAAGCAAGTTTGGGTCCGCATGTTCTCTACGACACCATTTTATACTAAAATCTTCAATGGAGTGGGCGATCTGGGCACGACAGGCATTACAATCAATAGTTGAAGGTAATCTATATTTAGGACCTTTCGAAGACAAATGTCGAATACGTTTATTAACAATATCAAATTACCAGTGATGACATGACCTGCTAAGCTCTGTACTGAGTTCCCTAATATAAGAAGCTATATTTTTGCTTACTTGTTTTGAAAGACATATCTTAGTTTTATCAAAAACAACATATACAAACCATAAGTTGAGTATGTTTTGAAAAATATGATGGGGCCGGATGGTTCTGACCCATCTACTTGCATGTGAAAACCTGAGAAAAATGTAAAATATACTCTTTTATTTGATTTTGCAACAAATTATGAATACATTGCACACATATATGATTTAACCTTTATAAGTACTCTTAAAAAGTTTAATTTTTAGCAAGATTGTTTGGTTTGTTTACCTTATCAACCAATCCAAATTGAGAGATTCTGTGTAATAGCTTCGAATTTACCCTGGAACTTTTTCCCTGTCCGCTGACTGGTTGGTAATTGGTGTAGTCTGATCTAAATAGACATTCAAACCTGACTGATGTTGTTTGTTTTTTTTGGCTAAATAATTAAATTGTTTGGTTTGTTTACCTTATCAACCAATCCAAATTAAGAGATTCTGTGTAATAGCTTCGAATTTACCCTGGAACTTTTTCCCTGCCCGCTGATTGGTTGGTAATTGGTGTAGTCTGATCTAAATAGACATTCAAACCTGACTGAAGTTTGTTTGTTTTCTGGCTAAATAATTCATTCTGACGAAAATGGTGTCTTTCATTTTTAGAGAAAAAAAAACATTTAAAAAGATTTGAGTACTTAAAAGAGCTTCGGATGAAGTCCAATTCATGCTATATCCAGAATCTTCAAAACGCCTTATCTCGGCAACATTTCCAATATTTTGTTTAAAATAAAATGATTTTGAATTTATTTCATCAAAAACATTTGATTTTTAACCAGTTGAAGCTATCTTGAAAATAATATCTACCGAAAAAAGATATTTGTGATTTTCAGGGGTAAAAACAGCAGATGTTACCATAAAATGCCACTGTTTTTGTATATATTCAAAATCTGCCTTCATATGAATTAATTGACATTATTCAGCAGTTGCTATATGTAAAACCGTGAAGAAAATGCAACTTTACAGTTTAGAAATGACAAAAAAAGATTCTGAGACTATCCTCCCCAACTCAGTTTTAAGGGCCATGCCATGTTTTACAATTTATTCTTTACACAAGATTGCCTGTAACTGTACTATTTGTTTAAAACGTTTATTATATATTGTTGTACCATCTTTACAGGTCATATTTATTCAACCATGCAGCAAATAAGCACTGTTTACAGTACAGTTCTATGAACATTCATTAAAATAAAGGGTGTGGGGAAGAAAACACGTTTAAAAGACATATTTTTGGCCAACTAAATCATTTTATTTGTAAAATGTATTAATCCGCATAAAATATTTGCATATGGACACTAACCGCGAAGAAGTGATGAACTCAGAGTCAGACTTTACCTCAACATCTTTTTCAAAACAGACATAAGCGGCTTTTCGACATCTTTTCGGACAGATGTAGATCGTTTTTCTGACATGTTTGCCAAACAATATATACAAAGCCCTCTGAAAGGAATAAGACTAACTGTGTCAAACATATGCATTACAGGCCAATTTTGTAAACCAGGGTCAGAAACTAAAGTCAAAGTTTATCAATTTTCTCTATCGATTTAGTTTAGTTTAAACTTATTTATTTTACATCGATTGTAACGAAAGCTCTATGAACTTATTTGAATCACTCTCGATGTCTTCCTGGGTAGAACCAGTACTAAGCAATGCAGATAAAGTGTCTTGCTCAGGGACACAACGCATATGGCAATGACGGGAATCGAACCCACGACTTTTGGATCATGGGTCCAACGCTCTACCACTAGACCACAGCGCTCCAAATCTATCGATTTAAGACGTTTCCTTAAAATTCCCAGGCCATGTTTTGTTTCATGAACATGTTTATGTTTATTTAAATCAAAATCAATATACAACAGTATATATTAACAATTCTCACAGTGAAATATCTGCGAAAAGCGAGAATAAGATTTTATTTGATGACGTAGAAAATTTTGAACATGTAAATTAATCCACAGGAAAATGTATTTATCAATTATCTGGCAGAAGTTGTACAATTGTACAATAAGATTTACCTCATTTCCCCGTTCAGTCACGCAGTGGTAAAAGTAGTATCTACGTCATGCAAATAATACTTTTTTTTACATACAATTTAGTAGCGGTTTTAAATATATGTTTCTCTCCGGGTCTATCAAGAAAGGTTAATATGATGTTTAAGAGTTAAATTTGTTAATTGATAATACTATAACAAGGGTGGCCATTCAGGTTTAATATGTTTGATAAGGTTATGAATAAATAAAATTTAGAGCTAACTATTTATCTTAAAATAGATGATGTAAGTTTTGCCTTAAGTAATATTTTCCATTTAAGTTGCTTTATGAATACGATCGCAGTTGTCAGGTATGGCTAATTTTGTGTCCACAACCCTTAATAAAATAATTTAAATATTTTAAATTACCTGTTTTGCATCATAAAACTTTCAAAAATTTAAAAATTATCAAATGAAAGTAATTTGTGTAGTCTAATCTAAAAGGCCGTGTACGTCTAGATGCGTACATCAGTGCAGCTAGAGGCGTTGTAACAGATAAGTAACCAAACGTTGTCGTTTTTCCTCTGTCTCGCCTTACGCCCGTTATTTACTTAAAGTGTGATAGTTTTCTTTAATTTACTGGGGTATTTGGTCATATTTACATCTTACTTATAAACTGATATTTGTTAATCAAAGCAAGCTAGGAAAGGTGCGGACTGCCTCTGCTGTAAATAGACAAATCAAATATGCAGAGAATGTGCACACACTCGCTGAATCATTTTAACACATGTGTGCAACAGGGAGATATCTCCCATATCAAATAGCATAACACTGTCTTTACTCTGTATATTGCAACTATGAATCAGTCCCACTCTGTGTTAATTCTAGGTCATTCATATGTGAGACCTCTGAAGTATTATTGTTCTAGCCATTACAAGCTCCATTTTAACCTAGATGCCTCTAGAATTCAGATTTTGTTGCATGGCACCGGAATCGCTAAAGCCTCGGAGATCCGCGACGATGTCTCTGTGGTCAGGAAATGTGATTCATACTTTGTTAACCTCG
The DNA here is from genome assembly GCA_037043455.1 of Cyrtodaria siliqua. Classification (NCBI taxonomy): domain Eukaryota; kingdom Metazoa; phylum Mollusca; class Bivalvia; order Adapedonta; family Hiatellidae; genus Cyrtodaria; species Cyrtodaria siliqua. Next base: position 236,283 of record JAWPHD010001315.1, read on the forward strand.
ATCTCGGTAGTATGATATATGTAATCCTTCGTTATCACCGTACAGCCTTGCCATGTCTGTAATTAGCATAGCTGTAGAATGTTTGCAACCTGGTGCCCAACAAATTATTGTATTGTAGATTCTCCCACGCAAAGGCCTGGCAATATATAATGAACGTGCAACACAAACAAATACTATTCTAGAACGTTTCCGCCACAGCAAATTCGCATTGATTTTCAGCATCATCTAATCAATAATTTTCTCGCAGGTTCTGAACAGAATTTGTGGGCGGGATATAGATACTGTATTTTAATACTTCCCTACATTGTTACTCTGCTACTTAATGCTTTTTAAGTTTTATGTGTAAAAATATTACCCAAATGAATTCATCCTTGTGTCAAACTAGAACGGCTATTTATATGTATATATGACCGATAACTATTTTCGGAATGGAGCTTGGCCAGTCATTTCATTCGGTTTACATAAATTACATCACAAACTGCAGGATGTAGCTAGCCTTGTCAAATTTTATTTTCATGTTCTATGCTCATCTGCTCGGCGATTTGGACAATTTTCCACCGCGCTCAACTCTACATCTTATGCTAAATTTCCAAAATAAAAAGTAATTATCAGTGCAATAATAATAAAAATAATAATAATAATATAAGTTATAACACATTAAACTAAACTGATAATAATAATAATAGAAATAATATGTTTATATTTCTTTGTTGTTGTTGTTTTATTATTATTATTAAATCGTAACACTTATTGTTTCACTTTCGTTTACCTCATTCATTCCGAGATTGTTTGCTCTTATCCAGCTCGAGTTGTTTATTTAAGCCTATGAGTTGAGAATTTGGCAGTCTCTTGGCCAGATAAGGGCACATAATCCTGATATACGAGAATTCCGTGTTCTGTATTTACTATAGTTAGAACTCCGCAATATATCTAACATTATTGCTTTTCCATTTGTATATAGCCTTGTCATGCATATACATATATGTACACACAAATATATTTGTATATAATGTATGTGATTATCGAAAAGTCTTGAAAGCCAAAAAAGTAAATCTTAAATAACAAAACAATAAACCGATGACGGCACGACAAGGCAAGACCGAATGCAGTAAATGTTAAACAACAATACAATAAAGCGGTAACAGCACGACAAGGCAAGACTGAATGCAGTAAATGTTACCTTCCTTTTTATGCTTTAGGTAAAAAGAAAAAACACGAAAACCATCTGCATTATACTACAGGTAGTTAATTTAGTTGGACAATTTTCCACCGCGCTCAACTCTACATCTTATGCTAAATTTCCAAAATAAAAAGTAATTATCAGTGCAATAATAATAAAAATAATAATAATAATATAAGTTATAACACATTAAACTAAACTGATAATAATAATAATAGAAATAATATGTTTATATTTCTTTGTTGTTGTTGTTTTATTATTATTATTAAATCGTAACACTTATTGTTTCACTTTCGTTTACCTCATTCATTCCGAGATTGTTTGCTCTTATCCAGCTCGAGTTGTTTATTTAAGCCTATGAGTTGAGAATTTGGCAGTCTCTTGGCCAGATAAGGGCACATAATCCTGATATACGAGAATTCCGTGTTCTGTATTTACTATAGTTAGAACTCCGCAATATATCTAACATTATTGCTTTTCCATTTGTATATAGCCTTGTCATGCATATACATATATGTACACACAAATATATTTGTATATAATGTATGTGATTATCGAAAAGTCTTGAAAGCCAAAAAAGTAAATCTTAAATAACAAAACAATAAACCGATGACGGCACGACAAGGCAAGACCGAATGCAGTAAATGTTAAACAACAATACAATAAAGCGGTAACAGCACGACAAGGCAAGACTGAATGCAGTAAATGTTACCTTCCTTTTTATGCTTTAGGTAAAAAGAAAAAACACGAAAACCATCTGCATTATACTACAGGTAGTTATTGTCTTGGTGGACAGTAACACGCATTATGTCCATGTATTACGATGATGCGTAGATAAATTTCCTCAATGCGCTTTTTATTTTTACTACTAAAGTGAACCAGGCAGTGTTTATATAGGTCTTCATGTCGTTTAAATGAACGATAAACCAGTTAAATTTTGGAACAGATCAACCATAATTTGTCGTTTTCTTAAAAACAACAACATATTGCCTAAAAAGGTAAAACTCACGCCAAGAACTGCAATCGCTTTAAGTGTTACTATCTTATCATCAGTATAACCTAACTAAGTAGAAGTAGATATAAAATTCGAACAGGAAGAGTGACGCTCACAAAACGCAAAATCAAAACGCAATTACAAACAATCCTTTATAAACAGCTGAAAGCTAAGCCATCCAGTACATATATTTATCAATGTATCTAATACTTCAGATCCTCTAGCCAAAGTAACAGATAGGGCAGAAGTATGAGTATGACATAAATAGACAATAACATACATAAACAATTATCAGTTTGAAGGATAGTAGTCAGACTGAAGTACTGTACAGCTATTGTTACAAACAATGATTAGCATATCATAACGTTAATTACTTGTTATATTCGAAAACATTCGCTGATTTGATGCAAGGCATGATGTCACTAAAACGCTCAATACAAATACTACCTTATGTTGCAAGACATTATTTTAATAAAACGTTCAGTAAAAGAATAACTGTGTTTTCACATGTGCCGGAAAATGACATTTTCACACGTTGTTAAACAACATATATACATTAAAAGTAGATATAAAAGACGAACAGGAAAAGTGGCATTCAATGACGACAGTCAACCACAAATACCTAAAGAAAATAGAACAACTTTAAACATGAATAAAATGACAAATAAGACATCACAAACACAAAAGGTTGACAATAGGGCTACCTCCTTGAACGGTCAGTGGCAAATAAAGGCCGCTGGGGGTTTAAACCAGGTTCTAGGGTGCACCAAACCTCACACTAACCCTACTGTCAACCCAATAAAACGGATAGTGTAAATAAAGACATCCCGCCATGAACTATTCTCTAACCAGCAAGACAGCATTAAAAGGCAATATAAGTACAACACAAAGATGCTCGTGTATATATAAATACAAAAAAAAACAATAGCAGAGCAACAAGAGATTAAACCATTGAGGGCACGACAAGACGAGACTGCAGACAAACATCAAACGTCACCGTCCTTTTGGGCTTTAGGTAGAAGTCATCATAATGTCCACAGCCTGTCCGGTCATCGCACAATCAAAGAGGAAAGCATAGCGAACTGTAAATGGATGCACCACCAAGCATGCAGTGCATTGTAAAATGATAGGGTCATAACCTCGTTTAATAAACCTTTTAACAAGTTTAACAAAGTTAGTATTAAAGGAACATCCCCATCTAAATAGGGATAATTAATAATATCAAAATTAAAATCATCTCTCTTGTCATATATTTTGCTAATTATTTCATCATTTTCAATGGAGAGGTGTAAATAGGGTACATATTATTAACCATAGTAGAAAAGAAGGGCTTGTAAATGTTTAATATGTCATCCAGATACCGAGAGGTGTCATTCAAGGCCTCAATAACATCTTCCTCGGTATCTGGTGAATGATTCAACATCAAATATCTTTCATAGCAATATTAAAACAAATCTGCGACAAGGAGTGCACAGTTCTTACCCATAGGGATACCAACAATTAGTCTATAAATGTCGTATACCTAACGAAAATATTATCTAATAGGAAGATGAGTGCTTCACAATCTTGTAAGTGTGAGGTTTGGTGCACCCTAGAACCGGTTTAAACCCCTTGTGGCCTACTTTGCCACTGACCGTTTCAATGCGGTAGCCCTATTGTTAACCCTGTTGTGTGTGTGATGTCGTTCGCATTTATTATTACTTTTGCCTTCTTGTTTGTCTGTTTGCGTGTTTGTTTCTGTGTTTTGTGGTTGACTGTCCTCATTGAATGCTACTTTCCCTGTCCGATCTTTTTATATGTGTTCTTTGCAAGTCCTCATAGTGTAATTGTCTAAACTGCAGTTAGTAAAAAACGTTTTAATATTATTACATGCCAAAATTTTAGTATTTTCCCTAGCAAATGTTTTTTTGAAAAAGAGCAAGGTTGTATTATAGTGTAGAGAAGTTTTAAGTGCTAATAGATGCAACTTGACGTTATTGCAAATGTTATCAAGAACGTCTTGTGAATTTTGTACAGATCAAACCAAATTAATCCGAGAGTTTTCATAAGTTGTATCACAATAATGTTTAACGTGATCTTTAACGGCAGTAAGACAAGAAGTTAAATTTTTGAGATGTTTGCGGTGAGACAGGCACTAGAACTCGAAATAAAGCGGGCCTTATACGGATTTGTATGTAATTTGAGGAATCAAGTACATAGTTGGCAGTTTGTTCTGCTTTTCGTCTACCCCAGCCTTGAAAGTAGTGCACCGAGTGATATGTGTGGAAACAACATCATCCTCAGTAGAATGAACTGGAGTATACGAATTAGTGCTACCGAGTTCCAGAGATAAAATATTGACGTAATGTAGGCGTCTACACTAACTACATTATTAGCTGCTTTATCAGCAGGAACTAAGACAAGTAGAAAGGGAGTTTGGGTCCACATATACTCTACAACACCATTTTATTTCTGACCTGCTGGATCATAGCAACATTTGTTACATTCACATTCCTTAGGAGTGTTATTTACTATATCAAGGTCAGAAACTATTTTTTTGTAGTTGAAAATAATATTTCTAATAGGTTTTTTATACTAATAACAAATTACAGGACATTCTGAATTTTTGAAATATTTAAAGAAATAATCACGATTATCTCGAAAAATACTAGTCATGTGAATGAAATCAATACTTTTATTAAGATATAGTATTTTTAGAAAATGCCTGACGTGATCAGACTCCTTGTCAATATGAATATTTTGTCTGCTTCCTCGTCGATCAAATTAAGTGAAAAAATGGACAGAGAGGTAAGCCGTGAAAACATAGAGTGTTTTCCAGACTGTTTAACAATAGGGGTTTGAACATATATGGTACTGGCGGCCATTTTAGATATTGCGTTGACGTAATTTGTACATGTTTGGAAGGCATTGACCTCAGTATCGTCCACCTGAAAGTTGGTCAAAATTGGTCAAGTTGTTTCTGAGCATATGTCGTTTACAAATGCACAGTATAAGTCTATGTAAAACATGTAAAATCTCCATATACAGTATTTGGATCCTGGGGGCACAGCCATATTGATCCTAGGAACTTCGTTTGTATATGTTTTGTAGTCTAGGAGTCGGCAATCGTTTATAAATAAAAACTGTCAAAATCTTTTCAGCGGTTCTTGAGAAGAAGATTTTTTAAGATTTTGACTATATGTGGTAATGGCGGACATCTTGGATGTCGCATTGACCTAATTTGTATAATTTTGAAAGGCATTGATCTCAGTATTATCCACGTGAAATTTGGTCAAAAGCGGTCATGCGGCTTCTAAGGAGATGTCGTTTACAAGTTAACTATATAAGTCTATGTAAAACATGTAAAATCTTCATAGTAACAATTTTTGGAATCCCGGGGCAAAGCTTTTTTAACCCTAGAAACTTCATTTGTATAAGTGTTGTAGTTTAGGAGTTGGCAATCATTTATAAATAAAAACTGTTAAAATCTGTTTAGCGGTTCTTGAGAAGTAGATTTTTAATGTTTTGACCATATATGGTAATAGCGGTCATCTTGGATGTCGCATTGACCTAATTTTGGAATGATTGGACCTCTGCATCACCCAAGTGAAATTTGGTCAAAATTTTCCAAGGAGAAGTTGTTTAAACAAGAGACGGACGACGGACGGACAATAAACGGTCACAATAGCCCACTTTGAACCTTCGGCTCAGGTGAGCTAAGAAACAATAGCATAGAAAGCCTGAAAGAAGGTACTCAGTGACTTGGCAGAAGCCATATCAATGGGAGAAAAAGCCATTGATGGCACGACAAGACAAGATTGCAGACAAACATCAAACGTCACCGTCCTTTTGGGCTTTAGGTAGACGTCATCATAGGTGCCACAGCCTTTCCGCTCATCGTACAATTAAAGAGGAAACATATTTACGAACTGTAAATGGGTCAACCACCAAGCATGCAGTGCGTTGCAAAATGATAGGTCCTAATGTCTTTTGATAAACCTTTTAACGAGTTTAACATAGTATGAAAGTGATAATGACCAAGGATTTTACGAAGTTGGTAAATCACTTCATCACAGAAGTCAGGTTGTGATAGTCTTTGTCGCATAACTCATATTATATTATCTTTGTTATACTGCATTATCTAAGGCAGCAATAATTATACTATTTAAATAAACTTCTACTAATTAACTTATTATTTTATTAGTTTAATCATATTACCTTAGTTAGCATTATTTACTTATTTTGAAAGAGTTAGTTTAAATTTGTATTAAAATTACGATTATGCCACGAGATGTCTGTACTTTTAAAAGGATCAAACAGTTAACACATGATTGCACTTATTCTAAATTTTAAATCTTAGAAATGACATTTGATAAAACGAAAAACTTTCGTACGTCCTTTATACATGTTATTCATTCAAAATAAATAAATTGGCGTGGTACGTACATATTGTGACTTGGACAAAACCTATCTGCAATCTTGCAGATAATCGTTTGTTTATGGCGTCTTTTTTCCGCTTGTCCAGAACTTTGAGGTTATAGCTATTTGTTTGAGAGTTATGTCGACTAGTTTGTACAAATAACATTGTCTGAAACATCAATTTCCGGCGCCTATTAGTCTGTGCATTAAGCAATATTCATCGACATAATAAATATCTATCACAATTTAAGATGTTTATATTTCCCTATAGCAATTGCTTCGACTTTGTATTACGGTAAAACAAAGTAATTGGTTAGAGATTATGATAAAATGCCTCTGTTTCCTGTATTCATTATCAAGTAATAATTTTCTCGAGATTAAGGCGATATAGTGTCTCCGGGGTATTGTTACCGCTAATAACGAGTGAAGGATTACCAAATTAGCTACCGAAAATCACATTATCTGGAAATTCATTAGTGTTTTCTTCATTTTTTAACAATACATGTATTTATTTGTATATAATACAATTACAAAATTATATTTCACATGATATAGTTAAAGGTGTTATACGAGCTATACATCTAATAAAGTTGTAATACAGTTGTAAACAATACTGCAACATAACATGATTAGTACATATCCCGGTGTAATTCAAGTCATGCGACTTTAACCCGCCAAGATACGTGAGGTTAATTGCTCTAGTTTTATTTCAAGGCTTTGGACATGACAACAGTCAAAAATTTGTTAAATACCGGTTAAGCAGTCACGGTGTCTGTCGCTTAACGATCGCTAGACCTGTTTAACGTCTCCACTAATGCGTCGCATTTAAAACAAATTGAACAAAAAAAAATACTGATATACGGTCGCAAAATATATAATGTCAGTACAGTTAACCCTAAATGTATTCAATGAAAGACGAAAACCTATTCTGTTATCTGACTGTTGACAGACTGATTTAAACTACCTCCGTTAAACCGGATATCATGCAAGGGGAAACAACTCGAGTGACACTCTTAATCATATATCAGAGCAACGTACTGAAGTATACAAATAAATAACACTAAATAAACATAGTTCCGTAATTCTATCTGAAGATTTAATATAAATGTTATAAATCCATCCGACTTGCCATTTTATTTGTAAAGAAAAGGTTATGTCCAACAGGAAGAATAGCATTCACAAAATACAGTCTCTCCAACAAGTATTACAACGCAAAGTTGATTCAAAACGTACATCAAAAACACATTCAGTAAAAAAGCACATCACAAACATATAAGGGCTGAAAACAGAGGTACCTCCTTGGAACGGTCAGTGGCAAAAGGGACCACCGGGTAAACTCCCCGTTCAAGGGTTAATTGTGAATAATGCCGTCGTGTTTTCCTTCGGCTATCCGGCAATTTGGTAAGAATACGGACATAAAAATCGAACAGGAAAAGTAGCATTCAAGGACGACAGTCAACTTTAAATATAATAAAAGGCCAAATAAGCCATTACAAACACAAGAGGGTTGGCAATAGGGATACCGCCTTGGAAGGCTCAGTGGCAAAAAAGGCCACTGGTAGTTTAAACCAGGTTCTAGAGTGCACCAAACCTCACACTTACTCTACTGTCAACCCAATAAAACGGGACAGTGTAAATAAAGAAATCCCCTAAACTATCCCATGAACTATTCTCTAACCAACAAGGCAGCATTAATAGGCAATATAAGTAAAAGACAAAGATGATCGTCTATATATAAATACAAAACAATCATAGCCTAGAAAGCCACAAAAAAGGTACTCCGTTAGCAGAAGCCAGGGAGCAGAAGCCAACAAGAGAACAAACCATCGAGGGCGCGACAAGACAAGATTGCAGACAAACATCAAACGCCACCTTCCTTTTTGGGCTTTAGGTAGAAGTCATCATAGGGTCCACACCGTGTCCGGACATCGCAGAATTAAAGAGGAAAGCATAGTGGCGACCTGTAAATGGGTCCACCACCAAGCATGCAGTGCGTTGCAAAATGATAGGGTCATTACCTCTTTTGATAAACCATTTAACAAGTTTAACAAATATACGATGAAGGTGATCATGACCAAGGCATGCGTCTCGTTTTCGTAGGCTTTTTTGCTGTTTCTTCCACAATATTTCATTGCGTTCCGTTCTTATATCAACAAACTTTGAGGAATGTATGTACGGCCTGTTATTATCGTTTGTAATGTATGTAGATATCTCATGTTATTCTATGTATTTCGTCGCATTTATACTTCACAGATCAAAAAGTATTTTCCAGATATTATATGTAGTGCGCACAGCCATGGGAATCATAAGTATCTATCTATTTTGGTTCATATTTTCTGTAATATTCTGAGCACATACATCTTAATTGCAACTTCCTTGCCTCGAGTATTCATGTCTACCAAAAACACACAAGTGTCATCAAGAGTTTACTGTAATCAAGTTTAAGAAACAACTAGACTAATTTATTCCGTGATTATCATGTATACCGATGTACCTCCCGGCGGGTGTTAACTAATTCAGACTTTTAGTTAGAACAAAGTTAGATCATCCAGTTGTCGGGTCCACTATGTGTAATAAGGGCTTTTTTAGCCGGATCGCTACGACAACGTCGCATTTGTCATTTAGGTACATAGTATTTACCTGAGTGATAATTATGAAATAAGATTTAATTAAACATTTGCAATGACATGTCCAACGATATTCAAACACTTTTAATTTAGATATACATGTGATAATGCAAATATCGGAACTAAACTTGCATCTTTTCAGGATAAAAAGAGTATGAAAGGAGAAATTTGAAAATCTCCGAACATGATACATATAAAAAAAATATTGCAGTCTCGGTTTGATTGAGAATGTTCATGAGCGGTAATGGTAAGTGCTAGCTATCGTTCACGCCCTCTAGCCCCGGGTTCAGCAGAACTCAATATTTAAAATGTCAATAGTACAAAATGTTTAGTCATCCCGAAGATGGTATGCATATGACAGTGAACATGGAACCTTCACTGTGGTATTTTCATACTATTCCATGGCCAGCGGCGTAGAGTCCCAGTTTCTAACAAAAGTGTTTGCTCTAAACAAGAAAAAAAGTCCCGTCGTGGCTAAAATACATTTGATAACATTATGTACCTACCTATGAAGTTGATACTTTGTTAAATAGTTTAAATAATTAGCACAAAATGCTAGTAGTCTAATTGCTAACAACGGTAAGCATACACATCTCTAAATCCTAATTAATACGTATTTTAATATATACTGAAAGGAAAAAGAAACGCGACACGGGAATTTCCGCTATATATTGTAAGTACAATATGCTGCTGTTAATCGAATGGTACATGGCTACGTAAGATCTTTCCTTTCGAAAAAGATACTAAGACAACGCGTAACACAGCAAATAGTAATCCTTCAAAGTAACTGTTTCATTATTGACAAGAGTACGCGTTTGGCTCAAGCATGTGAAAAAACTTAGGATGCAAAATTTTGCAAACTCTTTACGTTAAATACAATACTGAACTGGCTCAATTTTTCAAAGAGGAACTTCAGCATTTATGAATTTCTTGTTACAACGTGTACTGTGATTAAAACATCTACAACATCACAGTTGTGTCCTTTCTCTAACTAATTGCAACTTTCTTTTTTACAAAATATCTTGGGATTTCCTTGGAATATATATGATAAATTTTGTTAATTTTAATATTTGTCTATAATACTTACGACAACATTACAATTGCAATAACTCAACTCAACGGAAAAACGTCCCAAAATCCGCTTTCCGGGACTCCCGGCATCAAGAGAGCCCCCAAATACACCCGAACATGCAGAGTTACCTCCTCTTTCCGCAAATAAGTCCTAACCTTAAGGAGGGGTGGGTAGTTAATGTTGTCGTAAGTATAATAGACAAATATTAAAATTAACAACATTTATCATATTTGTCTATAGATAACTTACGACAACATTACAATTGCGACTTTAACACAAGAGCTGTGGTGGAACAATATAACCTGTTATGAGTCCCCGAATACGTCAAGGGGATTTGAACAACTCTGAACAACAAGTAACAAAGCACGATCAAACCTGCTCTAATCACAAGAAATTAAAGCAAATGAGAGCATGAACCAAAGCAACTAACACTCACCATAGCGTACACTGGATCCTGACTGGCGATAGAGCCGGTAGGAGGAGCTTCTGAAACTTCTTAGATGGGTAGATGAACGTTACAAGGTGAATATGGCACCATCATAAGTCCTTCAATTCGATCAAGGACAATAAGTCCACCACCATTTAAAAGTATAATCGACAATTTCAAGGAAATCTATGTAACAGAAAATTTCTAGTATTACATAGATCATATAAGTAAGTATAGACCCCTTGATTCAATACTTACAATAACAGCTTCATAACTGAGCTGTAAGTGTAACAGAACACAATATAAAAAGTAACTGTGTGAAACATAGATAACTATAAACAATATGTATAAACCAAACACATTCGGAACATTGTGGTATGAAGTGCTTACAAACCAAGATATATAAAACTGCAATTGATTTGTCTGCATATCGTTACAGACTTAGGCAAGGCCAAGTCAGCTAACTGGTAGAGCAGCACAACCCAATGACTGACTGGTAGTAAAAACTGAACCCAGTAAAAATAATATGTAAGATAGAACCTAACAAATAATTTGTGAATTTTAAGAAAATTAAAGGCTCTGACTTGTGCAGCCTTATTGGAATTGAATTAGGTATATACCCAGACAAAACCCAATCAGTTTGTTCCTGGAATCTCTCTAGAAGGGGTTAAAAGAGATCCCTTTAGTAGCATGAGAGCGATGACACTTCAGTTCCCAGAATGGGCTCACTAAATCTGAACCACAAGGCTAAGACTAAAAAAAAGATAGTCTAAAGGGTAGTCTATCTAGGTTAAACCTAAAAGTTCAAAGGAGGGCCGGAGAACAGAAGTCAAATGGAGGCCAAAAGAACCACTTTAAACTTCTAAGTATTCTAAACTAAGAAGGGGAGTGATATAAGCTCAAAGGGGAAGACAATAAAAAACAAACTCCGACTACGGAGGAAGTGTAAACAAGCACTGCGCTGCACTATTCTGCCCTTCGAAACCACTGCGCCGTCAGAGTAACCAGTGAAGAATCTCCTAGAGGTAGACTTATGTGAGCAACTATTACAGAAAAACTAAAGTCTGAAGATGTAGTTTGAATAGACACACGTGAGGTTGCATACTGATTTGAAATGAAGGATAGTGGCAGAGGTAGACTGTAAACCCTGGTTAACCCGCTTAGGGGTTACCGCAGTGATGAAAGAATCAAGATGGACAGAAGTGCTGAGAAAAGGGAACCCTATTAAAATAATAATAATATAATTTATTTATTGAGGGTAACACATTTAGTTAGTGAACAAATCTTCGATGTGGCCCTTAAGGAACAACTTTAGGGTTATTAAATCCAATCTGAGAGATCCTTAAACATGCATTTAGGGCAGCTCTACTAGACCCCTAGACCACGGCAGAATGTCACCTTGAATGTGACTGTGCAGACGCACGCACCCCCACTCTTCTGACCACGGCAAAATGTGACCTTGAAAGTGGCCCCCACCACCCCCCTCCCCCCACGCCCCCAACACCCCCCCCCCCCCACTATTTTCGTTCAAGTAAAAGGCCAACGAGACTTTAACATAGCATGAGTAAAGAAGTAGCCTTCCAAAAGATCTTGCCGAAAAGAAACTGTGTTTCCATACGAATGTGGCTTATGGAACCAATAAATAAGGAGATGCCAGATGTATCTCAAAACCGCCTGAGGGTAAGACTTCAAAAAAAGAAGTCTGGCTCCTATGGCATAATTAATGTACGGATTAGAAGCCGGGCCTAAAAACAGTATAGCCAACCATGACGTTAGGAACTTACTCATACTGATAGACCTACTCATAACTGATAGACGACAAGGAGATTGTATCCTGGTTCTAGCAAGACTAAACAGGGATGATTATGGACAACAACTACGCCAACTATCATCAGTACCCCTAGGGCTAATGGAGAACAAACCCAGGCACTACAGCCCATTAACTGTATGACTGTTAGAGAAGTGGGTGGGGTAAGGAATCTAGAAACTGGACAATGATCTTAGCTGCAAGAATTGGAGTGTTATGTCCTGTAACCATATACTAAGATACACTAGGAAAGCAACCCCAAAGAGGTATGAGATAAATGACGAAGAACTCCATCAGACAAGGGACAAGCGAGCCCAATATAGGTGGCTTTGAAGTAGAATACCGCTTAAGCCGGTGCTAGGAGGCGTGAGAGGTGTTGCTTCTTTCATTACTTCTCATGAACAGACTCAATAACACAGATCCTGCTGCTTTATTCTCCTAATTGTGTTTGTTGCTCTCAAAGGATCACCTTTATCAGAATGTATTAGTCAAGGAGACAGGGAACAAACCCACGTAGGGTTGAGGACAGTAGCTTTGAAGCCAAAGACTCAGCCACCGAAACTACTGAAACTGAAACTGCCTGGAGATCTAAGCGGTACAGAAGGAGACCGTAATCAACCCTCGGGTAATCCCAAACAACCGCAGGTGTATCGGTGAGAAAATTCACTCGTGCTAAGGCTCTAAGGCTCTGGTGAAAATAAGTTTCTCACTTCTCGAATATATCTCAAATTTCTTTTTTACATGCTTCGGAATATGAAATGGTACCTACTTACTCAAGTTTGATTTTTTTAAATCTGAAAAACAAGTATGTACAAGAAATAAAAAACCTCAAATATGAAAATTCAAAATACATAGATAATAAATCACCATAAACTGGTGATTTACTTGATTTATTAAAACTTTTTTAAAATAGGGGTAGTGGAGATTGGACGTTTATTTATTTTTTTATAGTTTTATTTTTTGCTCTTGTGCCTTTTTTACATATTGAGCACGGCAATACATGACTTTTTTTTAATCTATACTTGTGCAAACTGCAATAATTAGAATCTTTTGTAGTCTTATTTTTACACGGATTGTGTAATCCAATTTTAAGAAATTTGCAAACATTTATTTCCATTGTTTCTTTTTGATATATTTATAAATATATCAAAAAGAAATAATGAAGACTGAAGAGATTATAGAAGAATTAATACTCCTGATTAAAACAGGTGTAATAGATAAGCAAACACTATCTAACGGTATAAATGCATTAAAACCTCTTAAAGAAGTTTCAAAGGAAACTCCAAAAGAGGTTAAATCTCAAACATTAGAAAATTTACTCAAGAGACGACGTGCTAAAAAACAACGTAAACGAGAAAAGCAGAAATATGATAAATTACAAGAAAATGTTATAAATGAACAAAAGCAGAAATATGCCAAATAAAAGAAAATGTTATAAATGAACTAAAACTAGTTTTTCAAGATAGACAATTAAAACTGGTTGACAAACCAATATGTGGCTATTTTAAAGCATACGAGATATCTGCCGAGAAATATAAAGACCCTCAAAAACTATTTCGTGATAAAAAATCCATTATCACAAAACAAATAAGCAAAGAGCTGACAAAGATGAATGGATTAAAGTTTCAATTAGGTCTCACTGTAAATCTATTTAAAGACGATGGTGCTACCAAAAAATACACTACAGCAGCATTACACAGCGAACAAAATGCAATCTTAAACTCTGAAAAAATAAATAAGTTTTACGATGAATCATCTGCAAATATACAAGACAGCCTTGAAAGATTTACAAACACAGCATCAGGATTGGAGATTGATCACTGTGTTAAGCTTTACTTAAATATTGCAAAGTACGAGCCGTTAAAAGGTTCTTCATATATTCCTCTACCTAAAGCAGTAGCTGATAAGAAAGCAATTATCAATGTAAAAAACGACGATGATCAATGTTTGTTTCATGCAATAAATTCAGCTTTAAATCCAGCTAAATAGAATTCTGATAGATTATCAAAGTATCCTAGTATAGAGTTCTTGAAGAAAGATAACATTGATTTTCCCACTCCAATTTCTCAAATTTCCAAAGTAGAAAAACAAAACAACCTCGCTATCAACGTTTACGGATATACAACAGGAAAAAATAAAAAGGTAACTGTTTTTCCATATAAAATATTAGAACAACCAAAAGATATTAAGCGAATTAATCTGCTCGTAATATCTGAAGACATTGAGGTTGAAGAAGAATCAGAGAATGAAGATGATTATCCCGACAAACCAACAAAAATAACAAAATATCACTATTGCTGGATTAAAAATCTGGATAGACTGCTCTATGACCAAAACAAACATAAAGGTCAAACTTACTTCTGCGATCGTTGCCTTCACGGCTATTCTGGAAAAGGACTACTTGCCAAACACAAAGAAGACTGTGAGGGTATCAACAAAAATGCTCGCAGAATAGAAATGCCAAAAGAAGGTAAAAATACTGTTAAATTTAAAAATCATCAAAATCAGATGCCTGTGCCTTATACAATATATGCTGATTTTGAAAGTATAATCAAACCGCAATCAATCAAATTTGGAATAAGTCTGAAATTCAAAATGTACACGAAGCTTGTAGTTTTGGATTATTGGTTGTCAGATATGATGGCAAAGCTAATGATTATGTTAGTTACAGAGGTGAAGATGCTGTTAAAGAGTTTTTTAATCGCCTAGAATGTGAGAAGAGCAAGATTAATAATATATTTGCTCACCCAAAACCATTAATAATGACTCAACAAAATGAAGCAGATTATGAAAAAGCTACACATTGCTGGATATGCGAGGATGAAATAGGCAGAAAATCTGGTAAAAACGGCAAAGTAAGAGACCACTGCCATTTTACTGGAGAATACAGAGGTGCAGCACATAAAAACTGTAACCTGAAACTGAAAATAAAACCAAATAAAACACCTATCCCTATTGAATTTCACAACCTCAAAGGATATGATTGTCATTTGAGTATGCAAAAAATACATAAAATGAAAGGTAATATAACATGCATCCCAAATAATGCTGAAAAATACATATCATTTTGTGTCGGCCTTATTAGATTTTTAGACAGTTTTCAATGTATGGCTTCGTCTCTGGAAAAAAAGGTTGATGCAACAGACAAATCTGATTTTAAAATTACTAAAAATCAGTTTGGAGAACAAACAGATTTACTTTTACAAAAAGGTGTTTATCCATACGAATATATGGACAGTATGGAAAGATTTGAGGAAACGCAATTACCATCCATAGAAGCATTTTACAGTACATTAAGAGGTGAAGGTATTACCCAAAAAAAGTATGACCACGCGCAGAAAGTATGGAAAGAGTTTAACTGTAAAACTCTTGGAGACTATCATGATTTATATCTAAAAACGGATGTAAATTTGTTAGCAGATGTATTTCAAACTTTTAGAAAAACATGCATGAATGTATACAAACTTGACCCTTTACATTACTATACAGCACCTGGATTATTTTGGGATGCTTTACTTAAACATTCAAAAATAGAATTAGAACTTTTGACAGACACTGACCAGCACTTGTTTGTAGAAAAGGGAATGCGAGGTGGCATAAGTATGGTATCAAAAAGATATGCCAAAGCAAACAATCCATATGTAGCTGATTATAACCCTGACGAGGAAAACAGTTTTTTAATGTATTTGATGAAAATAATCTTTATGGATGGGCAATGATTCAGGCACTTCCATATTCTGGCTTTGTTTGGAAAACCAAAACCAAAAACAAGAGTGTAAAATTAAAATTTCCTAAACCAAAACCTGGCAAAGGACAAATACTCGAAGTGGATTTGGAATATCCTAAAGAGCTCCATGAAGCTCACAATGACTATCCACTCGCGCCGGAAAGATTAGCAGTAAAAAAAAGAATGGTTGTCTAAATACCAGACAGATCTGTTGGAAAATAATAGCATGATAAATACAGAACAACTAGTCCCCAATCTTATAGACAAAAAAAATTATGTGTTACATTACAAAAACCTGCAACTGTATTTATCTTTAGGCATGAAACTAAAAAAAGTACACAGAGTGTTAGAATATAATGAAAAACCATGGATGGCATCATACATAAACCTAAACACAGAACTTAGGAAAAAAGCTAAATCACCCTTTGAAAAAGATTTTTACAAACTTGCATACAACTCTGTGTTTGGCAAAACAATGGAAAATCTACGCAAGCGGACTGATATAAAACAAGTCAGAACTGACGGCTCCGAAAATGAAAAATTAAGAAAAATAATAGCCAAACCCAACTTTAACAGGCGTATAAAATGTTCAGATGAATTGTCAGCAATACATATGACCAAACCAAATTAACATTAAACAAACAAATTTATGTTGGGATGTCAGTATTGGATTTATCAAAGCACTTGATGTATGATTGGTACTATAATACCCTAAAGAAAAGGTACGGAGATGACTGTACTTTATTATACACAGACACTGACAGCTTTCTGGTAGAAATTAAAACAGGTGATGCATACAAAGACATGGCTGAAATGACAGATGAGTATGATCTAAGTGATTATCCGCAAAACCATCCACTGCACGATGATACAAATAAAAAAGTAGTAGGTAAAATGAAAGACGAATGTGCTGGTGTTGCTATAGCTGAGTATGTTGGATTAAGACCCAAGCTATATTCTATTTTGAGAGCGGATGAACAAAGTATCAAAAAAGCAAAAGGAGTAAAAAAGTACGTAATTGAAAAAAATATAAACTTTGAAAACTACAAGGATGCATTGTTTAACAAGAAAAAATACACCCATGAGATGAATATGATACGCACGATGAAGCATCAAATATACGGCATAACAGTAAACAAAGTAACACTGTCACCATTTTACACTAAAAGACACATCCAAGAAGATGGAATTACAACTGATGCACATGGTTTCTATAAAAACTTATGAATTTGGGTATCAGCGGGAACAATAAGTAGTTCTTCTTTGACAAATCCTCTTTGAGGCGCTGGTGCTTTCAAATAATAAACTCTTATACCTTGCGTCACCATATAACTTTTAATCTTGTGAATATCTACACTCCACATTGGATCAGTTGCTCTGCGTTGATATAAATATCTTACACTTGCATTCATACAGATAGGATCACCTTTTAATATTTTTGTTTCAACATGAGGGGCTTTTTTGTCTCCACATTTATTGCTTTGACAACTTCTGGTAATCTTTTTACCCACTCTCTGTTGCGTTTTTGGGAATCTATTTCCTTAGCATACTGATAGCCAAACAATCTTTCAGCTAATGTTCTGTTAAATCTTTCCACTAAAGCTTGGTCTCTGTGTATTTCTGTTCTGCCTCGTCTGATATTTACTTTGTGATTCGCCATCAACTGCGATACTGCACCCATAAATTCTCTGCCTGGATCCACTTGTAATAATTTTGGATATTTTAAATGCCGACTGTATATTTTTTCAAATGCTTTGGCAACTTCTTTACTATCCTTTGAAGTCAGTGGCTCTGCTTCTTTGTATCTACTTGCAATATCAACCACAGTCAATGCATATTTATATGTCTTGCGGCCACGACCAAAGCCAAAAGTATCATGCGGCAGAAATAACAAATCAGCTTGATGCACTTCATTCTTAGTAGAAACGTCAAACCTGGGTCTAATTATTTTCTTTGGTGCGGGTAAATAAATCTGCCACACAGCTTTGTAAAATTCTAATGCCTTTTTTTCACTGACACCAGCTTCTTTTGCTAATTTTTTAACTGCTGAGTAACCTCTCCAACATCCTTTTGTGCTGTAATAAATCTTTTCCATTTTTTCTACTAAAGATTACAATTTTTATAACTATAAAGAAAAAATGGATATCACAACTGCACAATTTGATGAACTGCTTGAAGAGCAAAATCAATATAGCACAAAGAAATGGACAGACTTGGAAATAAATAAAATATACACTATTACAGATACAAAAATAGTAGATACTGAATATGGTCCATCCATGGTATTGATACTATTAGACAACGGTGAAGTATGGGCGCCTGGTCATCTCAAAGATAAATTAGAGAAGAGTGCTAAACCACCATATTATCTGCGACCACTTGGATTGGAACCATGTAAGAACAACAAAAAAATAGGTATCATGCATATGATTTAGTCTTTTCAAAGGTTATTTCAAAGTAAACATACTTAGTCATTCCAAATCCAAAGTAATTATAGTTTTAAACTATTTATTTTTTTTATGAAAATTTATACGCCACAAATCCAGTTGCAGCCATGCCCACCACAATAAACGTAATTTCTCTATTCTGTTGATCCGAAGATGGTGTATAAAAATCACTCAACTTAGGCTCCGGTTCCAAAAGCAAATGTTTGCCAGTTGTATAATAATACTGTTTCATGGCCTGGTCTACATCATCAAAAGTCTGCTCTGCATGATGCTCTTTTTGCAGTTGCTTATTAATAAAATCTAATCTTTCTGTTCTTTTTTTATTCCAAGCCGCTTGTGCTGCATTTAATTGTTCTACGGCTTTGTTATGCCTTTGTCTTTCCTCATCTGAATGACTTCCCATTTTTGAAAAGAAATAATTTGAACCACTAAACGCCAATGCGTTTGTTAATGCGCCACCTATCATCATTGCTACTGCACTTGCCATTTTTTTATATATATTTTTTTAAATTATTTCATAATATCCGCAGGAATAATACCTTGCTTAATCAACATATCCTTTGTAGCCATTGCTAACATTATATCCACGTACAGCATCCCAAAATCTGTCATATTAAAATCCACTTTAAGAGCTGGTTTTCTTAATAGTTTTCTGCCAATCTCAGAATATCCAACAGTTAGAAGTGTTTCCACCCCAGCGTGATACACCATATTTACAATTTCTTTTCCGTCAATACTTGTTGCCATTTTATTTATATTATTTTTATATTATTTTTTTAATTAAATTATTAAAAACAATCAAACGGGTCTTTTGGTGCAACATGAACAGCCACAGGTTGCACAGGTTGCGTAGCAGATTTTTTGTTATAAATATACAAATCCAACCAAGCAAAGCCTACTAATAAAACCAGACACGGTGGAATATAATTTTTGTATACGTTTATTTTAATTTCTGGTTCTTCTTTATCTATTGTTATTTTAGTTATTTCATCTTGCTCTGCATCATCTTGATTTGCAGCATTTTGTGCATCCTGACGCTTTGCCTTTCTTGCCGCTGCACCTTTTTTCCCAGCTTCTATTCTTTTTGGATTTTTTACTTTTTGTTGTTCACTCTCTTGGTTCTCCATTATTTATATTATCTATATTTTTATTATTATTAAAATTAATATGTCTAACAGTTGTCAGTATTGCTGTAAATGGTGCTAAGCACATCCCATACCTGTAATACAACTCACAACAAGCACTTGTCAAAGCATGATTAATAAATGGGTCTTCCTCCAAATCTTCTATCAGTTTTGGTGGATTGGTTACATTGAAATATTTTGATACTCCCATCACATACAAGTTAATAAAAGAATTGCCTAAAGTCTTGGTCATGCTTGCCCCAAGCCTTGCTTCATATCTGCAGTAAAGTTTGTTAATTTCAGCTGGGGGCATGCTATCTATATTAGTGAGTTGTATGTCTTTACCCAAATATTGACGACTACCGCCGCCAGCCACTATGGCTGATAATCTTTCTTTTTTTTGTTTCTTGTTTCTTTGATTCATCTGGTTCCGTGAAACCTTTTGATATATCTTGTAATAGTTCTTCCGCATTCATTTTTATATTATTAATCTTATTTTTTATCATGTAATAAATATAAAATACAAAACAACCAGCTGCGATATTCATGCAACTAGTAATTGTTAGTATTGTTAATAGCATTGTTATTAACATTGCTATTTTTTCTATTAACATTATTAATTTGCTGCAAGCATTGCTATTAACATTACTAATTTGCTATGAGCAATGCTATTAGCATTACTATATTCATGTCAGTATTGCTATTAACATTGCTACTTTGCTGTTAGTATTACTATTAGCAACAGTTGTAAAAAAAGGAATTATTTGACGGTATTATACCTGCGAATATTATGAAATAAATATATTTGTAATAATAAAAAAATATTATATAAGAAAAAATTGATTTGAAAATAACAGACGGTGAGATTAGTGATTATGACAAAAATAAAATAGCACAGGAAAATATGACAAAGGATGACGTAAAATGTTGTATATGTGTTTCAGGAAGTGATTTTTTACAAGCCGCAGGTGCACAGGAAACGCCTGTAATTTCTGTGACAAAGGATGGCGTAGAATATTTTATATGTGAGCCAAAAAGGTATGTTTTACAAGCCCGGATACAACGTCAAAAGAAAAACATGGATAGTGCTGTTGTACCGGTATTAGTTGGTGCATTGGTTGGCGCGTTCTGGGGCTGGATTTAGTTTTTTATTTTCCAAATTGGAAAAAATTATTCAACCCAATAACCAGTTGGTTGGTCAGTCCTCAATATTAACTTTGAATATTTAGTCTTTGCTAAAGCTTTTTTTATTCTGGTTCTCTCTTCCAGCGTCGGAATAACATCATTCTTTCTCAAACAATTTTCATAACTATCTCTGTCTTTGGTGTAAAACATACACAACCATTTTGCTTGCTCCCTTAAATCTTTTAATACAGAATTATATCTCTGTGAAATGACCCATACTGATTGTTTGGCGTGACGACCAGAGAATGCCAACTCTGACAACATATCTTTTTTCTTTGTTAATTATTTTGTGACTGAGCAATCATCAATGATGTATAATGTTGGCTTGCCAGCATATTGTTTGAAAAATAAACGCAACAGTTCTTGCAGCATTTCTTTTCCGTTGCTAACGGGATTGACAATTATTATTTTTTTATCTTTTGGGTGTCTTACATCTCCTATCCAGGATCTATTTTTATAAGCCTCGTTCCACTCTATGGTTGGGCACAATATAATTATATGTTCAAAAACTCCAACATACTCTTTTTCAAGTATGTCAAGAACAAACTCTGTCTTACCGCAGCCTGTCTGACCACAGATAATTGCACTGTGTGGATATTTAGGATATTTTTGTTTGTACAAACTAGTATCGTACTTCTTTGAATCTTCCATCTTCGAAATTGATTTGCGCGTCTTGTATTATATATAGAAAATATTTAAAGGTTGATCTGCATCTGCTTTTTTATTTATTAGTATCGTTATGCCTTCACTGCCGTTTTCTATTTTTCTTCCACTGCCATATAATAAATTGTCATCACATGTTCTAAGGTCAAGCCACAAGGCATATGATTTTGTCAGATAAGTGTCAAGAGAAACATAGGTAAAGTTTAAGTCCCTCGCTACTATTTCTGTCTCTTTGTTTCTTTTTGATGTCAAGGCAAAATATTTGTTGATTTCATCCCAATGTTGATATGCCTTCATGCCCTGACTATACAACTGATTTGGTACACCCTCTATTGTCATTTCAACCTTTTCAATCTTTGGGTTGTAAAAGGATTCCGTGTTTGTTCTTTCTGGGTCTTCAAACAGCATTAAAATACCTTTCATGCTTTGTGCTGGTACATTAATGTTGATATTCCAAAGGGTATCAGATTTTTTTACTATTATTTTTCTATGTCGCAAGATACGATCATACATAAATACTATCTTACCATTGATTTGCTGTCTTATTTGTCTGGCTAATTCAACATCACTAACCATATCAAATTCCAAGCAGATATTGTTTATTGCATAAGATGCATCAGCATCACTGCTTTTGATAACTTTGTTATAATCGTTAAACGTTAATTCATATTCTAGCCTATCACAAAGCCCCGCTTGATAAAATGGCATATGACTTTCTAACATTTCAAAGTCCAGTGGAATACAAAATCTAATTCCATCAGCTGCTACTACAGCTTTATCCTCAGCGTCCGAGAAAGCATCTCCCGCGCCAACTCTATGTTTTAGCATGTTTGCTTTCCCAACACCTTGGTAAGCTATGTTTACTCGTTCGGTAGGGCTTTTCCATAAATCTACATAACTGTGATATATATCACTGTCATCTATTGACATGACTTCATTGCCACTTATTCTTATTGTCATTATTTTTCACAATTGCTCTACCCAGATTCTGGTATAGAGTAGCTTTGATGTCTGTTCTGCTTTTAAGTTATATTTCAAAGGCAAGACGAGCAGTACATCATTAGTACTTAGATTTGGAAATCTTACAAGCAGTTGCTGGTTTTGGTATATTGTTGAAGAAGTCTTCTTAATCAAAGCGACCATATTGCTGACCTTAGGGGAGAGCTGGCAGAAGCCACACTTAAAATATACAAAAAAATCTTGTAAAATCCTTTTATAACGAAATAGAAAAACGATATAAGATGGCACCGGACAAAATGGATTATGACCAGTTTAAAGTATCAGCTAATGGCAAAACAGTATACTGGGTTGTTGGTGATAAACAAATAAGAATAACTGCCAAACAAGGTTCTTTTACGTTTCTTTCCCTTGGTTCTTTGGCGAATGAATATAACAGGGTTATTGGCTCTAAGGGAACAAGAGGAACAATGGCGGTAAGACAATTTTTGAATTTACCGGAGTATGACAGTAAAACAAAATTATCACAGAAAGCTCGACAAACGTTGGAGAGCACAAGAAACGATTTACCAGATAATGTGAATGCTATTCCATTACAAGATTTTTCACATGTTATTGATAACACAGCACAGTCAATGGAAAGTGCTCTTTATGACTGGGATGTGGATGAGCGTCCTGATGTTGAATCACAAACAAATATAGACAAGCGTGAAATGGATGGAATAGTAAAAGCGATGACAACTGTCAAGGAAGAACTCACCAATAACGTGGCAAAACTCACACAACTTGATAAAGACATAACAAGAGAAAAATAAAAGTTAGAACAAGCTAAGACTGACGATGATAAATTCCAAATAAAAAGAATTAGCGATCGCATCAAAGACCTTGAAGTTGAAAGAGGTGCAAGAATGGATGTTATCAATGAGAACAGAAAACCTTTTCGTAACCAAGTAAGCAGGATAAAAGAAACAATAAACAAAATGTTAAACGAGGATACAACTCTTGGTGAGAGGATCAAAACCTTGTTTAGGGAGCAAGGTATTACTATTGTTAGTATCCTGACTGCGTTTGGTATGATTCTTGGGGTGATGATTAATTCTATTATTCCCACATCAAGTGCTGCGCTAACTCCATAGCCAACTCCAAAGCCTGATCCATCAAGTGTAAAAGACTGGATAAAAAAACAACTACTTAATCTTAGTAAACTTCTTGCCAACCTAGCTGGTAAAGCTGCACCACTTCCAGGAGTTATTGGTGCAATAGTATCATGGCTTTTATCTGCAACAGGTAATGTTATTAATTGGCTTGGTAACAATCTATGGGCTTTGCTTGTGTTTGTTTCCGGGTTGTTGTATGTGGCAGCCAAAGTGGTTTAGTAAATCTCGTAAATGAGTAATGCAGCAAGACCTATTACTATAGTACCAACAATTATAGTTGTTTTGTTATCTTTGTGTTCAATCTCTATTTTTTGTATTTCTGTTGGGTTATGCTCCACAGATTTATGTATTGATTTATCAAAGTCAGAATGTTCCGGTAACAATTTCTTTGTTGTGGTGCCTTAAAAAAGGTTGAACACTTTTTGGTGGTACTGGTTTTATATTTACATCATTATTCAATCCTAATGCTTGTGCATCGGTTGCTATTACAATTTCATTATTGTAGTCTTGTGTTGTTCCAATTCTTAATTCCATGTCACTCGGAGACATGTACAATCCACTTCCATAGACACAATTTACTTTACTTCTTGCATATTTTAGGGTGGTTTCATATTATGAAATTTGACTGGGCAAGTTGATGGGGCTATTTATTGCGTCCTCTACATTTGCCAGAAATTGTTTCTGTGCATCAAATGCCGTTCCAGTTCCAAGTATATCTGTTCTTGTTTGTGATTGTGCCCCAAGGATTGCCCAGCAGTATGTTCTTATGCTGTCATTGATGCGTTCTACTCCTGCTCTTGTAAATCCAGATGAACTATCTAGTATAAAAGTAGACCAACTATTGTCAGCCTCAGATCCTTGTGCAATGTAATCAATGTGGTATGTTTTATCACTCTCATAGACTGTAAAACTCATCGTTTTGTTGTCGTATACAGAATTTATCAAAGGATGATAACCAATATTTGTCCAGTAATTATAAATTGTTCATAGACCATCATTATAGCTTTGTTTCTGTCTCCAGTCCGAATTTAAGTCAACGTGAAACTCCTTGCATATTCTCTCGTATGCGTTTCGGTTATATGTGTTACTAAACGCATTCCAATTTGAGTCTTGCGGCATTGCTACACTCATTTCAAATAATATTCTTCTGACTTGGTAATAGACATGAAATCGAAATAACCAACCAACAAGGGCATCAGCTTTTAGATGATTGTTAAAATCAATGCCACATCCAGTTGTCGCACACCAAATAGCAAAATTCAACTGATTCTGCCAAAATGACATCCAATCTGTTCCCCAGCTTTGGACTATAGCATCTGATTTAACGTATGGGAGTTTGTATTTTTCAAAGACATTGGGAAATGATGCTTTCAAGCCTTTACCGTTTCATGTAATGACTATGTTTTGATTTATTATATCTAACACTTTTTTGATAAAAGTATTTGAATAGTGAGCATCTGGATTAAATTTGAATTCTTTAGAAATCATTTTTATTTGTATTTTTATATATATATTAAAAAAAATGTTTCATACAATTTTAAACATAGACAACTCTATTAACTTACAACAGTATATCGATAATAAAAATGGATATAAGCGCGTTGGATTAAAGAGTTTTACATACACTATCGGTTGGTATAATATTAATCATGAAACCATAAAGACAAGAAACCCAGATAAAATAGAACATTTAGCAGGTGGACTCTATAACTTTCAAAACTTGGCAGAAACGTTTAAATTGCTAAATGAAAATATTATCCTGGACATTATTTTCCCAATTGGCTTCAGCATTATAAATACGCCAATAGAGACACGAATGTCAAGCGGTCTTTCAAATATGCTGGGATTCAAGGACAGAAAATGGTTTAAAGGTACTAATTTGGGAGATTACCCAATTGATTTAGCTCCTTAAAAACAGCTATATGTTCATCTGGAACAAGTTAATACGAGTAGTAATTATTTCAATGGCGCACCAAGCACTATTATAAGGGTTGTACCTGTAGTAAATAAGCAGTATGGAGATATTGTATATACACATTTTTATCCTGAACATCACTGTCTTTCGGGTGGTACAATTACTGAATTAAAAATAGAAGTCAGAGATGAGTATGGCAACAAAATAAATAATCACGGTTTGCTTATGAGTTGTGTTTTAGAAATTATTTAAAAAATATATTTTTATAAAAAAAAACAATGAGTATATTTGGACCAACAAGACCTAAAAAAACAGAAGACTTAGAAGCTTTGATAAATAATGTTCAAGATTTATATAGGCGAGTTGTGCCTTTTGTTAACCAGTTTAATCATTTGAAAAATAGAGTTGATAATCTTAAATATGGGATTATAACAATATTTGCAGAGACTAAGGGTCCACTTGTGTTGAATAGAATACTCTCATTTGGTAACGGTGGAGCAGAAACAAATGTGGGGCATGTAATGACACGCCGTGGACGGATTATGGGAATAGGTTTAGCAAGTGACCGATTAGTTGGTGACGTAACTGTAATAGTTTCTGTCAATGGTGTTGAACAACCAAATTATGGCATAACGCTTCACATCATCCAACGCAATCATGATAACTTTGATAGTACTTTAGAGATTGGTGCTGGTTCTGTTGTTAACTTTGTATGCAAAGGTTGCTAACGCTACCGCCGTAAATACGGTGGTGTCATTATTAATTGAATTAATTTAATCTTTTATTTTAATAATAAAAAAATGAAGCAACCAACAGCACCAAGTATATATCCTGAGTTGCCAGTGGAAGACGGACAAAATTATAGATTACAAAAAAATTCTGAAATTGAAAAAAAGTTAATTACAGAGCGAGACACACGCAAGTCTCTTTATAAAAAATATAAACGTGGTATTAATATCACAGATGGAATTGACACTACCTTGATATCTGCAGGTGTTATTATGGCTGGGATATGATTTGTTGTTCCAGTCTTGTTACCTTTGGAAATAGCAGCAATAGTATGTGGAGCTACAGGTGTTTGTATTAATTTTATCAGACGCAAGCTTAATGCAAAATAGTATAAAGCAGTCAATATCAAAAGCGTTAAGTGATGCACAGATATCAGAACAAGAGTTCAAGATGGTTCTGGATGAACTGGAATGATACTATAATTTGAAACAGGATATGAAACAAAAGAAACTTGAAATTAGTGAAGTTTAAAAAAAAGAACTAGTGGAGCAGGGAAGAAAAGAAGCAATGGCAACCTTACAAAAAGGTCTAAAAAGTGTGTGATAAATTGTTTTAGTAATGTGTATGAGTATGATCCACCACCTTTGTATTCAACCTAGAACCTTCTGAAAATATAGTTATTTGAATATAAAAATTTAAATGGACCTACCTTTCATGAAAAATAATCCTAGTTTTATCCTTACTCTTTCAGGTCTCTATTCCCATAGGGTATGTCACCATGTCAAGAGTGATACTAACCCGTAGTTTCACCGCCTTATATACCCGTCAGGGAGGCCAAAATCTTCACCGATTGGTTGATATAAATAGACGCTTATCACATGAGCTATAACCGATTGGTTTATATAAATAGACACTTATCACATGAGCAACTTGCAATCTTCACTACCCCTATTTTAAAAAAGTTTTAAAAAATCAAGTAAATCACCATTTTATGGTGATTTATTATCTATGTATTTTGAATTTTCATATTTGAGGTTTTTTATTTCTTGTACATACTTGTTTTTCAGATTTAAAAAAATCAAACTTGAGTAAGTAGGTACCATTTCATATTCCGAAGCATGTAAAAAAAAAAATTGAGCCAGAACCCCCAAAATACATATATATCTCAAAGAAAAATTCCTATATTCACGATAAACCAACAATTATTCTAATAATATTTATTATGTACTCTCAACCTTGATACTTAAGCAGCAAAACATAATGCGCTAAAACAGAGACGACAATAGCGGCATTACGTCATTGTCGATAATTCACAAGTGAATCACAAACAATGAAATATAAGGTTTATCATAAAATCCACAATAAAAACAAGACGCCAGCTGTCTTTGTGGATGGTATGGGACACGAACCCGGGACTCCTCCCTTACAGGGCGAAAACTCTACCAACTGAGCTAACCGAGACACCATCATAAAACAGCGGTGACTGGCAGTGATTTCAAGTCAGAGACTAACCACTCAGCCACGAGCGTCCCCCAGATCAACTTACCAGCAAAAAGGAAACCTCAACCAACAACTGCATGTGCAAATGTATAAAAAACAAAAGCATGTGCCACTATAAATAATAAAACCTATTGTAAATATAAACTTACATCAACAAAGGTGGTGATATACATTAATATCATTAACTTTTCAAGTAAGCGGCCCACAGAGCAAACAGAGCAAAGTAGCCGGGTATTTGATAGATACTTGTATACAATATTAGTAAAAGTATTCATATTAGCCGGGTAGACGAGTCTACCTAGCAGAGGGAAATCACCGCGACACCCCTGAATATAAATACTACTGGCGCTAAATAAAATAAATGCTTATATACCTTATTATATATCTGATGAGAATTAAAATTAGACCCACAGTCATCATCTACTCAACCGTAACCAGGGCAGGAAACAGTTGCGGAGTTACTTGTCCTATATAAAAATATGAACAGCAAGATGGATAAATATCAACATGGATAAATATAAATGAATTTATCTGAATTCTACTAGTCCTGCCACAAAAAGTACTCATCAAGGCGAGAGGATAAGTCGAATTTGGTGTCCTGATAAAGGAAAACAATTTACATAACGAAATAAACTGATTTACTTGTGACGGACCTCGACAGTAGGTACTGACTTCTAACGAGGTTACCTGCAAAACTAGTTCTATAGACAAAAGTCAGTCACTAAACATCTTTAATTAAAGACAAGACTCCTGTAGTGGGTATTAAGCAAGACCACGAAAGGAATATACTTTTAATTTAAATACTCTTAACGGTTTTTAGTAAATACGGAGATATTCTAAAGATACGAAAGCATTCAATAAGGTTTTAAAATCGAGAACATAGGCAGACAATGCTTAAGAAGTGTTTACAAATAAAAATAGTATTATTACAACTTAAACTTGGAAAAAAAGGGTGGTCCTGTCCGACAAAAAAAATGAGTTCTATTTGAGCATGGAAAACCTCCAAGCCTGCTAATCAGAATCAGAGAAAAGACTTCAACAATTTACCTTCTCTGATTGTAGATGGTCTGTCTCACCAAACGGCCATTAGATAACTTCACTCTTGGAATGCGGTTATCATTTCCTTCAGCCTGATAGAGCTCCCTGTCAGTAGGAAGGTATGACTTCCGTATCAAAGAAAAAGCCTATCCCAATAGAGAGCACTGTCTAGGAAAGTATGATTTCCTAAAGAGGTCTCAGTCCTATTGTTGGTAAGTGTTTCTGACATAACACTGAAAAAGAAGAACAAAGAAAGTGTCCCAGACACATTTTTACTTGTATGTAATCTATATGTTATCTTAATTGCTGTCATATGATTTGATTTCCTGTTTATCCATTGTCATGTTCACATTGTTATGAATATTACAATACAATATTCTATTCTATTCTATTCAATCTGTGATTATACAACACGTAAGAAAATATAATAACAGATAAATGTGGCCCATGACAAGACTTCCCCTTGCATGCGAGTACCAAGGCAGAAACCTAAATCCTCTTCCCATACCGTAGAAAGAATTCTTATTTAGCTTTCCTCAAGAATTCAAGTCTGGATTTACAAGAGCAGAGCCCTTCAGAAGAAACTACATGCTTTGTTAGGTATCCCTAGCCATAACAACGGTAATGAATACGGTACGAATACAGTACGAATACCCCTACGGCCCTAGGCCGAGCTTGAAAAACAGAAAATTCATCAGAGGAAGAATTACCTGAGCTGTCTCTAGACAGGTGACGGTTGCTCCTAGACCGTCCTCTGTGTGTTGACTCTCTGAAAGGTGACCTAGAGGAGTGAGTAGAATCTGTTCTGAGGACCTTCAGATTACCCATGAGGCAGAGAATTTGGAGTCGGCGTGAACCCCGCACTACCTGGTAGCCTGTAACTGTGAACAGGAGTGGGTGGGGTACGGGACTGCTTTTGCCTGGGATGTGTGCCAACCATCGGAAGGAACCGTAGCCTTCGTATATGGTGTACGATCGGGGTCAAAACTACAGATGTAGGTGCACCTATACAAAATTGTAGGTGCACCCATAAAATATATAGGTGCACCTATAAAATATATAGGTGCACCTACAATTTTACAGATGCACCTATAAATATAGGTGCACCTGCATTGTTAATGAACAGGGTCGTAGGGTGGCATTCCCAACACCTGGAATTATCTGTGACTTTCGTACTACGCCAATGCTTTCGCCTGGGATGGGAGCAATCACCGTCGGAAGGAACCTTATCCTTCGTTTGGGTGGCCTTCCCCATACCAGGAAGTATCTGGCCCGATACCTTTCACTTGGAAGGGTTGCCCTGGGCGTCAGAAGGGACCTTTGCCTTCTTTCGGCAGGACTCGCCAACCAGCGAATGCGACCACATTGCTGTTACTGAAATATAAGAAAATAACAGCAGAAAGCGTTAAATGCACCAACTGTAATTATATAAAAAAAAAAAAAAAAAAAAACACAAAACCAAACAACAATATAAGAAGAAAATCTATTTCCTGGCGTGTTGACACGAGTCGGAATGGTGCCTACGTTCCGGTATCAAATTCAAATTCCTAATAGAAGTTAAAAAACATAATTCCAAGACGGAATTTACAAAGGTTGCGAAACCGGAAGTAGACCGCATGTGTTTGTGTACGAATTGCGGTCTGAATTAACGGCGAAAGAACAAAAACCAGTGTAAAGAACACCAACTACGCTTATAAACTCGTAAGAAAATAACATATGGGAAGTAAAGTTAAAGTAATAAAACAATTAAAACCATTTATTACGTGGAAAAAGAACAAATATTTTGAGACCATTCGATTTACTCGCCTCTATAGAGGTCGCCACGAAAGGTAAGGAGATAACTCTGCATGTACGGGTGTATTTGGCGGCTCTATCGGTGCCGGGAGTCCCGGGAAGGTTTTTCCGTTCGTGGATTAAGGCAAGTTGAGTTATTGCAATTGTAATGTTGTCGTAAGTTATCTATAGACCAATATGAAATTAAGTGTGCAGTATATACAATATACAGAGACAATTCCCGTGTCGCGTTTCTTTTTCCTTTCAGTATATGTTTTCAACCAAGTTCATGTGTATTGTTTGCTTAATTCTCATTTTTCTCAGTTTCTATTGTAATATTTTGTATATTGTAATATTTCGTGTTGATTCACACTTTACAATCTCATCAAAATCCGACCCTTTATCAAGCTACGATACTCTGCACTACAAACGGAGAGTATCAAAGCGTAATTAGGATATGATTTTAATGCGATTGCGCATGTTATGTTCCATATACTTGTTTGGATGGAATTGAATTGAATTTTATAGTCGCATCAACAGCTATGTTCATATGGCGACTTTCCAGCTTACATTGTTGGAGGAAGACACCCTCCGAGCAAATACCACTAAATATTCTTATTTTACTGATACATAGCTTATTCAGGTAATAGTGAAATTGTGTCTGAACAATTCAAGAACCTGTTGGCGACGTAATAGAGCAAGTTATATTTAATACGAGTAGTATTTAGTACGAGAAGTATCTAATGTGATATATACATATAAATCAAATATATCAAACAGAACTACATGTACAAGTTTAACCGTTGTTAAACAAAGTAAGGTCCATGTCGCATGTGTCTCATACGTTTTTGTCAGACTACGTAAACATGTGATTTTATGGTGCACGTCTTAGCGAAAATACCATAGACACAAATTTATTCGTATTTAATAACAGTCATTAGGATAACAAGGAGCTTAGGGAGTCGTGTCTTGCGTAAAATTAATTCAAATAACGTGCAATACACGAAGTTGTTTGCAACTCTTCAATTGTATGCCCTTTACAGTCAACGAACTACAGACATAACAGAAAATATATAAAAAACTGAAATTCCACTTGACTGGCTTAGCGCAGAAATTTCACGAAATATTGTCAGATTTAAACACACATATCATACAAGCTTCATTAATGTAAACATCTGCCACAAATGTATTTCTTTCCAATTATAGTATGTTCTTTATTTTCATACGCTGAGACAAACTTCATTACATGATGTAAATCCCGTGATTGTTAATTGAAAAGCCAATCAAGTTTATACTTTTACGCTTCATTAAACAAATTGTTTTAAGGAAGTTCTTATTTCAATGACATATATGATATAGATCATTTATCAGCTTCGTTCAGTTTAAGAGAAATCGTTGACGAGATGGTAGAGGTGTTATTCCTTCCACACGAACGAATGGATGCTAATAAGGAGTGAATAAAAAAGTACGCGTACCACCGAGTGACAAATGTCCTTAACATCAAACCAGAAGTTAAATAATATACCAGTTATTACATTTTCAGTATGCCTCTGAGTTTATCACAAATGTTCATCTGTGTTCGCTTCGCCCATATACATGTAAGCAATTAGTATACTCCCATTTTCCTGTTCATTGTACACCTTGAAAATGTATTCTAACTTTACAATTACTGTTACAATTTACAATGAATATTAATTTTGACAGAGGAGTTCGAAGCAATTGTGTCATATACAACATGTTATCTCGTTCACTGATCCTAATTCTGAGCGAGTTTGTTTTGTATTAACAATTCAAATCATCCGGGTCCTTTCCTGAAACCTTTGCAAAGTACTGGTTAAGTGATTTATATTGAAATAGCAACTTGATATGACTGAAAGAGTGTAAAACCACGTTATAGCCACCACATACATTATACACTTACATGCTATGTTAATAGCTGGAAATCATAGCAATGTGATTGTTTTAATTTTACAACATTTGAAAAACAAAAGCTGTCTTTCTTCATACACAGCACTTATTAAACTATATAAATTATAGAAATGAGTTGTTTATAAAACTATATAGGGAAACAACACACTACACAGTACAGTTGCTGTTTGTTACAATATAAACACAATGAAATCAATCAAGTCACATCCGGAAAATGTCACTCTTAATTACACTGTCTGCAACAGTAAAGAAGAGTATGTTAATAGACCTTTGGAAACGGCCGAAAACGACACATACGAAATATTGCAGTCTCGTTTTGATTGAGACTGTTCATGAGCG
Source organism: Cyrtodaria siliqua (assembly GCA_037043455.1). NCBI lineage: Eukaryota > Metazoa > Mollusca > Bivalvia > Adapedonta > Hiatellidae > Cyrtodaria > Cyrtodaria siliqua. The sequence goes on from JAWPHD010001315.1 coordinate 269,271, forward strand.
GTAGTAAAATATGCTAGCTACCGCTCACGTCCTCTAGCCCCGGGTTGAGCAGAACTCAATATTAATAAAATCAATAGTACAACATTTAGTCTATTTAGACCAGGAAAGCGAAACACATCTTACAATCATTGTACCGGAGAAGACAGTATTTGTATTGATTAAAACTCGAATTATTTTAAATCCGTTCGACAAATAGGCTTAAAAGTGGTGATTGTGTTAATTAAGACCATGGCATAAGCTCCCTGCTCAAATACAGATACGGCGTTATGTTTCATTTATATAATCAGCTTTTTACCTATCAGTATGACATAATATTTAAGTCTGTAATTTTCCAGTTCCTTCCTTCGGGTTTTTACTCTGATATTAATTTCAGATATTATATAGGTGATAAAAAGTGGATGTGTCGTATTTGATAGCAATTTGTTCTAATACCTACATTTATCCACTTATATACTACTAGTCAAAATTCCTAAGTACCCACCTAAGAATATGATTGGAGTTATTTATGAACTGTAAAATAACGAGTTTAAACCGTCTGATTTGATTGCAAGAACGGCACATTTTAACCTTTCAGATCGCTGTGTTTTCTTAGGAATCAATTATAACACTGCCTCAACTGGGTAGGAATTTTGAACTCAGAATTAGTGCAGCGGTCTATTTTACAATTCTAAAATATGCCAGCTGAAATTATTTTGACATAATGTTATGAAAATACCTGATTGAAGCTTCCGTGTTCACCGTTATATGCATACCATTTTCGGGATAGCTGAAATATTCGTTCTTTTGACATTTTAAATAATGAGTTCTGCTCCACCCGGTGCTAGAAGGCGTGAACATTAGGAAGCATTTTTCACTACCGCTCATTCACAGTCTCTATCAAAAATAAGTATAAGAGTCAAACAGGAAATGCAGTTTTCACAGAACACAGTAAACCCAAAAAACTTGCAATACGACAAACATGAATGGCAATGTTAATAAGAAATAAAGGCATAAACACAAAAAGTGTTGACAATAGGGCTACCGCCTTGGAACGGTCATTGGCAAAAAAGGCCGCTGGGGTTTCAAACATGTTCTAGTGTGCACCAAACCTCACACTTACCATCCTGTCATCCCAATAAAACGGGACAGTTTAATAAAACTATTCTCTACCCAACAAGGTAGCATTAATGGGCAATATAAGTAAAACAAAAAGATGCTCGTCTATATATAAATACAAAAACACTAGAACGAATTCGACGGCGCGCCATCGCAAATACCCAAGTTTTCTTGACACAGGCCACCCCCACCAACACACACACATACAGGAGAACAATATATTATTATACACTGTAATCCTTCATCAAAATGCTCGTTTCAGACATAATTAAAAAAAATATTTACCCCCTGATACCCTCCCACCACCCACCTCCTCCAACCCCAAAACCCAGGGAAGACGACCTTAGGTTTAAGTAATAAATCATTTAACATCCTGTGTATCTCTTTCATAGATTAGGGTTAAAAGACTTCATAAAGATGGTACTAGCAGTTCTCTTGTTTGAAGTACAACATATAAAGGGTAATTTTAGATGTCATTCTATGTGAATATACGCCATGTTATTCCAGTGTGGCAGTATTATAAAGCTGAGCACAAAGCTAAAAGTAATCACCGTCGTGGTATGACTGAAATGTTGTTAAATGCGACATTGAAATCCATATACCCACTAACGCATGTACGCACGCACACAAACACACAAACACACACACAAACTCACACACACACACACACACACACACACACACACATATATATACATACTACTGTAAACCGGAGATGTTTAAAGGTTAAGAGAGAATGCGGGCCAAACGTCAAATCATGATTTTGCGGTCAAACGGTCATACCAAGTAATCAGGCTTTACAAAAGGTACATGAGCAAACGAAGCCTTTACCTAAATCCTCAAAGAACGGTAGCGTTTAGTATGAACAATTTCTGTAAACTATATTTCCCGAAAGATAGGTAAGTAAACGTCCTATAAACGCATTAAAGTTGTTGATGATGCCTTAACGGTTTATTCTTGTCTTGCTCTGGCTCCTACCAAGTTTCTTAGAGTATATAACCAGACGGGGATATATTTATTTACACTGTCCCATATTATTGGGATAGCATAAGAATAAAAGTGACATTTTGTGCATCCTATAACCTGGTTTAAATCAATAGCGGCATGTTTTGCAACTGCCCGTTCCAAAGCGATAGCCGTATTGTCAACTATTTTATGTTTGGAATGTCATATTCCTTTTATTCATCTTTGTAATTACTGTTTGTTTCTGTGCGTGTTTCAAATAACTCTGGTCCTTGAATGCTACATTTCCCGTTCGACTTTTATATCTACCTTTATCTTAAATGGAACAAGGTTAAACACATATGTTTTTAGCCTTAACAACGTGTTTCTTTCATCGTAACTGATTATGAAAATGATTGCAATAAAAGTTAAACTACAAGTATGTTTATGAAAATATTTATGTCATTGTATAATTTACATAATGACTTCAGTGTCATTACATATGGTATACGATATCAATAATATATACAGAAGTGATACATAACAGATATGTTTTATCTGATCAGGGTAATGGAACTCGTCAATCAAATAGTGGCTAGACATTCTAACTACGATGTGCTGCAAACAGTTTTGTCATGCAGTCATTTATTTGGTATTGAATATAAATTTGCTTACACATTGAATCAAAAACAACGTTGGTCACTGTCTGTTGTCAGACAACTGGCCTCGGACGGACTCGTCTAGGCATATTCAGCTAAAACACGAAACGTTCGTAAATGTAATACTTTATACATTAAAATTATATATAAAAATCGAACAGGAAAAGTAGCATTCAATGACGACATTCAACCATTAACACACACAAAAAAAATAATATATAAAGTTGAATAAAAGGCAAGATATGACATCTCACACATAAAAGTGTTGACAATAGGGCTACCTACCGCCTATATTTTAAAGCTGCAAGATCAATTGAAAGCTTACCGCGGTATGAAAATAAATATATTTAAAAAGTAACCACGATCAAACCGTTTTTAAGGCTGAGGACTACACAGCGTTATGAACCTATGTTGATTTGATAGGACCCTATATATCATTTTTGATATTTTGATTATATGGTTCACTCAAGTACGTGATGATTAATATTGGGCCACCTTCAATTCCATTACGTAAAATTGTATTTCAGTATCAACAATAACAAGAATGGCAATACGTCAACCCATCGGAAATAAGTTTATAACTTGGTTTGATGGATCTGCGTTAATGATGTCACACATTTTATTTTAATTATTTTATTTTATAACTCTCTTTAATAAAGTAACTAACTAGATGAACAGTTGATATTGTATCAAATGAATATAATAACAGTACCCATCATGAATTATACACAGTCAATAACCAATATCCTGTGATTGTATATCAGATGTCAGATAAATTATGTTATTTTGCTTTCTCGTTTGAGACAAAACATATTGTTAGAAACTGGAACCATACGCCGCTGTTCTTGGAATGGTGTGAATACCTCATTGAAGATTCCATTAACACCGTCATATGAATACCATCTTCGGGATGGCTCAATGTGTGTACTATTGACATTTGAAATATTGAGATAGAAAGCGTAAACGGTATTCACTACTGTTCATGAACAGCCTCAGTAATTATTTAGAAAATATATTTTTTGGAACGATTTTAACAATGATATGTGTTTCAAACTTGTTTGAATGATTGTTTACGAGAGGGAAATTACAAATATGAAATTATGTTCTCCCCACCTGTTATATTTGCGGCGCACACATATAACAGGTGGTGAAAAAATCGTTCCTCAACCGAGACTCCAGAGTCTCTGGCTTACCGTATCAGCGCTCTAACCACTGACCTATCGAGGACATACGATTAGGAATCTATTATTCACTATTTATCTGTACCCGGTTAACTACACCCCCACCAGACTGAAATTCGTCTCTTAATTACTAATTAAACAGGAGAACCACTGCTGGTGTTTCTCAGGATGAGGTGTTTCTCGGGATGATCACGGATGCCAAATATAACATGTGGTGGAAAAATCGTTCCACAACCGGGACTCGAACCCTTAGTCTCTGGTTTACCGTACCAGTGCTCTAACCACTGTGCTATCGAGGACATACGGTTAGGAATTGATTATTCACCATTTACCTGTACTCGGTTAAAAAATGAAAATTAAAACAATGAAGTAACTCCATAAAGATATCGGTGTGGAACAGGTTAAGGCTCGTGAGAAGCATTTTTGATAACTGTTTAAACCTGATTCAGGGGGAAATACGGCCAATACAATGCCACGTACGTCATGCCACGTTCGACATAATATGTTTATTATGCCACGTACGTCAATGCCACGTTCGACATAATATGTTTATTGAATGTAATAAATACTGATACGGGAGATCCTTTGGAAGCAACAAACGCAACCAAGAGACTATAGTATAGTACCAGACCAGGTTTAACTGAGTCTGTTAATGTGAGGTAATGTAAGAAGCAAAACCTCTCACGCACCCCTATCACCGGCTTAAGCGGCATTGTACTTCAAAGCCACATATATTGGGTTCGTTGATCCCAAAGGACCAGTAAAAATAACATTACTGAAACGTAGCATTGATTGACTGCAATAAACGAACGCTAGTGTGAATGTTAATAAATACTGATAGACGAAATATTTTGTAAACTACAAACACAACCATCCAAGAGAATAAAGTAGACTCGGTTTGATTGATTGATTATTCATGAGAGGTAATGTAAAAAAAAAAATCTCACGCCCCGTAGTATATTTGCTTTGGATATCATAATGTTCATCACTTGAAATGAAATGTTATATTATATCACCCTCAAGTATTTCACATTGACAATTATGATTGATTTTTATTTTAGAGACTTTATTTCATCAAACATTTTCTGTTGGTTCTTCTTTATACTTTTATCAACAAAAGTAGGTATAAAAGTCGAACAGGAAACGCAGCTTTCACAGAACACAGTCAATAAAAGTCACTCATGGAACAACAACAATTACAATCATAATAAGAAGCAAGGCATGTGACACGACAAACACAAACGGGTTGACAGTAGAGCTAATGTCGTGGAACGGTCAATGGCAAAAGTGCCCTTGGGATTTAAACAAGGTTTGATATCCTTGATCATTGATAAACTTGTTTTTATAAATACACATGTAATGGTTTACTATTGGTGCCTTGTATGTTTAGAAAAAAATTCATGGCGGAGATTTCTTTATTTACACTGGGATGACAGTGGGGTAAGTGTGAGGTTTGGTGCACCGTAGAACCTAGTTTAAACCCCCAGCGGACTTTTTGTGCCAATGACCGTTCCAAGGCGGTAGCCATATTGTCAACCCTTTTTGTGTTTATGACGTCATATGCCTTTATTCCATATTAACATTGCCATTCATGAATTGTCGTTTTGCGTGTTTTGGGGTTTACTATGTTCTGTGAAAGCTGCATTTCCTGTTCAACTTTTACATTTATTGTTACTGTATAAATTGTGTTTATAAATTAAAAGATTACCATGCTAAGACTTCAATCTAGGACGGTATCTGAGTGGTTTTACGGTCTGAAATTACGTTTTGCGGCTCCGCGGTCTGAAATTTTGTTTTACGGCGACACGGTAGCGGAGAAGTAAAACAAAATTTCAGTCTGTAAAACCAACCACATACCGTCCCAGATTGAATATCTTAGGATGGTTATCTCATTTCTAAAGCTTTTCCATTTAAATGCCAGAAATATAACGCAAAATGATGCATATACACTTGTTTTTCTATGAAAACTCACATTCATCGGTAACAGCACTTTGCTGACGTCATCCAATGACGTCGCTTGTTACAACGTTATGTGACCTCACATACTTTTCAGATGGTAAATCGGGTGTTATACGGTGACAAATTTAGACATTAGCTATTTGAGAAACGCTTTACATAATAGTTGCATTAGAATAGATGATAACGAGGGTCAAAGAGCACCATTTATCTTTTCCAAGAAATGTATTTGTTGTGTCTGATGTTGTTTACGCTATCGATGGAATGTTATCAATTAAGACAATCCAGATGGCTTCGTCAGATCTTGAAAGCACTGACACAACATCACTCCTGTTCAAGTTGTTTATGTCAGCCTATACATATCTGAAATTGGAAACGCGAGGAGGATATACTAGATTAACCATTGTATTTGTATTATAAATGCCTCTCATTTCATCATAACTAGCCAGTGTTTTCAGAACCAGACTCTTTTTACGTCAGCTATCGATACAACTGCTTTTCTGAATACAGATACAGTTTATATTTTTTAGGAACTCAAACAAAATACTTCAAGTATAAAACAAATTATAAAACTGTAATACAAAGTATATACTGAGTCAAACATGAAAATTAATGTCGCATTCACAGAACTCCGTAAACTAACAATACGGATTCAAAACAAACAACAACCACCATGATAAATAGAAGCAAGGTACCCAACAAAACAAGCAAAAAGTGCCGTCAACAGTGGAACGGTCAATGACACTAAACCTGATGCTTACCATGGTATCATCCAAATTAACTGGACAGGTGGGAAGCATAGTGCTTATTTACCTTCGCCGAATTATTTTCATAGCAACACATGATAACGAAACGTAGTCCGTCATTTTCTGTCAGCGTCAAAAAAAGGGGAAACGGCCGCCAATTTCTTTTCTTTTTTAAACACCTAATTTCTAAAACACTAAAATCAAGTGATATTATACAACACAATTATGGACAATTTCTTTTTTAAACACGTATGTGTTAATTGTAATACCCTACAAGTTTTATAAATACATATTGTAATCAAATAGTCTTACTGTGATTGTATAGATGCAGACTAAATAATTAAGTTTATTTGAAGCATAACATTATAAGTTATTGGGATTCTAGAGAGGGGACATGGGCTCACATTCCCTGCCTGGAAGTTATATTCACCCGAGCCGTTAGGCGAGGGGCAATATACTTTCTAGGCAGGGAATGTGAGCCCATGTTCCCTATCAAGAATCCTAATAACGAATTTGTCATACTTCGAAGTTGTTACCATTTATTTAAGAAAACAAACCAGCCAAAAACGCGTTTTCATTTTTATTACGCCAATTTCCCCGTAACGTGCCTCTAACTAGACGTTGTTTATTTTCGTGACGTCATCGCTCTAACGTCGTTCTATTTGGCGAGTTTTTTTCATAAAATAAACGTATTTTTATCACTTTGTTAATGTTTTATTATCTGTAAAATTGCAAAAAATACATATACTTACGATTATTACAGACAATGGAAAGCGCAGAAAAGCAATAGAAAGGAAACAATCGGTTGTTTCCAAAAAGAATCGGCAACGTTATCGTCGCCATTTTGTTTTTGTGTATTGCAGGTATGGGGTACCTACGGGGAAATGTCCTATGTTCACGTCGCGAGACGTAGACATGGGCTCATGTCTACGACCTATTGACCAATAAAATGCCGAGAATTTTCTTTGCAGTATGACAAAAACCGGTGAGTGTCAGATGGTGTTGTGCTATTCATTATTTGTATCTTATATTCCAGTCCCTAAACGGCAATTTCATACTTGTTTGTTTTATATATGTTTCTAATGTTCACTTTCATCACTGACAAAATATGCTAGCACCATGATATACAATCTCCCTATCTGAGCATGTTGTTTGTATATAAAGTAATACTGGTGGTAACACATTAGCGTATCCAAACATCTCCAGGGTCAGTTGACAAGCACATTACATGTATACAAGCAATGTCGTACAAGAATACAACACCATCAATCATAAAATTCTTCTGGGAACTATTGATACCTACGAGTGTGTGCCATAATACATCTTTTGTGTGTTTTAGAAGAACTAGCATGTGGATAAATATCATTCACAGAAATATAAAATATTATCTGATTATAACAAAGAATAGAACATGTTTGCAAAATACATAGATATGTCAGTGCAACCGGAAATATAGCATTGACAAAAACACATATTTGAAAGAAATAATAAAAATATGGATACAATACTTATTCAGTAAAATGCGGAATACCCAAAACATAAATGGTTTAAAAAAATGGGAACCACCTCGGTGGCAAAACGACCACTTTTAATTAAAAAAAATAAAGAAAGGTACCAACAACGTTTGTAATCAATGGTCTGACAGAAGACAAAGCGAAAGAAAATAAACCATTAGGACAGAAATTAAAACTAGTATACATTTCGAAAAGAAAATGTAGCATTCACAGACAACAGTCATTCAAAAGAACACGGCAAACAACAATGACGTGGATAAATAGAAGCACAATATGTGTCACCACAAATACATTGGAAGGATCATATGGTAAACAAGCCCGTGTAAGAAATACAGTTAAGAAGAGCATTTGGAAGCAACGATCCAGGATTTCCTTAGTGCAGCAAACCCCACTCTAATCCTCTGAATTAAACGTGAAGTATAAATAAAGAAATATTCTCTATGTTATATATCGCACTAATGAATGTATAAGTATAACACACATAGAGTCATGTATATATGAATATAACACAAAAACTAGAAAGCCACAACGTACTCCCCAATGACTTGGCGGAAGCGATAGTTACAAGAGAATAAATTGTTATGGGCTAAACAGGATTGGAGGCAAACATTACCATCCTTTTACCGGATTTAAGTAGAAATGATGTATACATAAAACCCGACAAAAGGATAGAAACATAGTGTCCTCAATCTCTGTGGTCTCATATATATACGAGTCCATCGAAACCAATCGTTTTAGGTTGGCTAGGTGGCCGAGTGGTCTAAGGCGCCGGCTACTGTGCGAGGCGCTGTGTCAAGGTTGGTGTCCTAGGTGCGGGTTCGAATCCGCTGGTAAGTAGTTTGTACAAAATTTCACCACATATAATATTTAATGTTTGTACTTGTATCTTATAGGTCCTACGTTAAAGAAAGTTCGTTATTCTCTCAAAATAATATAATATATTTATATTCTAAATTCAGTGTATCAGTATTGATCTGGCGTCTTTCTATGGTAAATGTTGTATATATACCGCAGGTTATAATCATGTAGAGTGAATCCTCTATCGTATAAATTATACTCTATGGTAGTCGTTATTTGACGGAAAGGCCCGAAGATATCCGACACGTTCAGTAGTACGACCTTAGTATTACCCGTCCACCGAAACCAATCTTTTTACGTTTTATCACATAAATAAATGAGATATAGGGTCCAAACGCAATGACATTGTAGATCCGCACTGTAATGCTAACAAGGAGCAATAGTTAATTAATTAATTATACAATGAAAAAGACAAAATACAACAGAAATGGTGGTGAAGACAGGATTACCGACTTGGAACAGTCAGTAGGCAATAAGGGCTACAGGTTAGCTTGTATTGATTTTATGTGTACATAACCCTCGTTATTATCCTGTCTTCAGCGCCCAAAAAGACAAGACAATGTAAACAAAACTACATCCTTCAAAGGAATTCTCTGATACGTTCAGACACTTTAAATTGTTATCCATTTTTTAAATCTTACTTTATGAAATGTATGTTAGTAGCTTTAAATTTAAAGTGTCGCATTATTTTTAGGACGAACGGGTTACCACCGCGTTATCTCTTAAAATTTGCCGCCGTATACAAGGTAAATTGACAACCTTGTAGTGAAACTATCAAGTCGTATGTGTGTTATGTGATATGTGTATAAAATCAATAATACGCAGTCACTAATGTAAGATCCGCTACATAAAACTAAATGTTAAATGAAAAATAGAAATGTCAGATATCCGACTAATAACCCCGCTGAAGAACATTCAGTGCCTGTATATTAACAGTTTATTGAATGCAGACCTAACGAAAAAATTCAAGGTAAGCCCCTAAGTATGACCTTGACCTTGTGGTCATAGCTGATTGGCCATGTGATAGAATGTTAGTGTGCTACCTTAATAATCAACAAATAAACATTAACATTTTGCTGAAAGGAGACCTAAACGCAAAAAGACCCTTTCAACTGTGTGACATTGACCGTGTGGTCGCAGATGATCGGAAATATGACGGATGTTTTTGTTCGACCTTAGTAATAAACAAATAAAATATGAAAAGTGTTTTGAGAATAGGAGCAAACACTTTAACTTTAAAATTTTACTGAGAGCAGACATGAACGCAATACTTCCACATGTGACACCAAGTGGTCGCAGGTGATCAGAAATATGACGGAATATTTTTGTAAGACCTTAGCAATCAATAGATAAGATATGAAAACTATGCGTAAAAGCATCTTGAGAATATGAGGAAAAAGTATAACTATCATTTTACTGAAAGCAGACCTAAACGCAAACTTCGAAGTGTGTAACATTGACCTTGTGGTAGCAATACAGTAGAAATATGACGTATTTTGTCCGACCTTTGTAATCAACAAATAAAGTATAAAGTAATTCCTGAAAGCATTCTGAGAATATGAGACTAACGGACGGACCTTGCCAAAACAGTATACCCCCACCAATTGTTGGCGGGGGCATAATAAGGATAAAACAAGATGTAAATATATATGTCAACAATATGTTTGCCTTATAGCAGAGTACTGCGTATATGTATGTAGCTAAACATTTATATTTTCGCCTGTAGCTGCATTTGTGACGAGATATTTTACTCATTATTGCATATGTCTGCATTTCTATTCACTCGCAGTCCTAAATACATATTAAAGAACATTCAAATGCAAACTGGGGTGCGTGTTCGGAGAAATTGACGTCCTGGTGATGATATGTTTATGTCTTTAGACTGACATTAGTATCAACGAGCTCGATATACGGCATCATAAACAAACGATAGACGCTTTATCTTATTACGAATAATAGTTTACACTAAAAGTTATCTATCAATCAAATATTGGTTCAACGTTTTCATTTGTACCACGATATCACATCGTTGCCTATGGGTCGCCATAGCCTATACCTAACTCCAAGTGATGCTATATATGCCTCCTATTAACATGGACTGTACAATCAGTGTAACAGTGTAACGTTCTAAACTTCACAACTGAAATCACTATCAGTCTGTGTTCCTATTCATATATATCTTTTTTTTTTCAAACAACATCATTAAGTTATTATATTCCATGATGACGGGTCAAGAAATGTAGATTAAACAAAAGTAACTATTCATGTTTTTGGAAGTTTAAACATACAGTATATTCGAATGTGTCGTAAAAGAGGCAATTGTGACAATACAAACGTCAATACTACAAAACAGTTTATTTAGTCTGAGGTCATTCATTCTTAAACCGGACCTCAACAATCTGCAATTAAAAATAAAAGCATTCAAAGTGCATGCCTTTGCCATGACAGCCTGGTATAATTGACGATACCATATTTCTGTTACTTACATCAGTAATAAATGAATTCGACGCTACTGGGCACCATATAACCTACTTGAACGCTCCTGGAAATCTAATCACATATTTAAACTTTTAAAGGTAAATAAACACTTAAGAGTAAAATGGTCCTGTAGAAATCACAGCACACAAACGCAATTGCACCGTAGACCCGCAATGTACTACAATCAAAGAGCACATTAACTACACAATGAAAATGACAATACACAACATAAACAGTGGTGAAGACAGTGTTATCGACTTGGAACGTTCAGTAGGCAATATAGCTTAAATCGATTTTAAGTGTTTCGCTATTTTCCTGTCTTCAGCACTCAAATTAACAAGACAGTGTAAATAAAAGTATATCCCATCAATAGGAAATGTCTAACAATAAAGTGCACATCCAGAGTAATTAGAATATGATGCAGGTATATTTTATTGCACAAATATGTAAAAAAAATAATAATATTAGAAACACCTCAGGATGTATCAAGAATTGTAGCACTACAACAGTTGCAGCCTAAAAGAAAATCAATCTAGGGTACGACCAGAAGACCCGAGGAACGAAATGTCAACATTCACTTATTTCGACACCCTAGTCACCGAATTACCTAATTGCTAACTCCAAAACACCTACTCACCTAATTCGGCGCTTCAAAGCTATTTAAAGTGTGTTTTTACTGTTTAAATATGTATCGGCATTACGGTACTAATGATTGCATGTGTTGAAGTTATGCTAACCTTAACATTACTAGGCTAACACACTTTAATAGTACTGGTCATAGCCGAATAGGTTTTAGAGGGAAAGTAGATTGTCACCTGACATCCAGGTGAAATCTGATTGGTCAATAGGTAGTTTTAAATGAGTCTTGCAAAGAAAGTTGAAAATATATTTTGCATCCATCTTGGATCAGTTATTTTAATCAGTTTAATGTACTTGCAATATTTGCAGTGTCAATATTTATATTCTTAGAGTTTCCTAAGAATATAGGACAGTTATGTTTTAATATATAATGGTAAAATTATGTACCATGATTTGGAAGTGTTTGAAAATGGATGTAGGATTTGGAAGGTAGGAAACATATTTGTTTTATTCCTTGGTCATTGTTTAATGTCATATTTCTCTATCATTGATTCCAACTGATTGATCAAGGGATTGATAATTGACAAATTACCAAATCATAGGGATAAAGATGTGATTTTAACTATGTGTAACTTTGTAATTGCCATGCATCTGTTTGCATCTGTAAGATTGTGAATGTAATAGTTAAATGACATTAAGTCCGTCCGTGCGTCCGTTGTCGGATATGTATATTTTTATAAGTAATCATTATATGAATAAAGCCACGAATTGTATATTGATGTTTTCTAGACATTTGAATCGATTGTCTGTGTCCAGTTTGTTATGATGTAGTTTAAAGGTACATGAACTAATTCAGACCTTTTATGTACAGATATATGTAGAGCTGGTGGAAAGCTGGTAAATAGAATTGCAGGAGAGATGGATGTGATGGATATAGCCTTTGTACCATATACATTTAGGTATTAATAATAACTATGTGACTATATTGCGACTATTATTTAATAGTTCATACTGCTGTTATGCGTTAAAGAATTTGTATGTTTTGCAATATGTTAATATATCCATTAACAGTAAGATTGTAATATATGTGTAATACGTGATGTTAAAAGCATTAAGTATGGTTTGTTTTAAATACATTACGTAATTGTATGTCTGATAAACTTCATATTTATGTAAGTTATTGAGTAATTACTTAATCCGTGATATGGAATGCATATGTGTAATATTTTAGATGATTTACGTTAAGTATTGTATACTTTCAGAGATGTTTATTATTTATTACCATCAATAAATGATGTTTACGGAAGCTGGCGTTAGTTTCAATAACAAATATTAGTTGCGTGTGGCAACAATAGAGCTAGCCGGGTCACGCTATAACACATACATATTGTCAACCGTTTTATTTTTGTGATGTCACATACCTTGCCTTTTATTTATCCTTATAATCGTTGTTTGTTATTATTATTTCGCTTTCATTATAAGAAAATAAGTTTCATGATAATGAATAAGGGCTGTTGTAAGCTTGTTGTTAGTTTTGAAAAACGAACAGAATAAATAAAACAAACACAAACTAATTCAACTAAAACATGTATTTATAAACATAAAGAACGTAGGCAATGAATATTGGCAACAAAACAACTACACGTATATTGTTAAAAGATCAAAACAGTTTACATGATTCCTTTTATATTTAGAAATGTCTACGTTTTAAAATAAAAATGACATTTGATAAAATGTCAGTATTTATTGGCAGCCACACTGGCGTTTGCTCCGGGTGTGGCAAACTAGCCTTTGCTAAGAGTGTTGGGTGTTGCACTTTATTTTACCTCTCTTTGACAGACTCAATGAAACCGAGATTATTACATGTTTTCTCTAGTTTGTGTTTGTTGCTTCCAAAGGATCCCTTTTCAGTATTTATTCATTCAAATCAACTAAATATTAGTGTGGTATAAATTGTGAGTCGGATCAAATCTATCTGCAATCTTACAGCTAAGCATTTGTTTATGGCGTCTTGTTTCCGCTTATCCGAAACGCTGAGGTCATAGTACATGTTTGAGATTGTTGACAAGTCTCGTTTATGTAAATAACAGCGTTAGAAATTTCTGGCGTCCATTAGTCTGTGCATGAAGAAATGTTCATCAATATCACAGTAAATATCAACCACACATAAGATCCTTGTTGCCTACAGCAATGTTCGACTTTATATTTCGGTAATTGTGTATTTTACAAAGGAGTGGGCTGTTTCCTTATCAAGTTAATGTTTTACCGTGGAGTAATGTTTTTCAATTCACATTTAATAATACATGCATTTGTATAAAATAATACAATTACAAAATTATATTTCACTCGGTGTATATCATGGTATAGTTCGAGGTGTTATACGAGCTGCACATAGTATAAGGTTTTATAACATTACAACAACATGATTAGTACATATCCCGAAGCAAATCAATTTGACTTCAACCCGGCAGGACACGTGAGGTTAATTAGTTTTATTTCAATTATTTTGTCTGAAAAAGTGTCCAATGCGTTGAAATGCGTTAAAACTTGTTTACCAGTCAAGGTATTGAAATGTTGGCATTTGCGACAGAATATCAGTCGCCTAACGATCGCAATACGTGTAGAACTGCTCGACTATCGCGTCGCCTTAAATAAATGACTGATATGCCGTCGATAAATATAACAATTTCAATACAGTGAACACCTAACGGCTTTCATGGAAGACTGACACGCATTCTGGTATTTGATTATTGGCATATAATTTACACCCTCTGCGCAAAACCGGATATCATGCAAGGGGCAACAATTCGGGTGACATTCTTAATCAGATGTCAGAGCAGTGTATGAATATATAAAAATAACTGACACCAAATAAACATAGCTCCGTCATGTGCTCACAAGTTATAATATAAATATTATAAATCCATCAGACTTGCCATATTAGTTGTAAGACGACTACACAATTATTTGTCAATATTGATCCTGTAGGGACGTAATTAATAGTGGTCACCGTCCGCTGTCCAGCAAGTGTGTAATGAAGTCGTTTTTAAGTTATTCATTTAGTTTTCTTAGGCGTTTTAATTGTTTCCTCTATAACGCACTTTTCCCTTGCATTACGTTCCTATTCAACACAGATTAACGAATGAGAAATGTTTGCATGGCCTGCCACGAGTATATATGCATAATTTATAATGTTAATCCATGTATTCCTTTGCACTTATACATCACACTGTTGGTTTTGTATTACTTAGACTATGTTGTCATCAAACATAATTTAACTGATATTTTATCTGATATGTTTGCGTACAAACAATCCGGGTGAATCAAAATTAACTTTCTATTTCGGTCAATATTTTCTGTAAAATTCTGAGCGTAGACATCTTAATTGAAACTATCTTGCCTCGAGCATTCATGTTTAAAAAACATAAAAAACATAAAAGTGCTAGCAAGAATTCAATGTAATTAAGTTTAAGAGTAATAGCTAGATATATTAATCCGTGAACTAGCACTATAACGATGTACCTCCCAGAGGGTGTTTTGTTAAGACAGCATTTCACTTGAACTATGAGCGTCATTTGTTGCCAGATGGTGCGTATATATTACGCGTTAGAAGAATGGATTACTTGAAACGAAATGTAAATAAGTTCAGACTTGTTAGTTAGGCCAAAGATAGATTCCAATTCCAGGGTTAGATAGACCACAAACATGTCGGTTTTTGATGGTTCCACTATGCGCTCATCTTTCGCTCATCTTTCGCAGGCAAGACTAAAATAATGTCACAGCTCTTTCATTTTAGACGATTCCATTAGATACACATATATTACATTGCTCTGATATTTGTTGAAGATATTGTTTACATTTAATTTTGTAATGTCAACAGTTATGTAGCGACTATAAATGCTAACTGTTAGTATACAGGATTCTCCACATAGTCAACTCTCTTGATTCTCATGGTGGGATAATTCTTATGCCATTAAGTGTGGTGTGTACTTCTTTTTTAAAAATGTTTAATAACTGCTGACAGATATTTTATTATTATTGCAGGTGAAATGAACATAGTCTGAAATTAGATGTGCAGCTAGTAGAGGACACTGGCACCAACATAAGACAAACGTATAAGTGTTGAAGAAGAGGAAGAATTCTGGTCCACACTTTGTAATTAAAGCCAAAAATAGTGCAATAGATGACACCAACACCACTCACATTAAAATGTACCTGGTCAACGTACACGATTTTTCCGATAATGTTCGGAATAGCCAAAAAACTTCATTTATACACGCCAAAACAGTATAAATGCACTGTGTTATAAGACATACACATATGCCGTTTTTAGAACGTTTTATGATGTATCACATTCATTCTTTCAACCTTCAAATGTTTTCATTAACTTGCTGTTTTATTACGTCTTGTTTTGATGTGTCCGTTCTGTAATTGGTCCTGCTGACATGTGCATATACACCTGTAATTGGTCCTGCTTACATGTGCATATATGTCTGTAATTGGTCCTGCTGATATGTGCATATATGTCTGTAATTGGTACACTTCCTGCTGTTATGTGCATATATGTCTGTAATTGGTACACTTCCTGCTGGCATATGCATATATGTCTTTAATTGGTACACTTCCTGCTGACATGTGCATATGTGTCTGTAATTGGTACACTTCCTGCTGACATGTGCATACATGTCTAGATATAATACTATATATAATACTGTAACGGATGAGTTTCATGCTTTACCAGCACACATGTAATACCATCATCGAATTACGTCATATAAAAACGTATGAACCCTGGGGGATTGGAAATAAACTTTCAAGATTAAAATGGAAATGTCGAAATAAATCAATATACATGGGCGTTACAAGCCGATTTAAGATTTAAGGTTTTAACATATAGACTGCGATCCCAATTGACCTCGTGTGTTTTTTATTAAATGATAGATTCAACAAAATCCGTTGGAAAGTATAGATATACAAATTGAACAGGAAAAGCTGCATGCAAGGCCGACAGTCAACAATAAACACACACAGAAACAAAGAGCAAATTTAAAGATGAATAAAAGGACTAATAAGACATCGCAAACACAAAAGGGTTGACAATATAGCTACGATAGATATGACATATTGGTCATTATACTGCTACAAAGTTTCTAAAAAAACACGAAGTAAAAGTCGCATTTAATTTAAGCCAATAATATGTACCTTTCTGCATGAACGCTTGTCAATAATGCTATTTGGCATAATCTTGTTTGTAGCATTATAGTAGCATTTAACTTTTTCTGGTAACATGTAAATAGGATTGACAAACTGTATGCTCCAGCTAGTTCTACACAACTATAAAGGCCATCTCTATACACCGATATAAAATGGTTTAGTTATATAAAACTACAGACTACTTTTAGTTGGTATTTGAGATTGCCGTTATAGAATGTCTACCACAGCAAAAATGCTATTAGTAAGAAATCAGAGGTTTTCCAGTATACCAGACCTGCCATTTATTCATTTACTAATAATGCATTAGGTTTTATTTTATATTTTCCAATTCAATTTGATAAACAACTAATTACACAAGTCGTTTACATTCTCCTCGAAAAGAAATCAGTTTGTATGTCTATTTGATTGCAGTTGGGACCAAATAAAATATAGTTCAGAATGTAGAAATCGTTAGTAAAGTGTCTTAGACATCATTAGCAGCAATGAAAAACATATGTTCATAATGTACTATGTCTACCACCATACACACGATGTTTAGGATGTATCAAATAAAGTTCGATTTGGAACTATCCTAATTCTTTATCATTCAAGTGAGGATTTAAAGACACTGGACAACAGCATAATAACAACCTGTGATTAGCCTGTCCAGACAAGTGTATCTACTTTGTAGGCATTGCACTGCACCGTTCTTTGCACTGCGTGGTCCAGTGGTAGAGCGCCGAACTCCAGATCGAGAGGTCGTGGGTTCGATCCTCGCCGCGGCCACGTTATTTATCCTTGAGCAAGATAATTAATCCACATTGCTTAGTACTGGTTCTACCCAGGAAGCCATCGAGAGTGATTAATCTAAGTTGCAATAACTTGTTTTGCAATCGATGTAAAATAAATATGTTTAAACTAAACTCACACCGTTATTATTACGTACCATAGGCGTACTGCTTTTTTGAATTTCACAATGTCTTAACAGCATGTCTGCAGATTGTTTTGCTGGTGTAATACTGTTACAATAGCCAAATTATGTTATTCGAAACAACAACATGCATGTCTTTTCCGTGTTGCTTTCGTTGCTCATATGTATGATACTACTATGAAAAGTGCAAAATGCATACACTATCATTCCAGTCATGTGGTCTATCAAATATTGTTGAAACTAGAAGGAAAGTTCATATCGATACCTTGTTTGTTTTTATGTATAAACTGTCTTTTTCACGTATCGTTAAGCAAAAGATACATGTTTTACTTCAAATTAAACAGTTCCTAAAATAAACAAGTCAGAATTATGTTCTGTATTAATTTCATCTCTAGGTCAGTGCGTCTTTAAGAGGTCCGTGAATTTCCAATACAACTGACAGACAATTATAGTGTGAGACTGTAAAAGTTAAGCAATTCAGCCTAACTGGTAATGCTGTTCCATTGTGTTCCCTGTTAACATGTGGTAAGCCGATATGTTTCACGAGTACGATTGTATGATTTCATTAAAACGGTATAGTGTGAGACCGTAAAAGTTAAAATGCAGTTCAACCTAACTCGTAATGACGTTCCATTGTTTTCCATGTTAATATGTGGTAAGCCAATATGTTTCACGAGTACGATGATTTTATTAAAACAGTATAGTTAGCTTTACATCAATATCAATTTGTCTGAATGCTACTTTCCCTGTCCAATCTTTTTATATTTCTTTCCATTTAATTACAGAAAAGTAATTAAAGTAAATTGAATTTGAAACTCGGCGTGATATAGATCTGCGTCCACAGAACAGACATTCTAATTCATTATGCATGGAGTTGAGATGTTATTTGTTTGCATCAGTGGCTACGTCGAAGAGCGTTACTGCTACCGGCTTTTGTTTTTACCAGCAATAAATATGAACATTTCTGTATTGATGGCGTCCTTTGATTTAACATAAAACGATGCTGAGTCCCCTAAATGGCAATAGACAAGTGTACACAACGTTCAATGGTGATTATTTTCAGCCTAAACGTTGATTAATTAAATTCCCGTTACGCATCAATCAACCCATTGATTATTCAACGAATTAATAAAACATAACTACATTTTCAGTTGTATATATATATATATATTGAAATATTAAAAAAAAAAAAAAAAACATAGTATTAAGAGCAATGAACTGATTTTGATTAGTATGGTCAATACTGTTCTGGGATATTGCGTAACTATGAATACTTCACGAAATTAACCCTCCAAATAATGGCAAAGTAACACCACAAAACAGATTATTAAATCTCTGCCCGGGTGTTCCGGTCATATAAGAATGTATGTCTGCCAATTAAAAGTATAGAATATGCGTAAAATGAATTATGAGTTGGTAACTCTTAATTCGACGCTGCGGTTTTGGCGTTTGGCCTGGCTAGTCAAAGCGGTTTAAATGATGTCTGTAGAGTGTGGATTCTCGAAATAGGAAATTATATACAGATATACCTCGTCGTCGGTAGAGAAAAGGTGTACATATGTTATAATATTTGGCTGTTGTTGGCGGGATAGCTACTTTAAAACGACTTAATGCGATCTTGAAGAGTGATAATTGTCCTTCCAAATACGAATAAAAACCTTCAAAATATGCTTCAGTTTCAGATACAGTTAGCCGTATCTTTCCGTCTGGTTAATTATTGTTATTGAAAATTTTCACTCTGGAAAACTCAACGACACGCCTGCGTTTTGTTGGTAAATCTTAAATATTTATTTATAAAGGGGGATTATATTGCTAACAGGTGTACAAATAATTCAAGAAAGTGTACTACTATCACAAATAGTAAGTATAAAAGTCGAACAGGAACGGCAGCTTTCACAGAACACAGTAAGCCCAAAAACACACAAAAAGATAAACAAGAATGGCAATTAATTTTCACACACACAAAATGATTGACAGTAGGGTTATCGCCTTGGAACGGTCAGTGGCAAAAAGGACACTGAGGGTTTAAACCAGGTTCTAGGTTTCACCAAACCTCACACTTACCCTACTGTCATACCAATTAAACGGGACAGTGTAAATAAAGAATTCTCCGCCATGAACTATTCTCTCACCAACAAGGCAGCATTATTAGGCAATATAAGTAAAACACAAAGATGCTCGTGTATATATAAATACAAAAAAGAAATAGCCTAGATAGCCACAATGGCTTGGCAGAGCCAGTCAAACGTCACAGTTCATTTGGTATTTAGGTAGACGTCATCATACGGTCCAAAGCCTGTCCAGTCGTCGTACAATTAAAGAGGAAAACATAGTGGCGAACTGAAAATGGGTCCACCGCCAAGCAAGCAGTACGTTGCAAAATGATAGGGTGATAAACTCTTTTGATAAACCTTTTAACAAGTTTAACAAAGATAGTATGAAAGTGATCATGACCAAGAATCTTACTAAGTTTGTAAATCACATCATCATAGAAGTAGGGTTGTGATAGTCCTTGTCGCAGAAGAGTTCTTAAACTAATTTTATATTTGGAAAGAAGATCAGGGTTACGATGATAAAACTTTACAAAGGTTTAACGAAATTTATGGTAACGGTAGCCCTGATGGAGAAGCATTTTGGTTAAACAAATATTAAAGTCCTCAACTCGAGTACAAGCTCAAGAAAAACGAGTAAATATAGATATAAAAATCCAACAGGAAAAGCAGCATTCAAGGACGACAGTAAACCACAAACACACACAGAAACAAAGAACAAATGTAAAGATGAATAAAAGGCTAAATATGACATCACACACACAAATGGGTTGACCATAGGGCTACCTCCTTGGAACGGCCAGTGGCAAAAAAGACCGCTGGGGGTTTAATCGTAAGATTCTTGTACATGATCACTTCATACTATCTTTGTTAAACTTGTTACAAGGTTTATCAAAATAGGTTATTACCCTACCATTTTGCAACGTACTGCTTGCTTGGTGGTGGACCCTTTTACAGTTCGCCACGCTTTCCTCTTTAATTGTTCGACGACTGGACAAGCTTTGGACCATATGATGACGTCTATCTAAAGCCCAAAAGGACGGTGATGATGTTTGTCTGCAATCGTGCCTTGTCGTGCCCTCAATGTTTTATTCTCTAGTTGCCTCTGCCAAGTCATTTAGTACCTTCTTTGTGGCTTTCAATGCTATTGTTTTTTTGTATTTATATATACACGAGCATCTTTGTGTTTTACTTATATTGCCTAATAATACTGCCTTGTTGGTTAAAGATTTCTTAGAGATAGCGGGGATTTCTTTATTTACACTGTCCAGTTTTATTGGGATGACAGTAGGGTAAGTGTGAGGTTTTGTGAACACTAGAACCTGGTTTCAACCCCTAACTGCCTTTTTCGCCACTGACCGTTCCAAGGCGGTTTCCCTATTGCCAACATTCTTTGTGTCAGGAAAAGTACGAAGCAAGGACGACAGTCAATCACAAACACACAGAGAAAGAAATAACTTTAAGATGGACAAAATGACAAATTCGACATCAAAACACGAAACGGTTGACAATAGGGCTACCGTCGTGGAACGGTCAGTGGCAAAAAAGGCCTCTGGGGTTTAAACCAGGTTCTAGGATGCACCAAACCTCACATGAGAAGTTGTTCGGGGAACATTCCTATCTAAATGGGGATAATTAACAATATTAAAATTAAAATCATCTCTCTTGTTCAATATGTCATCCAGTTACCAAGATGTGTCATTAAAGGCTTCAATAACATCTGCCTGTGTGTGTGGTGAAAGACTCAACATGAAATTCCTTTCATAGCAATATAAAACAAATCTGCGACAAAGGGATACCAACAATGTGTCTATAAACTGTCATTCCATACCTGACGAAAATATTATCTAATACGAAGATCAGTTTCCACAAACTTCATGGCAAGTCCATATAGTGTAATTGTCTAAACTGCCGTTAGAAAAAAACGCTTAAATAATATTAAAGGCCAAAGATGTAGTATTTTCCCTTGCGAATGTTTTTTCAATAACGGCAAAAAGCTTGCATTTGATAAGGTGATGTGGTAAGGTTGTATATAGTGTAGAGAAGTCATAAGTGCTTAAAGATGAAACTTGACGCTTATTGCAAATTTTATCAAGAACGTCTCCTGAAATTTTAATAGACCAAAACAAATTAATCCCAGAGTTTTCATGTTTTAGCACAATATTGTTTAACGTGAACTTTAACGGCAGTAAGACAAGAAGTTAAAAGTTTGGAGATGTTTGTGGTTGTATAGGCACTAAACCACCAAACGAGTTTACACTGAACGTATAAAATAAACGAACCACCACTAATAACATTAGTATTGATAATGTATAATTAATAAGTAAACAATATACTACTTTTATGGCTTGGATCTTACAGTCTCCAATGCTTAACTGCGTGGACCCCTGTGTGGATCAACTTTAAGTCTCCAATGCTTAACTGCGTGGTCCCCTGCGTGAACATACGTGGGTGTATATTATCCATTGCACAGATTTCCAGTCGGATGAATGGGAATATTCCAATATGTATTTCATTTACACTGAGCCAAATGTTATCCCATGATATTCCAAACGGTCCACTTTCTGTATTTATTGACATTCATACAAACGTTCGTCTAGTTAAATGTGGCGCCGCGGGCTAGGAATCGGCAATGTTATTATTTAATTATCTTTTAGTATCACCGAGCCAAATCATTATGGCTTTAGGTTACAATAAATCAAACGGATTTGCCTGGTACAGTGGAAAGTAGTTTTGTATTAAAAAGTGCTAATCTTTTCTTATTTTTTTCAAAAGCCAGCAAACAAACCTTTTTGGACAATTCTCGCCGGGCTAAGTTGTCCATTAGTAATCGTTTTTTCTGTAATGGCGGCGATTAACGAAAAAGGTCCAAAAAATCCACAAAGTAAACTTTCACGAAAGTCTTGAAAACATTTACGGGCGAGCAAAACTCGACAAACGAGCCACGGAGCCCCGATATTAAAAACTAAATAAAATATATTACCCCTAAGCCCAAATTATTCATCTTTGTGACATTGTGTCGACAGCATTCTTCATGTCTGGACTTCACATCAGATTGTTTCAGTACGCTCTATGGTACGTGGATTCAGAACCTTTAGACTTTCATCAATAAGAGTATTTTCAAGTTAATTAAATAATGTTTTACTTGTGAGAAGCAGCATCATCGGCAACTGACGTTAAACATGATGTCATGTGCGTGAACATGTGCTAATTGCTTTGATCTGCAATATTTGCAAGTAAACATTAGACAAATGCATGATACGGTCTGAAATGGGGGAGGATAGGGGAATGTTCAGATACATCTGTGACAGTGTACTTATCTTTATCTTAAAAACAGTCAGATCGCATCAAATGCATTCTAACATAAAAATAATAATAATAATCCGGAGGATTATGAAGTCTCCCACGCCCCCACCCAACTAAGTTAAACATCGGGCCTGTGCTGTCAATTGGGCCTAGCTATGTACTTGTAGTCCGGAATAAACTTTTATGTTATTCCTGGACATTTAATAATTATAAAGTAGTGACCTTCACGCGAAGCGAAGCCCCGAACATTTATTGAAACAATCATATTTTGGAAGGCCTCGCGAAGCGAAGACCACAGCCTTGAGTCGCCCCGTTCTGTAATTCCGTGGTTGACCTTAGTTGACATTTTCAATGGGAACTGCGTGTTAAAGAATTGAATAGTCTGTACAAAACAAGACAACAAGCGACTCTCGTTTGATTTGTTTAGGCTTTGCGAAAAAGAGTATGTTAATGGACCTTTGGAAACGGCCGAGCACGACACATACGAAATATTGCAGTCTCGGTTTGATTGAGACTGTTCATGAGTGGTAGTGAAATTAGTCAAGCAACCCTCCTTCGGTAATCGGTTTCCAATTTATTTTTCAGGTCAACCTAATACCTTAGTCCAGATAAGCCATGCATAAAAATATAGGGAAACCCTACCCTTGTCTTGAAATGTCATTAATTTTATGCACGTTTTGCACATAACTCTGAGCTAAGACACTTTTTGTCTCAAAGACTGTTTTATTGATTATTGTATTGCTCTAATATGTTCTCAAAATGAAGGAGTCAAAAGAAAACAACACATTTTGCGGAAAATATTAGCTGAATTTTACTCGCCAGTATTGTTGCTAAGCACGTGACCATGACGGTGAGGGTATAAAATATCTAACCGTGAAATTAGTACAAAATGACTATGCAGGGACGTAGACAGGGCCTTGACTATGCGGAAGACCTGTTCACTTTGCGAACGTGTAGGGTTGGTGGGTGTGAATGTTTTTATGATTGGGTTGGTGGGGGGGTGCGGGTACGGTGGTATGGTCCTACTGAAAATGTTATGAATGTAAAAAAAAAAGAGTAGATTGAACGTTGGCGAAGTTCATATAAGGGAAACCTCATGCTGGCGTGTTTGAATAGTTCCAGAATAGGATGCTAGTGCAATAGATTGTTAGTCTTCACTATCAGAAGACCATGGAGGAGAAGATGCTCTCTTTTTTCCTTTACTTTTTTTTATATCTATAAAGAACCTTTTTTTTTTAACGGGGACATAATAGATCGGGGCGCCGGTGGTACGGTGACATGCTCCTACTGAAAATGTTATGAATGTAAAAAAAAAAAGAGACTATATTGAACGCTGGAAGGTCAATATAAGGGAAACCGCATGCTGGCGTGTTTTAATAGTTCCAGAATAGGACGCTAATGCCATAGGTTGTTAATCTTTACTTTCAGATGACCATGGAGGAGAAGATGCCCTCTTTTTTTTCTTTTTTTTTTAAAGCCGCCCCATATATGGGGACATAATAGATAGAAATTCGGGAACATGCCCTACACCAGAGACGTAATAAACCATTGTTTCTTAGATCTCTGTCTAAACTTATTAAAGCTGGATTTCTGTGGTTCTTTTTCGAAAAATATACTCAAATACACGAGACCGCCCGTTTTACATCCCGGTCCAATCAACGGGGCTAAGGGAAAGTGTTTTGCCGAAGAACGTACCGACGAATATGTGGCGTCGATGAGGCTTGAACATGGGTCCTCCGGGGTTTAACGTCCTCTGGGTCACGCCGAGAAAAAAAGACAAAAGGGATCGTAAATGACATATTGTCAGTACCGTCATTGTGGTAATATGTCCGATTACGTGCTAAGTTACTGATTAATAGCCCCTATATACATGTAATTGCATTTAATATCACTTTTAATAGCTTGTAGTTCAATCCATTTGCATGTTTCTTTGAATATTGTGATGCTGAATTGATGTATTGTAACATATCAAGTAAACTAAACTTTTAATAGCGCGAAAATAGTGTGGACTTGACTTTTATGCTGGATTGTGAGTGTTATCATAGACATATGTACATGTCACTGGCGTAGTTAACTATATAAAATAAGTACTTTCAGCCCCACTCCCCACACTGCACCCCCACCCCCATATACAACCACTGCAATATCACAAACACATACGCCCCCGCTCCACCATCATTCATATAGTCATTTTTAGCATGCTCATTCAAGGTCTTTATCATGAAACGTTGAACCGCGGCTCTATCGTAAATGGAGTATATAGAATGTGCAGCAACTATGCGGTTCTGCAGGTAAAGACGGTTCTATGCCCAATCTCCATATTTTATCTTGATGTAAATGGAGTATGAGCCGGACACGTTCAATTCCTGTTAGGCGCCATATATGTGTTGGAGCGCCTTAAACCCAATTCATTTCATTCAGTGACTTACGGCAGATGCGGATTCATGATATTGAGATGGAGTTGTAATTTTCCACTATTTCAGTTCATGAACAATTACGTTGCCCTGTAACTACTTTTTTGTGAACATAAATTGAGTTAAGTATATGCTATTGGTGTTTCGGCACGTAGATGATATTAAGATAGTCAGTCACTTTAAGCACCGCGGCTGTGACATGCTAAACGGAACGTCAAGCAATGGCTCCGTCGAGAACCTTGCTATAACACCAAGAATATATAAACACGTTACCTGTATTTTATTAGTGCCATACCGGGTTAAACCGGAGGGTACTATAGGTCTACCCATGTCTGTCTATCCGTCTGTCTTATCTGTAAGTAAGAATTAATTTTTCCCCTGAGATATAATTAACACGGTGGCGAAACCACGTGACTTTTTGATCGGGTTCTCGGCAATACAATATCAAAATAACGCTCGATTAAGGTTTTTGCTTCATAACTTCATTTAAAGAATTGTCTTCACCTAAAGCGTAAATACCTGTACAAACTGAGGTCTTCTCTCCTTCTGAATCGGTAAAAAATGAATCCCTCCAGTACTTTCTAAGATTAGCCTTCCCAAAATGTACACGGTCATAGATTTCTTTAAAAATCCGACACTTTCGGAGAGCTAGTCTCCGGAAGTACTGGATGCATGGAATTATTCTTTACGGCGGAGGAAATAACTGACTTTGGAGGGGTACTTGTGTTTTAGTTGAGTACTATTCGTTAAATATTAAGAAAGTTACAAATCTGAATCAAGTGTTCTGTTTAAATTTTACGATTAACAAGTCTCCATTGGACACAAAATAAGTCCATTCTGCCGGCGAATATATTTGTGGTTAGGTTTGCTGACATGCACTGGAAGGAGAAGTAATTAATGACAGCTCTTTGTTTTTGTCCAGAACTATTAACGCACTAGTTTTACCAAATATCCTGATATAATATTGGTAATATATTAAAATAGATGTTTTTAAAAAAGTGTACATGCATGTTGTATCTGTTGAATTGTCGGCGAATTGATGCTTTGCATCATTTTTTTCTTGTTTGTAACTGTGATAAATGATTGTAAGTGTTAGTGCCGCGACATTATACGAACTCCGTTGTTACCAGGGCGATAGGACTGGTTTTCGAACTTGACAAGAGTTTCATCAAGATTGAAAAACAAATATTAAAGTTATCTAGCGGACATCAAAACTGTCAATAAGTAAATGGCATAACTCCGTTGTTACCAGGACGATCAGGATGATTTCCGAAATTGACCTAGATATTATGTCCATAAACATTATATCCGAGTTTCATAAGGATTGGATAATGTGTTTTGAGTTAGAGAGCGGACATCGCAAAACGTAACGGACAGACGGACGGACAACGCCACGAAATAATACGTCCTGTCCTAGGACGGACGTATAAAAAAGGTCAATTGGATTCGCCACCGTGATTAAACTAGAAGGGTGCAGACTGTCGATTGTTTTCTCTACCTCTCCTCTACCATAGAAAATCGACCGTCATAAAAAACAAAAAATGTGTTGAAAATGACCTAAAGCATCATACCAAAAATTAACTTGTTATATATCTGTGTCCCAGTGTGTGGTATTACAGATATTTGAAGTAATTTCAAATGGTGACTTTCTGTACGCCCTGGAGGAGCAAGTAGAGAAATTACTACTATAATTATCTCGTTTTATGAACAAATACATACACTGCCAGTCTGTTGGTTAGTAAATAATCTCATAGTTGTTTATGATAATATATTAATTTAAAAAACTGAGTTGTGACATTTCAACTGATGTCTGTTCGAAAATTTACCAGTATATGGCTTGCAACTTAAAACATAAGTAAACTAACAGTGAATGTATTGATGTGTCTATCAAAGTGATTTTTTATTGATCTTGCCAATAAAACAAAATCGAAAAAGTATTTAGTGAACAACATTGTTACCAAACTGAAATGAAGGTAGAACTTCAAAATAATTAATATGATGTCACTGTTTTCCACTCCTTAATTTAAAGGGACAATCTATGTTGATATTTTAAAACTCTAACTCTTAGTTTTTCTTCATAACTTGTACTTGTTTAATCATTAATATAAATTATACGAAAGAATAGTCTAATGATAATTATTTTTGCTGACTGTTGATTATATTGCTCCAATAATAGTTTCACAACATAGTAGAATAAGAACAAAACAATAGGCCAAAATCGGCCTGTGGACGCTCTACTGGCCAAAATGGCTCGGGTGCATGGGTTGTCATCGCAAAATTCCCTTCAGTACTTCTTTTAAAAAAATTGCAAATAAAAACAACAACAACAACAACAACAACCAAAAAAAAAAAAAAAAAAAAGAAGATACATTTAAACATTTGACCCATGTTAACAGTTAAAATAAACTCACAATTTTAATTTTAAAAAATGAATAATAATAAACATTCAACTAAAACAAGTTAAAAAAAACAAAACATAAATAAAAAATATTTAAATATTTTTCTTTTAACAACTAAAAAAATAATATAAAACAAGAGGTCAATGACCTTGAAGCTGTGATAGCTAGCTCAGCATTCCTGTGAAGTTTCATGAAAATCTGTCGGGTAGTTTTAGAGGAGTAGTCGTTACAAGTTGTTTTACTATATAACTCTATGTAAACAAGGATGGCAGCCATGTTTAATGTTGAATCAAAATAATTTTCAACAAGGACCAACATCAAGTCATGCTGATCATTTTAGAAAAAAATCCCATATCAATATCACTTATAGTTTTCAAGAAGTTACAGTTGCTACACTATTAGTTTTTAAAAATCTACTTTTAACAATGGCGGCCATCTTGAATTTCTGTCCTACCTGAATATATGCTAGGATCAACTAAACATCGAGAGCAAAATTCCTATGAAGTTTCATGAAAATCTGTCAATAGTCGCCATAAAAAAAAATTATGGACAGACGGACGACGCACCACAGCATAAGCGCCGAGCTAATAAAGTAAAATTAAAATAAATAATAATAAATTAAAGCCCACGACCCCCAGTTCATAATATAACATATTTAACAAAATCAAGGGCCATTACTCTGTTGTTGATGGTCTGATCAGGCTGAGAGGGCTGGCGTGGCGCAGTCGGTAGCAAGACGGATTTGTAACCGCAGACCCCGGGTTCAATCCTCAGTGGTGCCACTGAGTTTCGTTGATGTGTTCTTGGGGAAGACACTTTCCCATAGCCTCGTCCGTCGGATGGGGACGTAAACCGGACGGTCCCGTGTATCGGTCTATCCTCCAAGCACGTTAAAAAACCATAGGAATATATTCGATAATAAGAGTAGGGCACGGTTCCCGGATTTCTATGTATCCTTCCGTTCTCTCTGGGGCGTCTCTAAATAACCTATACTGTGTTGATGAGCCGTTAAACAACATTCAATTCTGATCAGGCTGGTTTTTGAACTTCTCCAAGCTTTCCTAGATACAAATACACTGACAAAGTTTGGTAAAGATTAACTAAAAAATAAACGCCCTATCTTGTTAACAAGCAAAAGTTACCGATCGAAGACGTATATCTTTGAACAGTATATCTTCGAACAATCTACTAACACATTAATATGACCATGACTGTGAATATAAAATAGTGAGCTTCCATATTAGTATTATTTAAAATTTGTCTCGTAATTTTGTATGATGTTGTCACAGTTGTTTTGATTGTTCATTTAAAGGGACACACGGCAATCTTGATTTTTTAAAAACTCACGGCATCCCGTTATTTTTTCGTAACTTGCATTTGTTCAATCATTAATATTAGAATAGTTCAAAGTAAATTGTTTTGATATATTATTGATTTTTGATAATATTGCAGCAATAATATATTTAAAAATTACGTATAATAATGAAGGAAATGGATTTTTTATTTTTTTTATTTTAATATGCAAGCAGTTTTAAAGTCAAAATGATACAGGATTAATAAATCGCTGTACTAATTATAATGCATGAAATAAAACTCAAGATTGCCATGTGTCCCTTTAAGCTTGAACTTAAATGTATTTAACACTCACTTTAAGGACTACTGTTGATTTGTTGACCGTAACTTTCCTGGTGGAGAGCTATTGCTCTTACATCCAATATGTCTCAATAGAAAACAGCTATTCCAATGTCTTAAAATACACGGGCCATAGTTGTCTCTCTAATATTTCTTTATCATTAATATCATTCTCACAAGACACTATTGTTGGTTCTATAGCAATTGGAATAATGTAATTCACTTGGCATTTGTGCGCTTTTAAATGCTGGTAGTAAATGGCAAATTTCATGAAGCGCGTTATCTTAACTGTACATCTGACAAATTGTCATTTATTTTGCCAATGTCGCTCTTATATATAATAATGTCTACAGTTGTGGTGTTAAAACTGCTTCAAATGATGGATTGCACGGAAGTCATGTCCCTTGTTCTGCACCTTGTACATTTTCAGAGGATCCCTGTACATGTACTTCATGTAGCCAACCTGAAAGAGAAAAAAATATGTTTGTCATCCAGAAAAAGCAAAAACAACGTGAAACACCCCTTCATGAGATATTCAACTTAAAGGGACTAGAGGCGATCTGGATTTAGTGTGATTGGTGAATATAGCACCATTAGTTTTAAAAGCTCAAGGCAAAGTAAACGGGACAATTATATGGAAAGCCCTAGGTATAGTACAATAAGAAGTTAAGTTTTCCAAATCAAACTTATTCATTTACAATAATTGTGTTTAAACTTTTATGCATATGAACACAGAATACGCAACTGAAACACACTGTCTGTATATGATGGTCGTGTTCGTGTTTGTGTTAACCCTAAATTGCATATAACTGTCATAATTCTTCCAGATTGCATCCAGTCTCTCTAAATCGGTGTTGACAGTCTACATGTAAATAACATGTATACATTGTATAAAGAAAAATAATATGTATCAGAGACCGCATATGTATCAGAGACCGCAGAGCTGTAGATAAGCTGAGTTTTTTTAATTTTACTCATACTTTTTCAACAAAACCCCTCAGTTTTTTAAAATTGTATCATTACTCATCAACTCAACACAAAAACTCATAACTTTTTTAACTCGTGAGTATTATATTTGTATGTATTGTCTTGTTGAACAGTTTATTCCGTAGTTACATGATGAACATTGCTCCAAGCATGTGTCTAATATTATGGTCATGCAGTGTTTCTTTTGTTGTTACTTCCATTTAATCAGAATAGTTGTTTGCTTTAAAATGTATTAATTCACATCCATTTTGAACGCATGAACTATTTAAAGCAAGTGTTTGCTCTGAGAGAGCTCTTTGTTACTTATTGCAGTCATCATTTATCTACAGCTCTGAGTCAGGCCTAACTGTATTAAAAAATACAATATAGAAAATTATGTCCACAGGACACGGATTCTCTGTTTCCAGTCACATAACAAGTCAAAAAGTTTGTAAGTACTTTAATATGTAGGAATATGTTGCTGTTCATTATATTTTGAATCCCTCCACCCCACACCCGCATGCCCCACACCCCCAAACAATAACCCCGATTAAAATAGTTATACCTGAACGGCCAGAAACCAACGAAATTGGGCGGACAGACCAAACCATAAGCCCGGTTTTGCTTTGCAATCCGACTAAAAGGCAAATCCCACCAAAAAATAGAAAAAGATACTCTTTAGCAATTTGTTGTCACCATTTTGAATGATACAGGTACCCATTCAACATGTTCAATTGTGAAAATGTGCGTGGTTTTACCTTAATTGGGAATTTTTCACTATTTAACAAAAGCAATATTGTATGTTTATATACTTCGCAAATACATTACCATGTATATACATGTATATATACATTCTCTTGTAACATTTCATTGTGACCATCCCATAAAAGTAAATATTTTCCATCTTTTTCTGTTTAATGTTTCAGTTTAAAATATTTACACATTTTTGAATTCAGATTTTTTTCTTTCCTACTTGTTTGCTTTGGGAATAGTATCATTTTTAGGTACCACTAATATAAGGGGATAAAACACTGCTCTTGTCCCATTTTAACTGATTTCTTTCCCTCAAATTCCAATAGAGCCACTATTTATCAGGTGAAAACTTTTAAAAGATATCGATCAATAACGGTCACGTCGAACGATATAAACATTTAAAAAATACAAACTTGTCGGAACGTGTTTTAACCCACTGTGTTACATTCGCTATTGGCCGTGATTTTTTTAAAGTAACTTATCTTCACATTAAATTATAATAAATGATCTTATTGTTTGGGGCGCTATAGTTTCCGCCAAATAGGCCTTGAGCCAGGACCCAAAATTTTCGATATTGTTACCAACTCAAGGGACAAATTCTACCATCACTTTTTGAAAAGAGCAATGTATATAGATTACATTTTTCCATGATAGCAATCTGGAACAGGTAGCTTATATAAAAAAAAATCGAACATTAATAGGTTATCATTGTAGCGCTTTCATATAAGTTTTTGATGTTCATGTTTGAATATCATGCTTGTGTGAATAATTATTGATGCACTTTTTAAAGATGCACTTAAGTTCATAATTCATTGAGTTACATAAAGCGTAAATAAGCTCTTTTTTAGCACTGAATTCAGTTTAAAATCTCTATTTTGCTTCAAATTAGAAGTCAATTTACTCCACCCACTATTGACACATTTCTATGCATTTAGTTTAGTTAATATTTCTTACAATATATGTGTAAACTTGTAAGAATCAGTAATTTACAACCTTTCTACATGATTTAAATAATATTATAATATGAATAAGGGATTGTTATGATATATTGATGAAATTAAGTACTAAGCAATGTTCATGGCAATGTTCATGGCATTGCACATATGTGTTCAGTAAGCCTGATAAAAGTTGAGACACATGCCAAACTGGAAATATAAGCCTTCCTCAAAGTAACTGCAACATAAATAGTATTAACATGTTCTGATATATACATATATTGCACAGACGACACATAGTCCAAAGGATTCTAGATAAAGGAAATGGAAATTACAATTTATGCATATTTTAAGGATTTTTACACCTGAATCACCCCACCAATTACAACACAATTAAGAATTCTGCATATGAAAAGTAAAAATAGTATACATGTATATGCATTTGCACGAACCATTTCTGTGTTACTGAAAAAAGAATCGACGAAGATGAATTGATTTGAATTGGGGTATTACGGCGCACCAACACAAACATGTTATATGGCGCCAACAGGAATGAACATTCGATCCGGCTCACTCTTTATTAACATCTAGATAAACATTTGCAGAACCTTCTTACCTGCAGAACTGCAGAGTTGCTGCAAATTCTCAAGTAAACACTCCATTTTTCGCTGGAGCCACGATAACTGCCGCCACTGAAGTAGCACCTGAAACAATACAGGTTTCATGATGAAAATAATGAACAAAAATGACAAAATTAACAAGAATTCGGAGAAATGTTACCCCTATGCCTGGATATGCAGTGGTCATATTCTTGCTCGGGAACCACACGGCGTCGACGAAGAAATATGTTTAGGGTGATACCCAGAACACTGTACTAACTACTTACCCTGGCAACTATTTGTTAGTATTGGTGCAGTTATTACAATATCACCTGCTTAGGATATGTATCTAAACATAGGTAGTGATGTTCTCCGTATTTCATTTAGAGTATGGAATTAACCTAGGATAGTAAGCATCAACCCTAGCGTGGTGGGGGGTGGTGAGGGTGGGTGTGGGGTTGGATATATAGGAATTTAGGAACCTGCCCACTGACGAATAGACACCTATGTTTCTTTAACATGATGGGAGAAAAAACAACAACACGGGATCGCCTGGTTTACGTCCCCATCCGACGGACGAGGGTAAAAGTGTCTTGCCCAAGAACATACCGATAAAATTCAATGGCTCCGGTGAGGCTTTAACCAGGGTCCTCTGAATTTAAAGTCCCCCGTGCTATCCACTGCATCAACAGGCTGTATGCGCTCAAGCAGGATGACTGCATTAAAATACATACAACTAAAATGTTAATCCGTCATAAAGGTTATATCCAAGAAGATGGGTTCACAACGCGAGTTAGCATCAAGTTCATGTATGTCGAGTTGCATTATGCCTGCAAGCCTTATATATACCCAGCTCATTGCTGTTTTGATAAACTTGGCAATTAATGCCTTGGGATACAACAGGACAAGTAAGAATACTCAGTACATATTATCTGATTTAAATAATATAGCTTAATGTGACAATATAACATACATATAAGATATAAAAATATGTTTAACGCTTCCAGATAAGAATCGGTACCCAGTGCATCGAGATAGATTACATTTAGTGATCACGGTTAGTTTACTGATGTTTACTCTAAACAACAGCCACATTTTACAACATATGTACATCGTTTCTAAACCTACTGACCACGAGGTATATACATAACTTACATCGTTTGAGAATCAAAACTCTATAGATACAATATAAAAAGCTTTAACCATGTTAACCAGCCAGACAAAAAAATAAACAAATGGATAATTCATTTTACACTTATTCAATTACGGTTATTACAGAAACCCATGAATAAACATATACTTTTAAGCGACACATAATTATGCATTATTATATGAGATGAACACCTGGATAGAGTTTTGATAAACTGTTTTTGTAGTGTAATTGTGTCGCCATTTGACGGGTTATTTTAACATTTGTATAACAAACACCTAAAAATCAACAGTTAAACCGTAAAATGCCTTTTCTTTTCCTTTCTGTTTTTTTTTTTGCAATTTGTCGAAAATGCAGTGGTCTACTTTGTGATTTTAGTTCGTGGATTAATTCAATATTCGACTTGTAAACATGGTAAAGTCTTCATAATGGAATACGTTATCAAAAGTCACATTCTCTATATATTTTAGTTCGCTTAAATCTTTTGAAGTGATTTTATGAAAAGTGTACAAGCTCAAGCCATAAACAAGAGACCCACTCGCCTTGTCTCAAAGTGCTCTCATGTTTTAAGAAACAACAACAATTTCTTTATATAAATCTGTAAAACTGTGACCCCCGTAGTGGCCATATTTGACCCCATTATCGCCATTTGAACAAACTAGGTAGAAGATCATAAGCTTATGGTACATGCGAACTATTATTTAGCTTCTGAAGTATCAGAAAAGCTGTTTGAATATGTTTTCCTATATAATTCAATGTTATATAGTGTGACTCCCGGGACAGGGCAAATTTGATTCCAGGCTTGATTCAAGGGACACGATTAAAATTATTTGGTACAGGACAATAATCTTAAGCTACATGTAGCTTAATACACCTCTAGCTCTTGTAGTTTCAGAGAAGATGTTTATAGACGTTCCTACATAACGCTATGTAAATATGTGATCCCCGGGACCGGGCGAAATTTGACCATAAGATCACCATTTGAACAAAATAAATTGGTAGAGATCGATACTCTTATGCTACATGCATCGTATTAGACCTCTAGCTCTTGTAGTATCAGAAAAAGAATATTTGTATGGACTTTCCTATATAACTCTTTGTAAAACTTTAACCCCAGAACCGCCCCAACACCACACCCCACCCCCGTGTGGTTGTCGGGGTAGAATACAACCACTGCAAACACACCGTCACATGCAGAGGGGTAGGACCACCACCCACCCCCCATTCATATTCATTCTGTCATTTTTTTGTTCATGCTCATTAAAGGTCTTCATCATGACCCCTACATTGTTTCAGGTGCCATCTCGCTCACATCACTAAGAGAAGTGGCAGAAAAACAATAAACGTGGCTCCAGCGTAAATGGAGTGTCTACAATAGAATTTGCAGCAACTTTGCAGTTCAGGGTGAGAAGGTCATAGGCCCATTCTCCATATTTTATCTCGATGTACATGGAGGATGAGCCTGGCATGTTCATGCCTGTTAGGCGCCATATAACCTTTCATGTGTTGGTGCGCCTTAAAACCCAATTCAATTCAATAACCCCAGAACCTTGCCGTAGTTGGACACAGTCACGATTTAAACAAAAGTGGTAGAGAACCATAAGCTTGTACAATGTGCAAAATAGTAGACCTCTGGCTATTGTTTTTTTTAAAGAAGATATTTTAAAGATGTTTCTATATGACTCTATGTAAATATATGACCCCTTGGGCGGAGCCAGATATAACCCCAGGGTCAACATTTTAACAAACTTGCTAGTGGACCATAAGCTTATGCTTCATGCATAATATGGGACCTCTAGCTCTTACAGTTTTAGAGAAAATTATTTATTTTTAAAGATTTCCTATATTACTGTATGACAAAATGTTACCCCCGGGGCTGGGCCATATTTGACCCTGGGGTCACCATTTTAAAATACTTGGTAGAGGACAGTAAATGTATAATACATGCAAAATATTAGACCTGTAGCTCTTCTAGTTTCATCCAAAACGATGTTTTAAAGAAACAAGAGTTTTGCTTAAAAGGGGGAGATAACTCTAATAACAGGAATCAGCTACCCTGTTCACACTGCTATCATGGATTTTTTGTTTCTCTACAAGGTACTCAATAACATGGTACTAGTAAGAATTTGTCCCTTGAGATGGTAACAAAAAAGTGTATGGCTCACGGTCTAAAAGGTTTGTTTTACTTTTCAGACACGATTTGATAATCGGTAGTGCCTTAATATGTTTTATACAGTGGTAAAACAAACATTTTAGTTGTAAATATCTTATTTTTAAAAGTTGGTATAGAAATAAAATTTTCACACGCAAAAATTGCTTTTTACAGGGCATATTTTTAATTGATACAAACATTTTCTCCATCAAAAAATGGTTTATTTTTTTTGGAATTTCTATCCGACAAACAATGGTTTAATTTGTTTGACAAGTCTCTAGTTATGGACGCTTCTTACAAAAAAATGGGTATGTTTTGTTTTTTGTCTAAACTGTGTTGGATGCTGCGTACCCTCGACATTGGTCATTTTATACCCTGGCCATCAGATGTTTCCTACCCTGTACCCAGTTTACATGTTCAATTACGTGATTCTTTAGTGTTTCTGGCGCATTCTGGTGCATTCTTGAGATGCATTTAAAATGCTAAAACATACATGTTTTTGCTTAATTTTAATTAGACACACCTCCCCCTTCGCAGTTTTTATTGCAGATATGGCATTACTTGGAATAATCTGCAGGCCTGCAGTGCCTTAATGCAGCTATGCCATACTGAGTTACAGTAGTAAAAAATCAAAAAATGGGAACACACTAGTAAATGCCATGAAATTCAGGTCAAGTGTATGAATGTCCAAAAGCAGGGAACAAAATGCTCAAGGCCAAAAAGAAAAATAGGTGTGTTTTATATGCATGCTAATAAATAGGGTAGTTTGGTACCATGTAGGCATTTTTTTCCAAAGGTCTGAAACCCCAGTACACATGTACACATGTAAAAAGGAGTGTCAGCAAAAGAATTATTAAAAA
Organism: Cyrtodaria siliqua; assembly: GCA_037043455.1. Taxonomy (NCBI): domain Eukaryota; kingdom Metazoa; phylum Mollusca; class Bivalvia; order Adapedonta; family Hiatellidae; genus Cyrtodaria; species Cyrtodaria siliqua. The sequence goes on from JAWPHD010001315.1 coordinate 306,620, forward strand.
CTTACCAGTTCAACATTGTCCAAGTTCCAGTCAGTCAGTGTTTATATCCGTGTTCCATTTTCGTGCATCTCCTGAAGCTTCGGGAGACTTTCCATCAATTTTTTGTATTTTAGCAATAATTATTTCATTCTTGAACTGTGCCAAGACCTGTATAATTTTCATCACAGAATGTCAACAGGTGAAGACGATCTTGTTGGAAATTTGTAGAGGTATTTTTTTTACCTGAGCACCGTCTAGCTAGCAACGAACATTTAATTTTTTCAGATGTCACTGGGTGTTGTTGCTTTCCGATTTTGGTATCTTATCGGTCAACACTGTTAATGTCAAACATACCATTCGATAGAATATATAATTCTTCTGTCAAAAACCATACTTATATATTGATAATCATCTTTGTATTTTGTAGAAATGCCCGCATAGAATCCGTGCGCGTTTTTCCCCACATTTTTGAACGTGGCTTGTCATGAGTGTGTATTCGGCAGGACCAAGTAGACTGGTACCCGGTATGCAGTATAGTCTACTGGTCTCTGAATTCACACTCATGATTGCAGGGTTATAGTGAAATATGCTAGCTACTTCTCACGCCCTCAAGCCCAGGGTTGAGCAGAACTCAATATTCATAAAATCAATAGTACAACATTTTAAGATAGCATGCATATGGCGGTGGACATGGAGTGTACTGCTTCCCCATGTCGTACGGCATATGGTCCCAGTATCTAATAAAATTAAATGCCCCGAAGAGCTAAATAAACATAATGGAATTTATTTGGGAGCAGCGGTTATGAAGCCTGCGTATCAAAAAGCAGACAACATATCCTATGAGTGGTTAAACAATACCCGGAGCCTTTTATCGGCCGGAGTAGTGAAACCACAGAATCAAAAATTAAGTAAACAAAAGAAATTGAAAATGTACTACCGATAACTAAATATAAGTATCGGGCTCAGCGATCTCCAAAGATCGAATGAATAACAGAACTGATTGCAAGCGAAGCCATAATGACCCATACATCATAGGTGAAATTTATTTTAACAAAATTTTCTTTATGAAGTGTACGAGAGGTGAAATGTCACTATTAAAATTCTTATGACAACGCTTTTGTCTAGCAAACGTACATAGTTGTTTTCATCCGGGCCTTTCATAATAGTACGCCTTATTTGTGAGTGATTGTAGAACAAGTGTATTCTTTCATGTTTATTTATTTTGAGATCTAAAAGTCTCGGATTCATTCTATACCGATAGTAATTGCTGGACAATTATTCAATGGTAAAATGTGTCCAGTAGTATCAATTAAACATGAGTAGAAAAATCTATATTATTGAATTGAATTGGAGTTTATAGTCGCACCAACAGCTAAGGTCATATGGCGACTTTCCAGCTTCCATTGGTGGAGGAAGATCCCAGGTGCCCCTCCGGGCAATTTTTGTTCACGGGCGGGCACCTGGGTAGAACCACCGACGTTCCGCAAGCCAGCTAGATAGCATCCTCATATAAAGATTTCTAGGCCCTTGACAAATCTATATAAACTAGCAAGGTGCGTTCGCATTGTAAGCTTCCGACATTAAAAAACATTTAAAAAAAACATATGTCACACACTGCAATAAGTAAAACAAGAAAAGAGTGATACAAAGTATAACAAGGTATCACAAGCAGGTTTAACAATTACACAAAAAAACATGAGTTTTAACATTATCAAGATTGCCTGGAAAAGGTTTAAAACAATGTTGGCAGAACTTGTTACTCGATTCATTTGTTATTATAATATTTCTATTGCAATAGATGTGGATATTATTCTTTATGTACAAATTACTGGCAATAAATTATGTTTAAATCATCAAGATTGCCGTGTGTATCTTTAATAAAATTCGACATCAATCACTAAGACGAGAGTTAGAACGAGTTCTATGCGTATTGCGCAGAACAAAATTATAGAATGTATCCATGAAATTTACATCTAATTCGTGTAGTAAAATACCAATAAAATATCCGTAAACCATTTTGACTGCGTCCGTGTTACATACCAGAAAATACTCCTGCGAGATGACTTTACAAAACCAGTAAGAACCAGTTCTAGGCGTATGCGCAGATCATAATTTGCAGACTGTATTTCTAAAATTGATACTGTGTCAGACCGGTGAAAAACAGCCCATTGAACACAATGCAAACTATGCTCTGTTTGGGGCTCAGTGACACGTCCCACAACATTTGTTCACTTATATACACTTTAATCCTGTGAATCACACATCTTTGACTCTCAAATTGTCCTATATCCAGGAAAAAACACCGATTCAGTTTTTCAGCATTTCATATCATTCATTCACAAAATGCATATTTTGAATTACACACAAGTCAAAGCCGTATCTCTACCTAACCTTTGTGCTCATACGCGACGAAGACATAGTCCTGAAAAACACAGTAAAATACTTGTTACATGTATTAGTGACAGCAGACATGACATTTTAACATCCGGGTAAATTTAACTGTGAAATGAAAATCAATTTTGAGAAAAACACATGCAAATGAGACACTTTGGATTTTTACATGGAACTATTTCAGCACCCTACGACCCGGAACTAATTCCTGACTGGTCTGACACCTAAACAGAGCCCGGAATTAAACCATTTTTCAAATAAATGTTATATTTTATGTCTCCATGATTATTAAAACTATAATTAGTACCAAAAAAGCCACCTATGAATGTTACAGACTTCAACGATTTCTTACAAAAACAGCACCGCTACATTACAATTAATTGTGTCGACAAGTGTTTTTTGGTACAGAGTATATACTTCAGGAAATTGATAATTTCTTGGAAAGTAAACGATGGATTTTGATGAAATAAACTTTAAAATGTCTCTTATCATTGTTCATCCTTTAAACAATTTTTAAAATATATATTTCAAACAAAAATTGCCCAAATCTAAAAAAAATACTTTCAAAAACAAACAAAAATCAACATTTTTATAGTCGCAAATGGAATTTAAGGGCATTTTTATGGTAAAATATTTCTTGAAACTGCATCTTTTTCACCATGTTTACTTTCCTGTGCATTAGCTCTGTGCCCAATTGAAACCTAGCTGGGCACTTTCTCTTTAGGAGAGCTAACGAGCTTCTCCTGCACAGGAAACAAAGAAATCGGACACCCGCCTCAGATAGAAGATATCTAAGTGTTTACCTTATTTCTAACTATGAAATACCTCAACACAGATAACAGCACCTACCAGTGAAAGGAATGGTTCATCACATACTAAAATTCATTATTTTACTGCACATCTTAGAGTGAGCAGCATTTTCTGACTAAAGACCAAAGCTAAAACCATGGTTAAGGGCACTCGGAAACGTAAAGACGGAGGTGGTTCATTCATTCTTGCGGAAAAACTTGTTCTCGCCAAAAGGGAGGAAATTACCTGTGATGAAGGATGAACCTGTAGCAGGAACCAGCTCTGTGACAGATGTTCAACCGCCACACTTTCCCCATGGATCCAAGGGTAAAAAATGTGTACAGGCTCATACTCAGTCCAACAAGCAACGTCCACTTCGACCGCGGATCCTTAAGAAAAGGAAATATACAGTGTCAGGCAATCGCATAGTCAACATCGAAAAAATGGTGTCCATAATGAATTCTGCTTTTCAGCAAACATGGACAAACTGATGGAATTAAGTGTGATAAATTACATTTGGAAATTATTAAGGAAATCAAAAATGGACTGGCTTGGAAATTTGAATTTACATGTACTAACTGGGATTTTATATCCGATATGTACAATTCATACTGAATTCAGAAAGAATTGACAAGACTGGGAAATGGTAATCTTTTAATAATGTTTGGAAAATTATACAATGTTACTATACAATAGCCACTATACAATGTTACGCCGGAAACTGTAGTAACTGTCCCACGGAGTCACTGCTTTGTTACGGTGTCGCGGGTGGATCGTGATGATTACAGATTACAGAGGAGCCAGATTACAGAAAAGATCTTCTTGATGATGCTACTCCTGATGATCACAGCTACAGCAATAATACCAAAATGTCTGCTGCAAAGAAATGCTAAAAACAAAATCACCTCGAGTACACACCAGAATGTCATCCCGTACCACCAAACGGAATGCTTACACACACACACACACACACACACACACACATAGACGTCTAGGGGGGAAAACTCTGCCCATGGTAGCAGCCGTGCTGAGGATGGCTTGAAGCTAGCCGAAACAGGGTTCTGAAATATAAGAAGAAAAAAGACCGACTAACAAGCACATTAACAACAAATAAACAAAGCATGTCCTGTAATAATAAAAAAAGTTAATTCCAGTAAACGTAATTTATCAGACAGTCTGGGAGTCTCCGTCCCTCCACATCTTTATGACCGGTGCACTTTTTACCCGGAAGTAATTCCTGACTGGTCTGACACCATACCTAATTCAAGTAGTAGAAGACCCATAAACCTGCGTCCTTGGTTTTCTTATTAAAATACAGTTGTTTAATAAACAGTAAAATGACTTTGATACACAGTCCAATACCCACACCAGCTTTTTGAATCCGGGATCAATACAGCCGGATAATGCCTAGCGCAGCGAGATGTATATCGACGCTTTAACAAGATGTGTGTCTCTCACAAAAGGCTTAAGGGTTTACGTATATTTGTAGACTCAATCATCCAAACACACACACGATGATTGCGAGCGCGAAGGAGCGTCTGGTCTAAATTCATTAAAATGTTTTAAAAGGAATATTTTAAATACCGCTTCATTTATAAAGAGGTTGGCGCGGCCCTGTAGATAACCACTGAACTTGAAATCCGGGGTACCCGGGGTCAAGCCTCACCATAGCCACCGAGTTTCGTCTTTTCGTTCTTCAGCAACACACGTTTCAATATCGTCGTCAGTCGGATGAGGACGTAAACTGGGAGTCCGTGCACGCTAAAGGAGCACACGGCAATAATTAAGTGTTTGAAATGGGTGTTTCGATTTTTATATCCAGTATCATTAATTATTTAAGTAAGGCCTTGGAAATCGACAAATTAATACCATTTAAATTGCACGAAAAGCTTAATCGGTGATGTAGGCAGTATCTGCCATCCGTGGTCTTTACAGAAACGTAGCATAACGTAGCGTGAGGTAAATAAGCGTGTTTCCGGGCAAATATTTTATGGCACGTATGACATTCGTATGATTTAGAACCTGTATCCCTTATGTACGTGATCATTCAAATTGACCTTTCTTGTAAATATCTTGGAGCAACTTTCGACGTGATATCTGTCGTTATTGCTTTGTCTGTATAATCTCTGTGCACCATATATATACTCAACAAAAAAGGAAACTTCCGCAACTTTACCGATACATCTAGACACAATGAAAATATATTTTGTTTGGTCTTATATGTTAATACCTTTGTTAAAAGGCCAGCACTGTCATGTAAATAATTTTCCTTGAATCAAACTTGTACGCAGTTATTCCCCTTGTTTTGGTTTAAACAGCATTTCTGGGTCTTGTGGTTTAAACTTTGATTTAACACAGTTTTGTTCTACTGAAATAAACAGAAGATAACCCCAGCACCACACAGACGGAGAAAGTAAGCTGACCTGTTCACTCACTTCTGCGCCATACAGCTTTCGAGAATGTTTTTTTTCAGATTACCTCCCTTTATAATACAAATATAGAGATTTCGCAATTTGAATAAAACATGTTTTAGCAGCAACACACTAAATCTGGTTTTTGATGAGTACTAATATTGATCAGAATGATTTAGTGATAAGTATAAAATGATGAAAGTTTATCTAGATTGGTGTACAAAGTATAACAAAGCCAACCCTATGCAAATTACAGCTTAAAATGCGGAAGTTTCTTTTTTTGTTCACTATATATCAGAAAAAGAAAGAAAAACAGACCTACTGTTGCAAACTATCATCCTTTATGAGACTAAAAAGTGATTACAATGGCCCTTTTTACGTATAGCCCATACCTTTTGTACTCGCTCCACACCCACACTCCGCCCCGATAGTTTACCAATTGATCTGAAAACCTGAAACTAGACCAGTTGAAAAGGAAAGAAGTTGGTCAATATATCGAATCTGAAACGCTCCTACACCACGATCTGAGGTCAAACCGTAAATAAGACAAATGATTCTCTTATAAGCTCATGCAACACATAGTGTGTACTATGGCTAGTTCATGATATTACAGACATGAAACAATACAAGCACAGTTGTTTATTCCGTTTCATTTTCTTATAAGAAAAGGCAAAACGATATTGTTTAACTTTACTGTCACAGGTCTATTACAGCCATTTGGTGCACAATTACATCACGTGATTATCACGTGCTCCAGAGTGCATTAAAGCTACACTAGCCTATGTAACAAAATCCGCATAAACAAACAACAGATGTTTCTAACATAAAGAAGGATAAAAATATCGGACAGGGAAAGCAGCATTCAAGGACGACAGTCAACCACAAAACACAAAAACAAACACGCAAACAGACAAACGAAAAGGCAAAAGTAATAAAAAATACAAACGACATCACAAACACAAAAGGGTTGACAATAGGGCTACCGCCTTGGAACGGTAAGTGGCAAAGTAGGCCACTGGGGGTTTAAACCGGTTCTAGGGTGCCCCAAACCTCACACTTACCCTACTGTCAACCCATTAAAACAGGACAGTGTAAATAAAGAAATCCCCGCCATGATTAAATCTCTAACCAACAAGGCAGCATCAATAGGCAATATAAGTAAAACACAAATATGCTCGTGTAAATATAATACAAAAAAACAATAGCCTAGAAAACCACAATGAAGGTACTCAATGACTTGGCAGAAGCCAGAACAACAAGAGAATAAACCATTAAGGGCACGACAGGAAAGATTATAGACAAACATCAAACGCCACCGTCCCAATGGGCTTTAGGTAGGCATCATCATAGGGTCCACAGCCTATCCGGTCATCGTACAATTAAAGAGGAAAACACAGTGGCGAACTGTAAAAGGGTCCATCACCAAGCATGCAGTACGTTGCAAAATGATAGGGTCATAACCTCTTTTGATAAACTTTTTAACAAGTTTAACAAAGATAGTATGAAAGTGATCATGACCATGAATCTTACGAAGTTTATAAATCACATCACCATAGAAGTCAGGTTGTGATAGTCCTTGTCGCAGAAGAGTCCTTAAATTACTTTTATATTTGGAAAGAAGATCAGGGTTACAATAATAAAATTTTGCAAAGGTTTTACGAAGTTTATGGTAACGGTAACTCTGATTGAGTAGCTTTTTAGTTATACAAAGATTACGAATATTAAAGTCCTCAACTCGAGTACAAGCTCTTGAAAAATGAATAAGTTGAGACACATACACCCCAGAAGAAGTTGCTTGGGGAACATCCCCATCCAAGTGGGGGTAATTAACAATGTCAAAATTAAAATCATCTCTCTTGTCATAGATTTTGCTAATTATTTCACCATTTTCTGTCGAGAGACCTAAATCAAGAAAAGAAGCGTTATTATCAGATACATTAGCTTTATTAAGCTGAAGTTCTTTAGGATAAATATTATGAACCATAGTTGGAAAGAAAGGGTTGTCAATGTTCAGTATGTCATCCAGATACCGAGAGGTGTCATTAAAAGCTTCAATAACATCTGCCTGGGTTTCTGGTGAAAGACTCAACATGAAATCCCTTTCATAGCAAAATAAAAACAAATCTGCGACAAGTGGTGCACAGTTCGTACCCATAGGGATACCAACAATTTGTCTATAAACGGTGGTACCATACCTGACGAAAATATTATCTAATAGGAAGATGAGTGCTTCGCAAACTTCATAGCAAGTCCACATAGTATAATTGTCTAAACTGCCGTTAGTGAAAAACGCTTTAATATTATTACATGCCAAAAATGTAGTATTTTCTCTAGCGAATGATTTTTGAATAAGAGAAATTAGCTTGTCTTTAATAAGATGATGTGATAAGGTTGTATATAGTGTAGAGAATTCATAAGTACTTATTGATGAAACTTGACCTTTATTGAAAACTTTATCAAGAACGTCTCCTGAATTTTTTATAGACCAAAATAAATTAATACCAGAGTTTTGATAAGTTTTATCACAATACAGTTTAACGTGATCTTTAACGGCAGTAAGACAAGAAGATAAAAGTTTAGAGATGTTTGTTGTGGTGCAGGCACTAGAATTAGAAAGAAAGCGAGCCTTATACGGATTTGTATGTAATTTAGGAATCTAGTACATACACTAATAAGTCTGTTTTAATGAAATCCTTCATTTGAAAAAAAAATTATTATAACAGGGATATCCTACTTATTCTTTATGAATAAATCCGTTAGTCAAATCCGATGACCAGTCACGTGATAACGATATATTATAGTAAATACATGCGTATGCGTACCATCGATTATAAAAGCGTACTACTTAATTTGTCATTACGAAGACAAGAAAATACAACAACACTTTGACATTAGAAGTTCTAAGTGGAATCTTGTTCTGGCAGTTAAATGTTACATGTCGTCACGATGTGAATACTATAACATTGATCTAAGCAGACGATGTTAAATATATTTATCCAAATCCACTCACTGGTTTATTAGATATGCAAAAGACACGAATCTAGACGGGAAGAAGAGAAAAAACACATTATTACATACGTACAAACAGTCCAACACTATGTATGACACACGCTCTTCTCTTTATTAGACATGAACATGAAACCATTAGTCGTCATTGAATGTCTAAATACGGTAATAATGAAAGGTAATAGATTTAGGAGTTGCGACGGCGCGTTGTATCATGTTTTGAAATTGTGCTGCGTATCATCGGAGACGCTTCGTTCGACTGCAATTTGTATCATAAACTAACACCCCTCGTGTACAAGCATGACTCTTTTGGTCATAAATATTTCTATGCTTGAAAAAGCTTGCGTATATATATATTCGGGAGGATTTATTATGTGTGTTTGTCGAAACTGAGATCAGCCGATCCGTAGTATCATTCGACCGATCCTATAATGAGTTGTATTGGCTTGCATAGTGTGATCTGGATACCTAACTTTTCTCGCATTTGTACTGGTAGTTTTTTTATGATAATTGAATTGAATTGGATTTTATAGTCGCACCAACAGCTAAGGTCATATTGCGACTTTCCCGCTTCCATACGTGGAGGAAGACCCCAGGTGCCCCTCCGGACAATTTTCGTGCACGGGCGGCCACCTTGGTAGAACCACCGACGTTCCGCAAGCCAGCTGGATAGCTTCCTCACATAAAGATTCCTAGGCCCCTGAGGGATCGAACCTACAGCGGTGAGGGGCAAGTGATTTCAAGTCAGAGACGTTAACCACTCGGCCACGGACGCCCTTTTTTTGATAATCAGTTACGCAGTTATTTAGCTTGTCATTTAATATTTAGTGACGTAATGGCCAGTGGTTCATGCACTAGGTGTGCCATTATCGACAAAAGGCACACCATGGCCGTATATTTGCATTTTTATTACATACCTTACTATAAATGGAGGAGAAGAATAAGAACAACAGGAGCATTTTTGTTATAACAAAATACATCGACAAAGAGTACAAAGCTGTATACATGTACTTTATTTGCAATTATTTGGCAAATCTATTAAATTGATAAATTACGTTAATTTAGTTTCTTCCTTGTCTGTGTTTAAAAACCCAATCTTTCACTGAAATGATATAGTTCAACATTTTAGTGTTTATTTATTGGACGTGAAAATTGCTGTTGAAATTTCAACGTCTGCTCTTCAGCACAGTAAGAGAAACATCTTCAGACGACCGGTGTTGGAAACTTAATGATTCTGCAGATTTACTGTGATACTGTCGACGTTTACACCAATGAAAGAGGTAGTGTACGCATGTTTAAGTGTGAAATGTTCTCAACATTATATGGTTTTGTAGAATGTGTACTTCAAAATATGTTTAAATTCGTCAGTGTTGACGCATTCCGTCAATTTAATTTCATCTTGACTTTGAAATACATATTATCCGACTGCACTAGTCGCAGAGGGTTACTTACGATTGGTGGTATGGCGTAATATACATTAAGAAAAATAAGTAGTCCAGTGGTAGAGCGTCGGACTCCAGGTCGAGAGGATGTTTGTTCGATTCTTGACATGTTATTTATCCTTGAGATAGATAATTAATCCACATTGCTTAGTATTGGTTTTAACCAGGAAACCAGCGAGAGAGATTAAGTTGCAAGAACATGTTTCGCAATCGATGTAAAAGAAATATGTTTAAACTAACTAGGGTATGCATTGATTCTTATACAATACATTTCAAAGAATTTTCGCGAAATGTGCATAATTTATTTCCCAAGTTAAAGAAATATAAAAAGATCGGACAGGGAAAGTAGCATTCAAGGAGGACAGTCAACCACAGAACACAGAAACAACACGCAAACAAACAAAAAGGCAAAAGTAACAATAAATGCAAACGACATCACAAACACAAAAGGGTTGACAATAGGGCTACCGCCTTGGAACGGTCAGTGGCAAAGTAGGCCACTGAGGGTTTAAACCGGTTCTAGAGTGCACCAAACATCACATTTACCCTACTGTCATCTCATTAAAACAAGACAGTGTAAATAAAGAAATCCCCGCTATGATCTAATCTCTAACCAACAAGGCAGCATCAATAGGCAATATAAGCAAAACACAAATATCCTCGTGTAAATATAATAACAAAAAAGACAACAATAGCCTAGAAAGCCACAATGAAGGTACTCAATGACTTGGCAGAAGCCAGAGCAACAAGAGAATAAACCATTAAGGGCACAACAAGAAAGTCGTATTCCTTGAACCTTTAAATGAAATATTTTAATGCAACTATATCATGTATATTGTAAAGAGTAACTCTGTTGGTTAACTTCTCAAAATCTGCGCCGTAAAATGCCCGATTTACTTTCTGAACATAATGTGTCATAACGTTGTAACAAACGACGTCATTGTATGATGTCACCCAAATGCTTTCCCATGGATTTGGTGTTTTCATAAAAAAAAACTGTGTACATATGATTGTGTTTGATATTTTTCGAATTTAAATGGAAACGCATTAGAACTGATTTTCAATCTGGGACATATGCGGTTGGTTTTACAAAATGTTCTGACCTTAAAACCATTCACATACCGTCTCAGATTGAACATCTTAGCATTATTTACAAATTAACAGAACGTTATGCTGCATCAGTAGGCACGATATTATACTAAGGATTCGGCGTGAACGTCCGGAAAAGTATACATCTTGGAAATGACAATGAACTTCTAACAGAAATCTTTAAATTTAATTTAGTTCTGTTTGTGTAAATAAAGCATTTTTTATTTAATTGTTTAGATTTTATTTAGATTATCTTTTGAAATGGCCAAACTTAAACACATGATATTCCATGATATTTTGATTATAACAAGGACGGTGACATCCCAAGTGCACCGATTTATGATACATGAAATCAAGCTACCTAAAATTAAAGGTGCAGAGGGAAGTCATGTTATACTGTGACAACTGTTAAATATACGTGCTGTTTGTCGACTGGTATAAGTAGTTATTTAAAGGTGGATTATACCCCACTCAAAATAGATACGAAGGTCGAACAGGAAATGTATCATTCAATGACCACAGTCAACCAAAAGACGCATAGAAACAAATAATAATTACAAAGCTGTATAAAATGCAAGACATGATATCACAAACATGAAAGGGTTTACAATATGGATACCACCTTGGAACAGTCAGTGGCAAAATAAAGGTCGCAGGGGTTTCATATAAGGCAGCAGTAATAGGCAGCTCAAGTATAACGCATAAATGATCATGTGTATATGAATATAAAAAGGCGAAAGCCTAGAAAATAACAAAGCAAGTACTCAATGACTTGGCAGAATACAGAGCAACAAGAGAAAAATTATGTCGATTTCAGTAGTATCGATATCGTTTTCCTGGCATACACATGTATGTGTACATCTGTTTATAAATATGCATTTCATCAATCATATTCCGAATAAGACAAACATCGTACATATGATATGTTCATTACTAGGATAACACAGTCTAGCGGTTGTTAATGCTTTATCATCAGAAACGTTTGAATCTTCGAGATAAAAATAAATCTCTGCAAATGAAAGCATATAACCTTCGTATATTTTTACGTCTGCATGTTGACAAACTGATGGTTTTACTTTTGAAAATTGAATATTATATTGAATAATTGAATACAGTTATTTTCTTAGATGCACCTTAGATGTTTTGTTTTTATCACAAATGTATTTATTGGCTAACGTATTTAGCACATATTAGGGTATTAGTATAGTTAGTTTGCTTTTCTTCTACGCCGTTTTTTTCCCAAATCTTTATTAAAAGTGATTTGGATGCACATATGTCTGATTGTCTTGGTGGCGCTGTCTCCTGAATGTCTGACAATTCAAGCAATGTGTGCAATATGTATATTTGAATATTTATATATTCAGAGGTATGTTAATTTAATTAGTATTGTTTGTTATAAGATGTGTTACCATTCCATTAAATATGAGACTTTGCAAACGCTTATATTTAAGAAATAGAACATCGTTTACTGTGAATTATCGTTTAATATATCACGGTTTGGAGTTCAATTGTAAACAATAATTTCACTCGCCCTTTGTGTAAACAATAATTTCACGAGCCCAAAGGTCGAGTGAAATTATTGTTTACAACTGAACGACAAACCGTGATATAGTATAGATAATTCACCGTAAACGATGTTCTATTTCTGTTCTAATACCCCTAAAATGTGAAAATAACGCACATATCTCAAAATCTTTCGCATTGCTTTGCTTGCTCTCCTAACGTTGCATACGTTACAATGCGGAATGCGCAATGCGCAATGCTTATTCTCCTAACGTTGCAAACAGTACAGTGATATATCGTTCAATATAACGAGATATTTTAAACTAGGCTATATAGTGCGGGTGTATTAGAATATGTATTTAAACAAGGGGTACTACAAGGTCATTTCTGTGTAAAACATAATCTGTGTTGTTGACATGTGTTGACATATATTTACATATATGCTTACTCTGGTATTTGTTATTGTTTAATTCATGTAATATAGTTCATTTTGCCGAGACTTCAATAGAGTTCCACGTTGTCGTACTTTGTACTTGTAGAAAAATATTTACGTAAGATTTATATTTGAATATTTATTTATTCACAGATGGAGTTTGGCATTGTTTGACGCATTGCTCTAGAGAATATAAACTATACAGAATACCATCTCTGTTCCGATACATCGAACCCAGGGTAATAAGAAAGAAATAAAACCCAAACGGTACCCTTTGTTTAAACACTCAATATAAGCGTTTGCAAAGTCGCATGTACATTTAAAGTTATGTGGACTACATAGATGTGTCAAAAATAAAAATTGTAATTGTTTTATCTATTTTTATTTAAAGGTAAACGCATATGTTCAAGTATGATTTTCTTTTCTACTATAATCGAGGGAAGTTTCCAGCCCGCCGGTCAAGATAAAGAGGCAATACTATAAAACAATTTAAAATTTACGAGTTTTTGGAAAAGAGATTATTGAACAAGCTCTACAATATGTATGACCGAAGAAGAGTTGTGTATTCCAAACATCTGTGAGCATTCAATTCACATATTGTTTTGCTTCATCTATCTATAATGTATCAAGTCATTTGACGTTAAACCATTAAAAACGTGATGTCATATAGTTTCATTTGAAAGCATTTGTGAGAAAAGCTGTCTGATATACCTTCGCAAAACTCAAAATTTCAAAACAGTTAATCCTATAATAGTTGTAAGGTTGAGCACAAGTGAACCTCTATGCTAAAACGTGAAAATTAATACACATATAACACTATCAATGGTATTAAACCGAAAACACAACAAAAACATATTTTGGAAAGTAACATGGGCATTCTTCACCGCCATATGCATTCCATCTTCGGGATGGTTTAAATTTCTGTACTATTGACATTGCATATCTCATCTAAATTGCATCATACCAAATAAGAACTACAACGTGTTCCGTAATAATGCAACGCTACTGTCTCAAAGGATTCGTAAAACAAATATGTATGGTGTTATATCCTTTCAGTCATGTTCCATGTGATTTACAGAAACAGAAGCGCAATGCTTAGCAGGCAATATATACTCCTCAAACTTACTTAAGGACCGCAAGAATATTTCTCCATACTTACCAGTGAAACCGACTACATACCATTTTTAAACGGTAACACAGAATAAGTAAGCAATGGTGCAATAAACTGGACATTATCAGGTCTTCTGCATTAGATAAAAGAACAAAATGTTGATATACATTGTTCTGTTAATTAAAAAGAATCCAAAATCGTTCGTTAATTTCTAAAAATTTGCCATGAAACAACAATACTATAAGTTCTAATATGTTTTGTCAATTTATTCATTGCTTTTAAGAACTACCAATGGAAAAATGGACGCGAAATTTTATTTTCCCCCGAAATTGACTAACCTGTGATAGTTTAATTCATATACCGAATAGTTTTGAATAACGCTGACTTACACAGTCTCAATCAAACCGAGACTGCAATATTTCGTATTTGTCGTGCTCGGCCGTTTCCAAAGGTCCATTATCATACTCTTGTTTACTATCCAAAATGAAGTAAATTTTCAAGACCTAGTTGCATATTTGGCAATGCACGCATACTTGTAGCGTTATGGTACTGTCTATACATATATAATACATATATAATATTAAAATACGGTGGTATGATTTATCTATTTTGGATGTTACATCTAAACAATATAACTATAAAGATGGGTTATAGTGTTACCCCATGAAAGGCTCAAGCATACGCTACTAGGATGTCGTTGAAATGCAGCACACTCATACAAAGCATAATTAAACGGCTGACCGAATATGGATAGATCGCCGAAAGAAAAGCATAACAAGTATTTGCTATATGGCGTTTTGCTTTAGGAATTGGTGAATTCCCAACATTTATAATTCTTAAAAATATGGAAATTATTTAGTGGCTCATTGATATACTTATCTCCTCATCGTTCATCAACAAGCTAGGAAAGTACCCCCACGCCCCACCACCCCACAAACACAACCACACTCCCCCTACCCATCCCGCTCAGAACGGAATATAAAATCATACCAGCTACTCTTCTCTATTGCTAAGTGTTAATGTAGAACCTTATTGTTTTGATAGAGTTTACGACTATTTGAAGGATGATTATATTTGGATTACTGCCTAGAAATTGAAATGTGGCTCTCAGAAATATAAAGAAAATGGCTTGTTATCCGTAAGCTTGGCACTTACTAGTGGTTAACTCGAAGTGTATAGAAGGGTGAATAGCAAACAGTTTAACATTAATATTTACCGTTAAAGGGACAACTCGGTTATATTAAAATTGCTCCTGAGAGCTAATGTAAATTGCAACACCTCTCACTCCCCCTAGCACCGGCTTAAGAGGTATTCTACATTAAAGTCACCTATATCGGGCTCGTTGATCCAACGTGAGTAGAAAAATAAAAGGGGACATGTAGCATTCGCAGAACACAGCCAAACAAAAAAACAAATACAAAACAAACAACAGTAACAAGGACACATCGAAATAAGTATAATATACTATAAGTATAATAGTCGAACATGACATTTATGCAGCTTTCACAGAACACAGTAAACCCAAAAACACGCAAAACGACAAACATGAATGGCAATGTTAATAACGAATAAAGACATATGATGTCACATACGCCTTGGAACGGTCAGTGGCGAAAAAGACCGCTGGGGGTTTAAACCAGGTTTTAGGATGCACCAAATCTCACACTTACCCTAATCCATGTTACTTATCTCCAAGTGTTCTAATGCGTAATTTGATTATGGATACATAAAGGAGTCGAGTGTCACACAAATATAGGGAAATACACAAACGATTCAGTATTTATTGGCATTCGCACTAACGTTTGTTTAGTTCTGTCTGGCGGACGTAAAAGCTCGCCCCGTCTACGAATCAGTAGTGTTTTTACTTACTGATTCCTCAAGCCCATTATTTGTGACTTTGAAGTAGAATACCACTTACACCGGTGCTAGTGAGAGGTGATCATCATTATATTACCACTCATGAACGGACTCACTAAAACCGAGTTTGCTATTTGTCTTTCTTGTTTGTGTTTGTTGATATCAAGAGATTCCTTTGTCAGTATTAACATCTTGTTCAAATTAATTCCTCCACAAAAATCTACTTTAAACAGTTATTTCATGTTCTTAGGCGAGGTGTTTATTGTTTGCAAAAAAAGAAAGATGATGTGAAGTGTGATATTTTGGAATTATTTGGACCCTGTTTATGTGTAATCTGGCTGCAAAGCATCATATTCCTCTGCTTCCAATCAACAATGTTTTATTGCAGTTTTTAAACTCTAGCTTTGTTGACTACAAAATTATTTGTATTACAATGCTTCTTCACGGACATATTGACACTCGATTGTCTGTTATGATATTTAATTATAAAGTAATTGCCCTTCAATGGGTATTAGGGAGTTCTCGAGTCTGCCAAATTAGATTGTATTGTTTCACGAGATTTTCGTTGCGTTCATACCACCTGAGACTGGCATAAAATGCGTACAGTTTGATTTATAGCAATCAATTACAAATCGTATCTGTCACATATTTCTCTGCTGAAGTACGTGTTATCTTTCCTCAACGGTCACATCCGATACGACTGACATAAGCTATGTCTTTATGACTTATTTAAAGAACAAATAGGCGGATTAATACACTGTTGAGAAAGTATGTTTTGATTTAAGATATACCTCATCGTATTACTTCATTACTAAAATATTTGAATGTATAACACGCATTAAGTTGGTTGGAGGATATAACATGGCGGGGATTTCTTTATTTACACTGTCCTGTTTTACTGGGATGGCAATCCAGTAAGAGTTAGATTTGGTATACCCTAGAATCTGGTTTAAACCGCCAGAGGCTATTTTGCCACTAACCATTCCAAGGCGTTTGCCTTTTTTGATTGTGATGTCAAATACCTTGCCTTTTATGTATCATTGTTGTTTGTTTCGAGTATTGTGTTTGGTTCACTTTGGTCCCTGAATGCTATATGTGTTGTTTGATTACTTGTATCTACTCTCACTGTGATATATTTATGATATATTTTAGCTGATTTGTTAAACATTAACACTTGCGTATTACTTCCTATTCTTGCAATAACAGTATATCAATATTATGGTTGTAGGCATAATGGTAACATCAAACATAAATCGCGTGTAATTATTTTAGTCGCTGATTTACATACTATTTTTAAAAGTCTGGAAAGTACTCTAGGATTTCAGGGCTTACCTCTCTGTCCATTTCTTCACTTAAGTTGATCGACGAGGCAGCAATCACAATATTCATTCGTACATATCCCTTGTATAACACTGCTTTCATAATTCAAAGCTTTTCACACAACATGTTCTCCGATCCCAAACTGACAAGGAGTATGATCACGTCAGGCATTTTCTAAAAATACTATATCTTAATAAAGGTATTGATTTTATTGACATGCCTAGTATTTTTCGAGATAATCATGTTGTTGATTCTTCCTAAATATTTAAAAAAATCAGAAAGTCCTGTAATTTGTTATAGGTATAAATCAAACTATTGGAAATATTATTTTCAACTACAACACAATAGTTTCTGACCTTGATGTAGTAAATATCACTCCTAAGGAATGTGAATGTAATACATCAACATTTTGCTATGCTCCAGCAAGTCACGTCATCACTGGTAATTTTGATATTGTTGATAAACTTATTCGGCATCTGTTTTCGAAAGGTCCTAAGTATAGATTACCTTCAACTATCGATTATAATGCCTGTTGTGCTCAGATCGCCCAATCCATTAACGGTTTCAGTATAAATTGGTGTCGTAGAAAAAATGCGGAACCAAATTCTCTTTCTACTTGGAAAAGGTCAATTTTTTAAATTTTACGTATTAACTTTTATAATGCTAACCCTTCTTTACTTCCACCGAGACCTAGGTTTTGCTTTCGTAATTTAAAATCGGGAATTCAAGAATTTCATAATAAATTTGTTTTAGTTCCTGCTGATAAAGCAGCTACAAATGTAATTATTGTTTGACGCCTGCATTACGTCAGTGTTTTATCTCTGGAACTCGGTAGCACTAATTTGTATACTCCAGTTCATTCTATTGAGGATGATGTTGTTTCTACACGTATCACTCAGTGCACTACTTTCAAAGCTTGGGTAGACGAAAAGCAGAACAAACTGACAACTATGTACTGGATTCCTAAATTACATAAAAATCCGTTTAAGGCCCGTTTTATTTTGAATTTTGGTGTCGGCATCACCACAACCATCTCCAAACTTGTAACGTCTTGTCTTACTGCCGTTAAAGATCACGTTAAACAATAGTGTGATAAAACTTATGATAACTCTGGGATTAACTTGTTTTGGTCTATAAAACATTCAGGAGACGTTCTGATAAAATGTGCAATAAACGTCAAGTTTCATCTATTAGCACTTATGACTTCTCTACACTATTTACAACCTTACCACATCACCACATCATCTCTTATTCAGAAAACATTCGCTATGGAAAGTACTACATTTTTGGCCTATAATATTATTAACGCGTTTTGTACTAACGGCAGTTTAGACAATTACACTATGTTGAATTTCCAACAAGTTTGTGAAGCACTCATCTCCCCATTAGATAATATTTTCGTCAGGTATGGAACGACCGTTTATAGACACATTTTTGGTATCCCTATGGATACGAACTGTGCGCCCCTTGTCGCCGATTTGTTTTTATTTTGCTATGAAAGAGATTTCATGTTGAGTCTTTCACCAGATACCCAGGAAGATGTTATTGAGGCCTTTGATGACAACTCTGAGTATCTGGATGACATATTAAACATTGACAATCCTTTCTTTTCTACTATGGTTAATAATATATACCCTAAAGAAAGAAATATAAAAAGATCGGACAGGGAAAGTAGCATTCAAGGAGGACAGTCAACCACAAAAATGAGAGATAGGGTCATATAGAAAGCACAGCGTCCGAACGCAATGGCATCGTAGGTCCGCACTGTACTGCAAACAAAGACTTGAAAATACAATGAAAGAGACAAAAAACAACAGAAAGAGTTGTGAAGACAGGTTTACCGACTTGGAACGGTCAGTAGGCAATAGGACCTACTGGTAAGCTTGAATCGATTTTATATGCGCACAATCCTCGCTATTATCCTGTCTTCGGGGCCCAAATAGACAAGACAGTGTAAACAAAACAACATCCCATCGAAAGGAATTCCCTAACAATAAAGTCCACATCCAGAGAAAGTAATAAAGAAACACATACAAAAACATAATAAACATCTCAGGATGTATCCAGAATCGTACTGAACAACCATAGTAGTTGCAGCTAAAGAGAAAACCAATCTAGGGTACGACCAGAAAACTCGAGGGACGAAAGCTCATGCACCCACCTCCCTTAGTTGGGGTTTGAGTAGGTACATTCATAGAGTCCCAAGAGGTAGAAACAAACACGCAAACAGACAAACAAGAAGGCAAACATAATAATAAATGCAAACGACATCACAAACAAAAAAGGGTTGACAATAGGGCTACCGCCTTGGAACGGTCAGTGGCAAAGTATGCCACTGGGGTTTTAAACCGGTTCTATGGTGCACCAAACCTCATACTTACCCTACTGTCATCCCATTAAAACAGGACATTATAAATAAAGAAATCCCCGCCATGATCTAAGAAGTTCAATTTAGCAAAGCTAATATTTCTGATACTAACGTTTCTTTTCTTGATTTACATCTCTCCATTGCAAATGGTGAAATAATTAGGAAAATATATGACAAGAGAGATGATTGTAATTTTGATATTGTTAATTATCCCCATTTAGATGGGGATGTTCCCCGAGCAACTTCTTATGGGGTCTATGTGTCTCAACTTATTCGTTTTTCTAGAGCTTGTATTCGAGTTGAGGACTTCAATATTTGTAATCTTTGTATAACTAAAAAGCTACTCCATCAGGGTTACCGTTACCATAAACTTCGTAAAATTTTATTATCGTAACCCTGATCTTCATTCCAAATATAAAAGTAATTTAAGAACTTTTCTGCGACAAGGACTATCACAACCTGACTTCTATGGGGAAGCGATTTGCAACTTCGTAAGATCCTTGGTCATGAACACTTTCATACTATCTTTGTTAAACTTGTTAAAAGGTTTATCAAAAGAGGTTATGACCCTATCATTTTGCAACGCACTGCATGCTTGATGTTGAACCAATTTACAGTTCGCCACTATGCTTTCCTCTTGAAATGTGCGATGACTGGACAGGCTGTGGACCCTATGATGACGTCCATTTAAAGCGCAAAGGTTCGGCGACTTTTGATGTTTGTCTGCAATCTTGTCTTTTCGTGCCCTCAATGAGTTATTCTCCTGCTCTGGCCAAGTCATTGTGTACCTTCTTTGTGGCTTTTTAAGCTATTGTTTTTTGTATTTATATATCGTGTATCTTTGTGTTTTACTTATATTGTCTATTCACAGAACACAGTAAACCCAAAAACACACAAACAGACAAACATGAATGGCAATTTAATAAGGAATAAAGGCATTATACGTCACAAACACAAAATGGTTGACAATAGGGCTACCGCCTTGAAACTGTCAGTGGCAAAAAAGACCGCTGGGAGTTTAAACCAGGTTCTAGGGTACAACAAATCCCACACTTGCCCGCCTGTCATCCCAGTAAAACGGTACAGTGTAAATAAAGAAATCCCCGCCATCAACAAATCTTAGAGATAACGTCAACCAGAAAATGAAAAAACACTGTTAAAGTCCAGTTTGTAGTGGATCTCAGTATGTATTTATAGACGTTGTTTCGAGTTAATAGTCTATTATTGTAATGAAAGGGAACTCTCTCCACATTATTTGAACTTATGATGGCTTTAATTTATTGAAACTCTGTTTCACATATGTGTACAGCATGATTCAATTTAGAGCAACTTAGAGTAATCCTGTAGATACGTATATTTAACTGTCATTTAAATTGAATGGGAGAAACATAATGGCGTAAGATTGTACTAATGTGTACGTCTGTTGTTTTTTAGATTACAGTTTTGTCTAGTGATCCCATATTTTGCCAAACATTAAAACTCAAGGAAATATTTATTTGAAATTCAGATGCATGCAGACAAACATTTTTTTTTAAAATTGTATAGAAAATAGATATCCCCAATGATGTATATGGGCCGTCTGAATTATATTTCAATTCGTTATCACGACAGCATAGGAATCTAAATAAAGAAGTTAATTTAAGCATATTTCCCTAAATGTGTTCTTATGAACAGGTTTTAAAAATAATAGTTAGACGACGTTTTTGAGATATCTTCACGTTTCATTGATGTATATTTGTTAATATGATTAGCAAATATCTTGTACCTTGAGGTAATTAAATAAAAAATATATATGTCTACATACTTAAATTATAACCCTAAATTGTCTGAAATTGATGGGTGTTGGAACAAAACAGCACATACTTTTTTCTTTAAATGTTAACATCTGAATAGCTCTTTTTAAATGGATTATACATGTTTACAAATACCAGAAAAGAAACCTATCATACCTCTCATCACCACTTTCAATCTGAGTAATCAAAATATATCCAAGACAATCTAAAATCAGAGACACTTAATCAGGGATTGTCCATCATTATTACAACACTTAGAGAACTCGACCATAATTGCTGTCTACAAAACGGCCACTAATCTCCGACAAATCTGGGTTAAATCCAACAGCACACGTAAATATCAACAAACAGGATCACACCCTTGTAATAAGAACTTCACTCTATGTATACATATGAATAGCAAACTACAATACCATAGTCAACACACCGGCAAAAGTTACACAATTTACGGCTCGTTTACATGCATATCTGTTAGTGTAGTATACCTTATAACATGTAAACTGAGGAATACAATACGTGGGTCAAACGGGAAATAGCATGAGGAATCGCCTCTACCGCCACCTCGCAGTCATAGGAGCAGTAAACGGTGTAAACCCAGTATCGCGGCAGGATTTGAGTGCAAATCAGAACTTCAGCGATATCGACATTACTATTGTCACGGCAACGCCACGAAACAACAACACCCGACTACGTACTGAAGAGGTCTTTATCAACGTACTGAGAACCAAAACACCGTACGGTCTAAATATCATTCAGTAATGGGAGACAGAAACAGAGCACTACAGAATTATAACCAGCAAATTAAGACAATGTAAGATATGCAACATATTCAATTCATTAAAGGAAGTAAATACAACGTAGAACGCCACTTTAAGAGCAAACATGCCACAACAAGAACATTCCATTTATGCACCAGATGCAAAAAGAAAATGCACAATAAATACTGAAAATGTGATCCTTTGGAAGCAACAAACACAAACAAGAGAGAAAAGTAGCAGACTAGGTTTTATTGAGTCTGTTCATGAAAGGTAATTCTAAGACGCAACACCTCTCACGCCTTCCTCGCACCGGCTTAAGCGATTCTCTACTTTAAACACAAAATGGGCTTGATGATCCTCAAGGACCAGTACATAATAGCACTACTGATTTGTAGAAGGGGCGATTTTTTACGACCGCCACAAAGCAATAAACAAACGCTAGTGTGAATGTCAATAAATACTGAAAAGGTGATTCCTTGGTAGCAACTAACACAAACAAGAGAAAAAAGTAGCAGACTCGGTTTTATTGAGTCTGTTCATGAGAGATAATTATAAGATGCAACACCTCTCACGCGTCCTAGCAACGGCTTAAGCGATATTCACATAATGGGCTTGATGATCCCAAACGACCAGTACAAGACGAGAACAACTTAAATACTATTCAAAATCAATCCATTTTTAACCTTTAACACAATTCATGACGAAAACTTTCAAGAAAATCACAACACTAACGGATAACACAGACCATCTGTAACACTACAGCCTTGCCATTGTACTTAACCTAATAACAGTTTATAAATGTAACACAATTAGAGTTAAAATACACCCCTCTTATAACTAATCATACAATGGGAGATTCCTAGTACTGTGAGGTAGTTGTTGGTTAATCATCTGAACACATGTTAATGTTTACCTGTTTCGCTGGAAGTCTGGGAGTTAAGAGGTATTGCCATATTAGGGGAGACCATTCGCCGAAAGGTCTTGTGGGTAATTTATGCATACACTGAGGTAATCACCGTGGCGTTAACCTGTAGCTACACAGGTCGATGTCCATATGTGAGGCATGACTAACTGCCGAAAAGCAGTAAGTATAATACTGAGCGCATGAACAGTATGGTCGGGAGTCTAGAGTCGGTGGTTAAAGAGTGAGAGTCAGTTTCAATACGTGTATCCACAAGATGCCTCCCCGCAGTCTAAGACAGGGTGTGGGATAAGTTAAACTATTCTATGTAAGCCAGTATGAAGATTTGGACATTTGAAGGTTTCTAAATACTATTATATTTTGTGAACTTAAGACATTTAATAATAGGGAATATTTAATTAAGTAATCAACAAATGGAAGTACTGAAAACCACTATACAAACGGATATGCATATATATATATAACAGGATGTTCATAGCTTATTATAAATGTGTAATTATTCGGACTGTTTGATATGTACCGATAAATTATGGAAATCACAACGCGAAGTCCGGACCTTGTTATTAAATGTATCAAGCATAGCATACGACCCCGTAGTGCTACACATCAACCATTCAAAACCAAAACATGGACACCACCTCTTGGTAGCAATACTCTCAAGTTTAGGTTAGTCTTCGGCCAAAACCCCGACCTACCTGAGAAGATAAATGATGTTCCAAAACCAAAGGGAACAGCTATTGATAATATCCACAGAAATGCTCAGCATTAGAAAGCTGATCTCACCACTCTCGGACCACCATCATGCCGGGGAAAAAACACACCTCGACAACAATAGAAGTCGTTTTCACTGAGATGCTCGCCAACAGAGAACTTATCTCACCACTCCCGGACCACCATCATGCCGGGGGAAAAAACACACCTCGACAACAATAGAAGACGTTTTCACTGAGATGCTCGCCCACAGAGAAGAGAACTGATCTCATCACTCCCGGAGTATACATCAATAAAAAATGAAACCCAAGCTAACGGCTCGATCAGAAACAGCACAATATATTAAGATGAACATGACGATTTGTTACAAAAAAAAACTTTATTCATATATGGCATCCATGGAATTTTCAATAAATAAGACAATTTAAATAGCTAATGCCATAACTATTATATTCTATTCTATAGAAACTGTTTTTGTTCTGTTTTTAGAACAAGTCAGATGACTATTTTCTCCGGAATATTTAGTACTTCAGCAAGTAAATACTTCATAATATTAAACCTGATAAAGGTCATTGCATGACCGAAACGTTGGTCCTAATAAAAACAGTAAAAACACGCCTGATTTCGGTTGTCTGTTCTGCTACTCCTTGCTGGCTCATGTTTACAAATAGTACATATCATCACATAAATACGATACTCATGAAAGCTTAAGCAGCTAACGCAATAACTTTATTCATGGTCTTTATAAAACAAATAATCAAATATTCTTGATACCTCAGTGTTTTAATAAATGTATTCACTATCTAAACAGTGTTGGATTCATAATTATAGAAAGTAATTAAACAGCAATACAAAATAAACGAATTATTGAAACCCAATTAATCTCCGAAGCGTAAATATCCTTACTATTATTGTATTTCACGGAAAGTTAAAGGTATGACTTACCGATCAGCCAGTATCAGCGGCTCCCTGGTCTTCGATATGCTAATGGATGGATGAGATCCTGGAAGACATACGTCCTTCTTGTCTGGGGTCAAACTAAGTTCTGGCGGGACAGGGCGAAGGGGCCCGTATGTTGGACTGGTCTCCGGATATGTAGGTGACGCAAAGGAGTGAAAGAACCCACATGGGATACTTACAGATTCACCACACTATCACACTATGAGGAATATGATATTTATTGTATTATATCGAAATCCCCTCGGACCAAAATAAGGTTCATTTTCATTTTTCAAAAGGTTGCTATGAAATACAAAAACAGGAGTGGTCATTTCTTTAAATCGGTAAAGTGCTTTTGAAGATATGAAGAGATAAAAATAGCAATTTCACCATAATGAGCGATGGCGTCGAAGACATAGTACTCACACAAACGTGCACCAAATCTGCGCATGCGATAACTGTATTACCTTGCAATTTACTAATACCCTGCAATATCACCCTCGCATCATATATAGTATATAAAAATCACATTCATTAGAGGGTGATAGTAAGAATGTTCACCCTGAGGATATGATCCCTGAGCAAAAACAAGATTCATTTTCGTTAAAGATTTTGCTTTGCCCGATAGACTGCTCCACTGCTTGTTTGACTGAACCGGGTATTGCGCAATGAAGCAGTGTATTTGGAGAAACTGTTTTATTTTCAGAAAGTTGCAATAAAAGTTATATCGTTGGATTGGAAATAACATAACTAAGAAAATGAGTGATAGTTTATTGAAATCGGTCAAGTACCTTTGAAGTTATGATGAGTTAAAAATAGCAATTTCACCACACTGACCTGATGACGTCACCAAAAAAGCGCGCATCAAAGCTGCGCACGTGATAATTGTGTTACTATCCCCCTGCGATTACTATCACCCTGTGCTATCACACCCGAGTAAGATAGTAAGAAATTACACATTGTTGCCTATGGGGATTTAGCATGGGCGTTTTATGTGCGGTATAATAATAATAAATTGTTGTCTTTTGGGGATTGATCATGGGCGTTTTATTTGAGGTCTAATAAGTAAAGACAAAGTTATTGATAGATTTCTCAAAATCCAAATTTTTAGAAATGTTGAGTTTATACATTTCCTTTGTATCACGTAACTGCCATTATTGGCCGTATCGAAAAGCCATTTCATTGTCTATTGTACGTACATAGGTGTAATACTCCCTGGAAACAGTTTGATTGATTGGGCACACAATGCATTCAATCTATAACAATTTTTTTGCTCACTGAAACTTTTATTTACCAAAAATGTATACCGGTCGAAGTCATCAACCTATTATTTCCAAACAGCTAATAAAATATAATTCACGTTAATATAAATGAGTTTTAATTGTTTTAAAGTAGGCATAAAATGCTTTTCTTAAAGAAATAATTTAGAAGTAGATATAGAAATCAAACAGGAAAAGTATCATTTAAGGATGACAGTCAACCACAAACACGCACAGAAACAAAAAACAACTTTAAAGATGAATAAAAGGCCAAATAAGACATCACGAACGCAAAAGGGTTGACAATAGAGCTACCGCATTGGAACGGTCAGTGGCAAAAATATACGTCATTACGTTATAATTACGTTTTGGCGCTAACGTAAATTATGTTATGACGTCAACTGGCGTTTTTGATCGAGAGGTCGTGGGTTCGATCCTCCGTCGCACCACGTTATTTATCCTTTAGCAAGATAATTAATCCACATTGCTTAGCACTGGTTCTACCCAGGAAGCCATCGAGAGTGATTAATCTAAGTTGCAAGAACTTGTTTCGCAATCGATGTAAAATAAATATGTTTAAACAAACCCCGTTTTCGCTTCTTGGATAAGGGGTTGGATGGGGTATGAAAGTTAAAACTCGGAACACGTAATGCTTATCAAACTGGTGTCACACAATCAATAATAAATTATAACTTATTTTAAATCCGCTATTTATTACTGGGTTAACTCTGAATTAGATATCAAGAATTATAGGAAACAATGTAACAGTACTGACATTTCGAATTTTACGACGACAGAAAAGGGAAAAAACAAAAATGGCAACAAATTAAACACCTTTTCCGACCATTAAAATGTCTGGAATACCGTCTCAAACGTCAAAATTACAATACGAGTTAACCGTTTCTAACGCATTTCGCTGCTTTTGACAGCTTAACTATTCAACGCATTGACATAAAATAAAATTAGTGTTTTCAAAACTAATTCATCATTCACCGTACCGTTATAAAATGTGACATAGCGGAAATGGAAAAGACGGGTTATGTGAATAAAACTACACCCTATGGCATTATTAAATGTTAAATATGTGAAAAACAAATACTGATTATTTTAGAAAATAAGACAGCATGCCACCCACATTCTTCCTAGTTAAATACGCTAAGGGAGTTACATTGCATTAATAATGGCCAATTTTAAGTCTGACGAAATATCATATAACAGAAGTATGCACCTAATGCATTAATAGCCAAATGATGATCGTAAATATCTGACGGGAAAGGAAGGTGCGATCAATGATAATGTTCTTAGTTTTCCTTCTTCTGATAAAGTGCATGGCACATCTTGAACAAAATTTAACTGTAGTGAACTATGTACATCTGTGTACAGATTAAAAGCATGTTTCTACCTCTACCTTGATTAGTAGCTCATACTTTTGTACCTGTAGCTTCTGTCTTGATTAGTAGCTTCTGTCTTGATAAGTAGCTCTTACTTTGATTTGTAGCAGCTTTAGTCTTGGTTAGTATCTCCTACCTTATATTAGCTACTACCTTGATCAGTAGCTTTACCGTGATTAGTAGCTTCTTCCTTGATTGGTAGTAGTTTCTGTCTTGATAGGTAATTGATGTCTTGATTAGTAGTGTCTGCCTTGATAAGTACTAAAACCTTGATTAGTAGATACTACATTGATTAGTAGTAGCTTATGTCTTGCTTAGTAGTTTATGTCTAGATTAGTAGTAGGGTCTGCCTTGATAAG